>CAWUFW010001884.1:600000-767500 GCA_963921515.1 Calotriton arnoldi
GTACTCTCACTAAAAAGGAATGTGGTTTGGGCAACAAATGGTGTAGGATTCATTTTGTGTTCTGTATTGTTTCAATAAAAGTGCATTACAATCCATTAGATAGGGCTGTTGATTACTGTAGGTTAATGATGTAGCAAATGTTAACTTTGCATGTTGGGAGTGACATTTTATTGGGATTAACAGTACTTGTAGAGTAAAATGCAAAGGGGAAAGCTTGTGTCTGCTTGTCACAAACTTGAGTCCGACATGGAAAGTTGAGTAAGTATGAGGAGTATTCCATTAGGATGTATTCATTTTTGCTGTGATCAATAAGCTGTCCACAGTGAGGACTGGTCTTGAAAATGAGTAGCATTAAGACAGGTGCCCAGTTAACTCCCTCCCACTATCTGTATATTGATTAGAATGTATATTTGTCCTTAAAATGGTTTCTGATGACTATTTCAGCCTAATTTGAGACCTGCTACTTTGGGCTGGTTTTTGGGCTGACACTGGTCTGTGTTGGGCTGAATTTGGGTTTATACTTGAGCGGCTTTGGGCTTGGGACGGGTCTCAAAATCTGGCAACACTGAACTTGACTGTTACACACCTACGCCGGATATTTCCGAAAGAGAAGCGGAGACGCATGCCGAAGCTGAACAAAGTGACTCGGTAAGACTATGGGGGTCCCCACACCCGTGTAATTTTTCTGATAAATGGGAGTCGGTAAGTAGAAGTAGCACATTATTTTCATAGGGCGGCAGATTTGAGCTCACGTATTCAAGGAGAGTAGAGTGAGCATCATAAGAGAAGACATAATTACCTCACTTAGACAAAGGATCGAGAGACTTCGTTTGTTGGTATACAATTGTAAACACCAGCAGGAGACAGGACCATTACTGTGGTAGGGGTATGTCGATTTTCTTGTCATTTTTCCTTCACGTTTGCCCTCCCACACTATAGATGACAGCAACGAGCTGAATGAATACCATTCCCCTTTCTACGTAGGATAATCGTATGGTCATAGCAGGGACTTCCTTCCTGCTTCTGGCAGTTGATGGGATCTTGTACACTGCAGGAGGACACCCCATATAAGTAGGAGAAGAGGAGATGTCAGATTATCACTCTCCAAACAACATGTGACTATGTATTGCATGCTTAAGAGCAGCACTACCTCAGTCTCTCTTCCTTTTCCACGGCACCTGGGTATTCTTCTGCTCTTGAATGGGAAGTCCCGGGAGAGATGCACAATTCAAAACATATATCTTCTCTATTTTTCAATGCATTAGAGGCATGCGCTCACGTCACCACACTTGTTTAGCTCGGGAAAGCCACAGCTTTCTTTCACCTCCGGAACCTCGCGTGTTGATATTTATCCTTGGGCACAAAGGAGCATGGCTGTTTTTAATAAACACTTATGGGATGTTTTTAATTAACACGCAATTCATTTTGGGCACCGCACCATCATGTGATATATTTTCAATTTTAAAAATTGATTGTCTTAATATACACATGCTTGTTTTAGTGATAACCATACTCATATAGGTTATTGTTTCTTCTATGTTTTCAAATGAAGGAATCGCTTACCTTGTTTTGTCCTGAAGAGGCCGGAAGTTGCTTGGCCGAAGCGCATCAACTTCTTCATAAAGCAGTCCACAACAGATGTAAAGAAGTATTGATACAAGAAACACCAGTCTAAGCACAACATTTATAGTTTAAGGACATTAGACTTGGGTGTAGATTGGCTACACATGTGGACGACCTACAAGACGGACTCAGCATAAATTACAAGTTGTGGGCCGCCATTGTTTTTTTGATAAAAAATATATCAGGAAAGAGTGCATACTTTTAAAAATCTTTTTGAAAAGTATGGATAGTGTCATCACTTAGAAATAGAGAAATTAAAATAAAAAAATGATTGACAGCTATCTTGAGTAGTCTATTGATATAACTATTGAAAACGCAAGGTATAGCATGGATAAGTGGTCCAATAGTAATTAATAGACTATTGTTGATGAAATAATAGATGTAATCTATCCTTCATGGGCCAGCAGTCTTTTGTTATTATTGATTTGCCCAAGGCCTAGAGAGTTATTTGGGTTCCCCCCCCCTGTTATATAACCGCCAGCTGGATACCAGCTGGATACTAACCACACTGTTACTATGGCTAGAATGTCTGAAAAGCCATGCCAATATTTTACCAGATATTTCCCCCCCTTCCCATATATCAGGCCCTTGTATTTGCACTGAGAAACATAGTTTACCTTTAGAGAAGTCAATGAAGGTATTACGAGTAGTCAGGATTTCCGCTAGGATCTTAGGGTCATTAGTGGACTCAAAGACTTTCCCAAATTCAATATTTTACCTTTCCCCTGATTCGGCTGTTGTTTAATTTAGGCTCTACAATCCTCAGAGATGCACACTCTAATGATGTACATTGTGTATGTTTCTCAATCTAAGCTTATCAGAATGATTGTTATCATTAAGTATCTATGATGAACTCTCTGATCTTACACTTACTCTTGCAACTTATATCTAGCAGCATGTCAGAGCAAAAGTGTCTTTGCTACACCTCAGGAACTCTCAGCATCGATGAAATCTGCAAGTAAGAAGATACATTTTCTGGAAGCATATCTGAATGATTAATAGGTCCAGAAAGTTACCTGTTAATCAGCAAGTAGTCTATACAGGAAAAGACACCAGGAACAAATCAATACAATGTAATCTTCCTTTCAGAACTGTGAGGGTGCTACCAGACATTCACCATGTCTAACATATGCAGGATCTGCCACATTACCTTGGCTAAAGAGTAGGTGGTGTTGTGCGAGAGGCTTGAGCTCTCTAACAACAAGTCTAGTTTATCGAAACCTCAGCTCAGATTGCTAGAATCAAAGTATAAACAATTACTCAAGTGAGTGTTGTGTACACCAGGTGTATCAACAATTGGACAGTAAGTATTAACAAGTAGTAGTACCATGTCACTTATTTTCCCCATTAGAGTCTAGAAATGACAGTCCAGATCAGCTGCAATATCAAAATGCCTAAATATGTTTTAGAGAAATGTGACAATCCCTCTAGAAGTTAAGTAGCAGTGGCAACCCTATCTGACAGCCTACAGCATTTTGTAGGCACCAAGATGATGAGACCGGGGAAGAGGACATCCAAAGCGACCAGCAACATGGGAGTGGAAACCATGCTGTGATGATTTCTACCCCACTCCCATAGTGTTGGACAAATGCCCACCCAGGAGTCCAGTTAGCCATTTCCAAGCTGTCCCAGGTCTGTTACCACTCAAGCTTGCCCGAGTGAATCCCACTAGAGGGCTGCCTTGTCTACCCTTCCTCTGGCAAAGACAGATAAACCTGAATCTGTTCAGGGCCTGAACTAGAGAAGCATATTATCAAGAGATAAAATGGACAAGGAGTGGGCAAATTTGGATGATCTAAAGGAGTTGTTGCTCTCAATGAAAAAATCATGTTAGAACTGGAGTCTTAGGGAATCAACTCAGACGGCTGCTCCAGTGGTATTCAACTATGCACACCCTGAGACGGCCATCCATCCTCCTATTCTCAAGGAAGTTTCTCAGAAACATGAACTAGCATGGTAACTTAGAGTGACCAGATGCCCACCTGCACACGCCATCACCCCCACACAACTGGTCACAGATTCATATTATGTGACCTTGCACTGCTCCACATGTTGAACCTGGTGTTTGTGAGAGGAACCATACACAGTAGCTACCTACGTTTTACCTGTTCTATTTAAAAGAGGGGCATTGCACTACTCTTGCTGCGACATGTTGTGTACCGGCCAATTGTGTTAGAAAATAATTTACCTCTTATACCCATGCTGTATGAATGTTTTTTAGTGAAGTTTTGGTTTTGCAAACAACAAGCAAAAAGGGTGGCATTGCCATTGCTTGTGTTATTGACATTTGCATAGCTCTTACCACCATTATTATGGCACACTGGTGCATTATCAAGCTGGGTGCCTTTTCATTCGTTGCAATTTTCTCTCTTGATTTTTGGTGTCTATCTGTGAATTTACTAGACAGACTGTTCAATGTTTACATTAGAAATGGTATGTGAATGTTGTGTGAACGTAAAATGAATTTGATCTTGAAAAGATTTTTGTAGTGTCTTAAATGTATGTATAGATGTACCAAAGGACTTTTCTGTGGCATCAAAACCTTGCTAGATAACTATAATTACTTCTTGTTGGTTGCTATGTACAGTGCCTACAGCAGAAACAGATATTGTGAAATGGGTAGGCTTTATCAGATAGGAAGGAGACACAATGAGGACATTTATTCAGAAAAGATGCTCACAGTGTATGGTGAACATGCATCGCCAATCATGGGGTGCGAGGCTTGGGATGCATGTGCACATGTGTTGTGATGCACAAGCGGATATTTATGCTATTTTATTTTACTAATCCAACATTGCAGATGGTCATTTCAGAATGGTAAAGAAAAAAATAAAACAAAAATGTGAAGGAACTCGAAAACTGAAGCAAGCAGTCCAAGTAGCCGCAATGAGATGTTTGGACATGGAAAAAAATGTATAACTGGTAGCAGGACAGGGGTGGCGAACAATGGGGAGTAATGGAAGAGTGGAGGAGGGGTTGAGTGAGGAGATAGAAAGCAAGAGAAAAAATAATGAATAATGCCAGTGTACGCATGTGAAACTACCAGTTTTTTTAGGGTGGTACATCTGGGAAATGGCGTAAGCTGATACTAACATGGGAAACAATCTATTAGTCATTATCTATAGCCAAGTGAAATATATTAGCCAATGGCTAAAATGAGTGCCCAAAAGTCCCTTTCTGAATATGCATCTGTTTGTATGTTGTGTGCTGAGCGATGACAAGGGCTCCTGCCAGATGGCCAGAGCTGTATGTGCACTAGACCCAAAAACTAATGTAATGTATGTGCACTAGACCTAAAAACTAATGTACGATGTGTGATTGGAAGGACCTGTGTCAGAAAAGTGTAAAAACATGCTCACACGTGATCGAAAACAGAATACACAGTAGCGGCCCGTGGTGGGAGTGCTGCCGGGCGGTGACGTGGGGCGGGGGAGGGGCAGGGTGGGGGGTAATAAAGTACGGAATACTGCAGTATAGAGGTAAGTAGACATATAAATAAATAAATAAAACGAATTTTGTTGCGTGCACTGCATAGCATTTGGCGATGCAGCGCGCACAACGAAATTCGTTTTATTTATTTATATGTCTACTTACCTCTATTCGGCCGTATTCCGTACTTTACTACCCCCTACCCTGCCCCTCCCCCGCCCCACGTCACCGCCCGGCAGCACTCCCACCACGGGCCGCTACTGAGAATACAACAGGGCCGGCCAACCCGCCATGCGCACTTTAGATTGTGCTTAACACTCCTCCCCCTGGCCCCAGCTCTGGCCAGCCCATCCCCAACCGCCCGGCCCCGCCCCGCACCTAAGCAGAAAGGAAAACTAAAATGATAATAACATTAGTTATTATCATTTTAATTTTCCTTTTTAAACTGCTCGCAGAGTAGTGGGGCGGCGCTCCCCCGCTGCACTAGTTTCAAATGTCAAACAAAGAATCAATAGTTTTTCCTAATTCGATCGGACCTAGCCTGGAGCTGCGCCAAACTGAGATGAATTGCGTTCAGCAGGGGTCATCATGTCCTCAGCTGGCATGTTAGACACCCTCTCATACAGAACAATCAGAAGAACAGTGACAACAAATTGTGGAGTTACGCAGCTTACTGGACATACTGCTCAGCAGTAATTACTCCGAGTGAGGGTCGGTTGTACTGACAGAATTTAAAGGGACCCCGAAAGAATATTATCGGACTTAAAAATCAGAAGCTAAGTTAAAAGAATTAATGTGTGGCAGCGAGTGTTCGGTACTGACAGTTTATACTGTGCATGTTAAACAGTTGTCAGACTTCTTCAGGGACATGAACAGAAATTATCAATTTATGAAATGTAGGGCTGCTGAAATTTGAATATTTTGCAAGCCTGCAGAATTATATTTTGTACAATATGTTGCACTATGTTCACCTTTAGGGTGTGCAGATTAACGTTTTCACAATTGATGGAAAAAATCATACTGTCATATTACTTTCTAGGCTAGGATAAGAGTTCACAGAGAAGGGTTCAGTGAAGTCCAAATTCCCACCTGCTTGGTAAGGCTGGCCAAATGAAAAATCCAAGTGGTGATATAAACGCGTTTCTCCTCTGTAAAGATCAATTCCAAATAGTTTACATGTTTTGTCACATGCTACTGAAGAGCAAGAATGGTACACCTAACTGATCAATTGAACTGAATTTAAAATCTTGCTGCGTTATTAAACAATTTGTGTTCTTATTACAAGTGGCCCAGTTAATAGTTTGGTGTTTTCCCACCAATAACGTTACTGACAATGGGGGGGGGTGTTGGTAACTCACGTGTGGGAAAAATCAGGGCATTACATGTTCGATTCTGAGGGTCTATTAAAAATGAGGAATTGGTAATTTCGGATCCGAGTCGGCTTGCAATTCTTCATTTTGCCACAGACTTTCACCTCAAGATTAATATTCGGAGGAAAGTAAACAGATACACAGTGTTTACATTCAAATTGCATCAAGCAGCCAAGGGAAGTTCAGAGAACCTGACAATTTTGAATGATCCTCCGCCAGCTATTCTTGAATTGGCGGAATAGGAGGAAGAAAAGAAAGTAAAGGCAGAGAATAGCCCCCCTGAATGATCTGCAAGACTCACTTGTCCGATGTTATGGACCCCTAGTGGGGGAGATGATGATGGATTCTCCCTCGCACTCGAGTGGTGTGGTCTTGCAGAGATAGGCTAGGAGTGCTTGGAGGTTGCGGTTGCCCCGAGGGCAGGGTGGCTGACGACTTCTGGCTTCCATTCCTAGGACGGAATGAGCCATGTCCACGCACAATTTAGGAAGTCTGTGCAGGATGGTGGATGGGATAGGGCTGGCATGGCTGAAACTCCTTTCCGTTGTCACAAAAGGGGTGAAAGGTAGACTGGCCACAAGGTGTTGTACAGAGAGGCCCATGGATCTGGCTGTTGCACAAGAGTCCTTGAACCGCTCTAGGGCCGTGTTTGCCTTCTCGCCAAACAGACGGGATCCATCAAAGGGCATGTCCATCAAATTAGCTTGGACATCGCCCGAAAAGCCAGACGATCTAAGCCAGGTGTGGTGCTGTAAGGCCACCATCGAAGATATCACTCTGCCCAGCAAATCAGTCGTGTCAAGGCCACACCTGATGGTGAATTTTGCTGCATCCCTCTAGTCCTTAACTGCCTGGGAGAGCACAGCCCGGGCCTCCTACGGGTCTTGTGGCAGCACTTACGCAACCGTCTCCCAGAGATAATGGGAGAAACTGCCCAATAAGCATGCGGTGTTCACTGACTGCAATGCCAGGCTGGAGGAAGAAAACATCTTCTTCCCAAGTGATTCCAACCTCTTGGATTCCCTGTCCGGTGGGGCAGACAGGAACGCACCATGGAATGTTGAAGCCTGCACCACCAAGCTTTCAGGGGTGGGGTGTTGGCTGAGGAACTTTGGGTCGCCCTGAGCCAGGTAATGGTGGCATGCCACTGTCCGATTCACAGGAGCTCCTGTGTTAGGCTTGGATCACGTGCCTAGTAGGACATTCGTCAGAGCTTCATTAAAGGGCAGAAGGGGTTCAGAGGTGGAAGCCTCAGGCTGAAGCACTTCGGTCAGGAGAATAGTCCTGACCTACACAGAGGGCAACTCCAGTCCAAGGACCTCAGCTGCCCTCCTTACCACCATGGCATAAGATGCCCCCTCCTCCATAGCCACAGTTGGTGGAGAGAGCATGCCAGTATCTGGGAATGTGTGTCCAGTTCAATGGCTTCCCCAAGTTCCTCATATCAGTCCAACTGCTCTGTAGACACATCCTGTTGTTCTGAAGGGTCCATAGACCCCTCCCAGTCCTCTCCTGTGCCTGAAACGTCATGAAAATACACAGGCGACAACATAGAACCCCTACGTTCTACTGGCACCGGAATCGGTGTCGAGTGACGCAGATCCGACTCGGGATGAGGATGGGGCTGGAACTGCCGGTGGGAGCCGGCAGCTCCGTAGGCACAGACTTTGAGACTGATGCCGGGGAAGGTCGTGTAGGCACGACTGGTGGTGTCCTGGATCCAGAATCGGATCTCCGAGGCCCCACCAGTGCCATGGCCTGTGCCAACGCCGTCGAATCCGACGGGCCCCTTCCGACCCCGCGGGGCAGAAAGGCTCACCAGAGGGGTCAGCCTGCTCAAATATGCGTCACATGGTCTCATAGAACTCTTTAATTTGAGCGGAGTCGCTCCGACTCCCGGAAAGGGAAGGAGGCGCAAAGTCAACCCTGGCTCCAGCTCTGCAGAATGGTTCCTACAGCGTCGGTGCTCCTTACCTCGTTCAACAACAGATGACAGTCGATGTGAAGACGAAGTCTGCTTGGACTTCTTCTTGTGCCTCTTCCCCAAGTGTCTCGAAGACCTTGAGTAGGAGGAAGAGGACTTGGGGCTCCTGGAGCAATCCCGGGACCTCTTCTCCTTCGATAGGGACCAGGATCTCCACGGAGTCTCGATGGGTGGTGTCAACTGCCAGGCCGCAAGGAGCTTTAAGGTCTGCTCCTGCAAGGCCTTCGGAGCCATGACCCCACAGTCCGAGCACGACTTCGAGTCGTGGCCACACCCGAGACACAAAAGGCAGACGAGGTGGGGATTGGTAACTGACATGGCGCGGTGACAAGCGCCACATGGTTTAAACCCTGTTTTCCTCAATGGAATTTTTTTTCGAAGTTGACAAAAAGTCAAAAAAGACCTGTCAAAAAGTGACAGTAGTGGTAGCTCTTGCCGAATCAGCGCTTAACTGGTTCAGAAAGAAAAGAACTGATGTGCAACCCCTCCAGCAGAGGTCAGCTGTTCCAGTCATGGCGTGGAGACGGACCAGGGTGAAGTATCGTCTAGAAAGGATTTTGTACGAGCTGGCTTTATGCTGTATACAATTAGAGGTCTTGACTGCATTCAACCATACCCATTGCCAGGTGTCATTTCTGATTGTAGTGCCTAGGTCTTGCTCCTATCTAAACTGGTAGGTGTGTCTTTGCGGCTGGGAGAGGCTTCACAGGGATGTATAGAGAAGGGTAAGGCCTTTCTTTGTGGACCCTTGGGCAAAGAGTTGCTCTATGGGCGTTTTAGCTCTTGTAGCTTTATCCCTCACCGTTTGTGCATTCACCCATTGGAGGAGTTGGCTAAGGCAGAATTCCTCTGCTATGGTCAATTGGAAGAGCTGCCTCCATGTATGCCTATCTAACATGGCCCCATCTCAATAGAGTTCCCCTAGTAATGGGGGCATTCCCCCCTTCAATTTTTGAAATGTATGTCCAACGTGCCTGGCAAGAATTTAGGATTTTGTATAATAGGAGGGAGCAGGGAAGGATAAATAGCGGCTGTCTGATGGTAATTGATTCTATCCCAAAGTCTCAGAAAGGTGGCAGAAACATACAATGGTGACTGTGGGGATGGGATGTGATCCCAGGGGCTCATCCACATGACATGGTGTAATGTGGTGGTTGTGCACCTTGTTCGAAAAGCACCCACTGTTTAGTGTAGGGCAAATGGTGCCTATCAAAGGCTGACTGTAATTGGGCAGTGTGAATATAATAGTATATTAGGGAACCCTAAACCTTCGTCTGATGTTCTCTTGTACAGAGTAGTTCTGGGTGTTCTGGGTGTGGAATTGTACCACACAAATTGCAATTTTAGGTTCGGAGGATAGGTGCCCTAGGAATCCACAAGGGTAGAGTGTGTGTCACATAAATTAGTTGGGGGAGGCCATTTATTTTGATACTGTTGGTGCAGCCCAGCCACGAGAGCTCAAGCTTACTCCAAAGGTAGAGGTCCTTGAGTAGGGCCACCAGCACAGGGTATATGTTATGGTCCTAAAGTGTGCAAATAAAACAAGTAAAATAGATCCCTAAAAAGCGTAGAGAGGTTGCTTCCCATGTCAGACTGAAAGCAGAAAGCAGGAGTTGGGCCAGGTTGGTGTGATCCACCACCCCCATGCTTGTAGACATTGCAAAATTAATGTGAACTCTTGAGGCTGCTTCTAATTGTTTTAATTAGTCTAGTATAAGTGGAAGGGATATGTTGGGGCATGACTGTAAACACAATACATCATTCGTAAAGAGAGCCAATTTAGAATGTTCACTTTCGACCTCTGTTTCGAGCATGTGAACCAGGGGCTCCATTGTGAGTGCACCTCTTAGTGGGTGTAGGGGGCACCCCTATCTAGTGCCCCTACGTAGGGGAATCAGAGGAGACAGGGAGCCATTAACTTAAAAATGGGACACCGGGGCTCTGCCATTAGCTAACAGATAAGCTATCATGTGGGAGCCTAGCCCAGTCTTCGAGAGGACTGCTCGGAGAAACTGCCATTCAACCCGATCAATTGCCTTCTCTGCATCTAGCGAGAGAAGGATAGTTGTGGTGTTGGTCCATTCCACCACGTCGACTACGCTCACCGCCAGTCTCACATAGTCACAAGTCTGTCTATTCTTTATGATGCCGGACTGGCAACTAGAAAGCAACAACGGCCAAAGGGAATGTAGGTGGAAAACTAGGATGGAGGAGATTATTTTAACATCATAGTGTAGTAGTGCATAGCGCAATGGGCCTGTAGGAAGAGCAGCTGAGGGGGTCCTTGCCAGGTTTCAATAATGTGTTACTGTGGATTCCAGTATGGTTGGCGTCACTGTTTTGGTAAGCAGAAAGGAGTTAAAGACCTTGGTCAGGGGTTCTATCAGCAACTTGCAATAAGGTTCGTAAAATGACACAGAGAACCCTTCTGGCCCCGGGACCTTGTTGGCTTTTAATTGGTGTATGGCTGACCTCACCTCCTTGGGTGTAATAGGGTCTTCTAGTTCTTGGATTACCCTGGGGCCCATGTAGGGGAATACATAATCACAAAGGTAACTGTCCTGAGTGTCGACAGGTGGGGGCTGGGCCTGATATAGTGCTGAATAATAAGATGCGAAGAGATCAAGGATATCTGAAGTGTCTGTATAGGGCACACCCATATCATCCTTAATGGAGGAGACATGGTTTCTAGTTTGCTTGTTTCTCAATTTGTACACCAGCAATCTGTTGGCCTTATCGCCCTTCTCATAGAAGTTCTGGTTAATATAGAGAATATTCTGTTCCTCATCAGTCATATAAAGCTGTTCCAGATCTCCCCAAAGTCATTGAGCACCCTATATACTCAGCTTAAGCCTGTAGGTTTGTGTTGAGCCTCGAACTGAGAACCTTCTTTTGGCTTTTGCTAGTTTTGTGAAGGTGGATGTATGTTTAATTATCACATAGGATACATCTCCAGTGTAATTTTCTTTAAAATAATGTTCAAGGAATTCTCGGACCCAGTTCCACAAGGCCAGGTCATGGAAGGCGATCTCGTTAACGTGTTATGCAGGGGCTGTGCACTGGGGAAGGGTGCCCGCTTCGAGCAATAGGAGCACTGGGGCGTGGTCCGACAAGGTCTGGGTGCCTATGGTGGCTGATAGGATTCGTTGCTGGAGGGGTCGGGAAATTTGCAGAAGTCAATCCGTGTGTGTCTCATGGAAGTTGGAGTAGACGGTGCAATCTTTTTCTCCTCTGTGGGTATGCTGACAAATATCTGACAAGTTAAGATTCAGTATACCTTGAGTCAGTGATGATGGGACAGGGTACGTATTTTAGTGTGCCACAGAGCAGTCAATTGTAGAGTTCAGGACTGTGTTAAAATACACCCCAATAATCAGGTCGCCATTGGTGAAATTTGTTATCAATGGGAATAGGGAGCCATATAACTCTTTCTTGTTGTCGTTGCGGCCATATATGGAGAAGAGTGTAACAGCATGGGCGCCCACTCGGACATTCAAGCCCACCACCCTGTCTTCTTTGCCTATGTATGCCTGACCTGTAGTTCTGGGTAGACCTCTATTACACAGGAGGGCCACCCCTTTAGATTTGGTGGGGCTGGTCACGTGAAACTGGAGCAGGAACAAGTATGAGTGGAGCCTCTTAATATTGGATGGGAAAAGGTGTATCTCTTGGATCATGGCTATGTCCACCTCTTCAGTGTGGATCCTTTTCAAAAGTGCTTTCCTTTTCATTGGTGAGTTGAGCCCTTGAATTTTCAGAGAGACTATGTGTAGTTGGTTCATCAGTTATGTATGTGGGGACACTATTTTACTGCCGCAAGTAGTAATAAATGAGAGGTGGCATGCTTTATAGGTATTCAATCATTGCCTCCACGTGAGCAGCCAGTGCCCATGTCAAGTTTGTGAAGGACCGTTGTGTGCACCCTGGATTAGTGCATGGGAAATCAAGCAACAACAGGAAAACTAGGCTTAACAAAATTTAAAAAAAAACAATCATAAACAGGAAAAATGAACAGAAGTAGTGGCTGAATGGTACGCATGAGCCATGTGGATGGGGCAGCTCTCGAGGTGATTCCAGGGCCTCCACCTGCCCACCCAACCCTCAATGTAAAGGACATATCGGTGGCTTTGTGTATGCCAGAGCCGCTGGAGCAGACAACCAGTCAAGCTCTAACACGAGACACGGCATTTCGCTGCTCTATGGGTTCAAGGGCCGGAGACAGATTCAGCGATAAGCGTTGTCTACAGTTTTTCAGTCATTATCTATCGGGGGCAAATCTAATCTTTGGTCTTGCCAGCGTTTTTTTAAAAAAAATAAGTCTTTCGGGTTGTTCTCGATGAGGTTCATTGCCATCTGTTTCGTTCTGGAGAACTCAGGGTGGGCGATGCATTTCTGCCATTTGTAAAAGGTGGAGCCATGCGCAGTAATATTCAGACCTTATCTGGTGTTCATGTGGCAACTTGCTTGTTGTCGACAGTAAAAATGAGGCAGATTGGGAAGCCCCAGCAGTACATAAATTTCTTGTTGGGCAATTATGATAGCACTTCCTTGAGCTCGCGTAGACGATACGTCTTGAAACAGTGTGAAGTTCTCACCTCTGAAAGTAATGGATTCCAGTTTCCTGGATGCTCTCAACATTTCTTCTTTAACCTGGTAGAAATGGACTCTGGTGAGTACTTTGGGTGTGAGACGGTTCCATTGTTGATAAGAAGAGAAGACACAAAGGTTGAGATCTAGAACAAGGTCCCTTTCACCGGGGTCCTGGAGAATGTGACGGAGCAGGGCCTGTACATAGCTTTGAAGGTTGGCATTTGATATGGTAGCACTCCTGCACCTGTTTCGTATGTTATTAGGGCAGAATCGATTTAAATAGTCCTCCAAGGCGTCACTCAAGGTTTGTTGTGTAGATTTCAGTACTGACACCCTTTCAACCAGATCATCCTGCTCTCGATCCTGTTGTGCCTCGGTCGCTCGCCTCCACCAGGTCCAGGTGGGATTTGGCTCCTTTAATCGATTGATCTAGCTTCGTGAGCACTTTTGTAAAGTTCACATTCATGGCTACAATGTCTTTCCTCATTTCTTGTAGGAGGGACTGGATGTCCCCCTTCAATACAGGTGAGGGGGACATCCTGAGGGGGATAGTGCACGAGAGTGCACTATCCCAAAGTGTGAACTCATCCACAGCCAGTTTGTGAAGTGAGAATGCCTTAGGGGCCCTCCTTGGAGGTACCGCCGCTATTGAGTTATTCAGGTGGGCGACCCCGCGCCCAGCAGGAGATTCATATAAAGCGCCAAAATACAGAAAAGAGGAATGTGTGCTTCCAATCGGCGTGGCGCTTTTATGTGACTCGCATCAATCCACAAGGAGCTGCTGCAATTATGCGGTAGAATGGGGATACCAGTTGTTCCAACGTGGTGGGATAAAGTGGGAGATGGCCCCCTCAGCATTTGGTATGGTGGCTGGGTGGGGACATTTATTCTCAGCATCCTGCTGTGAGCGCCTCCATGGAGGGCCATCTTGAGTGCCTGGCAGTTACAGATACGCCAGCAGAGCACCGTCTGCACTTGCCACCATGCCATATCTCACCGCCGCTCTGGTCCTCCGCGATGGCCACTATATCAGAGGGAGCTCATGGGAGGCACGCCATCTTGGGTCCCCGCCTAGGCCACACCCCATTCTTATACAATTTTAAGGTAATCTGAGGATCAGTGATGCAATCACCCATTTTTGTTTGGTTTTTATCAAACACACTTAGTTCGACAGAACCTTTGGGTCATTCAAATGTACACAGGTAAGGTACTACATAAAATCGTTCTCATGCAACAATAAGATCGGAAGAGAAGGACCAGTGATGAAACGTAAAAAATGAAAAGATATGCAAAATAAATAGGTTATTCAAGTCAATGGAAAATTACATTCTGGGGTTGAATCCGAGCACAGATGGAAACGACTGGAATATGTTCAAAACATTATTTCTTGGTAACATCACAAGCATCACCTTGCAATTATTAGCCATGTGTCTTTTTTGGGTGAAACGTCCAGAATTATCTTCCTAGACAAGTACCTGTTGCTTAGAGCTATGTTGTGCCACTGAAATTGAGGGACGTTGCTGATTTCACAGACAATCAGAATGGAGTCCATCTCTGCTCCTCATTCAGGTATATGCAATCTATTTAGTTTTTTATGTAAAATGACCAAATCATACTTGATCCTATCTTGATCCTAAGCCTAAGCCAAACTAGAGTTTTGTTTGTCAGGAACTGTCAGGGTTCACATGTTGCCATACTGGGACATCTGCGATGATCATGTTCCTGTTGTCCTCTACTAGCACTGTGTTCTCCCTCTTGTCCTTTATTTTTGGCATTGCAGTTTCTTCTCTTTAGCTCTTTAGAAATATTTACCTTGGCATTTGTCTTAAACTTCGAGGCTTTCCAATTCTGCTTGGAAAGAAGTATGACTAGTAGAAGATTGTATTGCGTGTAGGTGGCTGAGTCCTGGCGATCTGGACGTTTTTGCATTCTTACCATTCTATTAAAGAGGAGTCTTAGGCATGCTTTCATTCCTCTTTGAAGCAGATTGTGGGGCCTTTTGGATGGCCACATAGAAAGCTTGGCATTTGAAAGAATGCAGAGTCCTTCCTTGAGACAACAGATCTCTTCTTTATTAACTTTAACTAAGCTCAACAGCTACTGGTAGGTAACATTAAGGTATTTCCCTGAGGATTGACATATTTAATTAGGAAAGAGATAGACATATTTATGGTTGAGCCTCGAAATGATAATATATTAAGGAATTGTTTCAGGTGGGTCGCTGAAGCTGACTGGAATTCAGGCTGAGGACTTTGAGCCAGTGCAGGCATCAAAAGGCCTAGGTTGATATTCACAGAGAAGGCTGTTAAGATAACATGGTACAGTATTACTAAGAGCATCATAAGAGTAGACAGGAGTTAAGAGGGGAATGGAAGGGATGGTGGTCCAGCCTCTTGACGCCCTCCTCTCCTCTACCCGTTCCTCCTATAATTTTCCAACAAGGCTTGGATTGCCTGTTCACTCTTTAAAAAAACAGAGAGGCAAACCACCTTGGGCACCAAGCAAGCCCTCTTCCAAAATGACTGGATTTTCACATGGCTTATCTCTGATGCCTGAACTTAAAGTGATGGAATGATGAGTGCCAACCTACCCTCTCTGGTTACCTTTACATCGCTCATTATTGCCCATTCTCCCCTCTCTCATGTTCCCTTTGACACTTCTAGGAGATAAAAGATGAATCATAATCATTTGTGGCTCATACGTTGTCACTCACTGCTGCACTTAATAAGTCTGTTAGAGACTATGCTAGTGTTAAGGCTAGGTCTTGGATGACTGTTGGAGTCTATGCGGGTGAACACATTCTATTCATGTTACGATACCATACCTTCTATGAGCTAGCTTGTTGTCCCTGTGCATTTCTATTTGGCCCTAAGTTCTGAGAGAGCAATAAGTTTATCCCTCAGCTTCCGAGTCAATGAGAAAGTGGGAGGTCAAGCTGTTGGGATTACCCTCTTGCTTGGGTAATAGGCATCCTGGTAGGGGCTTTCTCTTACAGCCGTCAATGCTTTGCCCCAAAATGAAGCCAGGGTACTATATTGCCCGAAACCCCTAGGATCTCACCAATTAGCTCATGCCTGGGAGGGTGAGTGACAGGGGTGAGCACAAATCACCTGTACAACATTGTGACAAGAGCAAAAGTGACAAGGCACAATTGCAGTGGTGGAAACAAAAGTAGCCAAAGCAGTTAAATAGCCATAAGCTAGTACAAGTATCAGTAATTCACGAATACAGACACCTCAGTGACTGTTATGTGAGGTGAACATTATGCATGAACATTTCAGGATCAGAAAGTTCTTATGGAAAGTAAAAAACAGATAAAAAAGAAAGAGTAACAGTGAGTTACCTGCGTATAGTGATCATTCCTTATGGACTCTGGTTTCCACTGTTAGCTTGTGAGAACTAGTGAAAACGTATGCATTACACACATGGAGCAAAGCATAGAAGAAAATAGAAGCGACTTTAGCCAGGATATCCCTCTCCATGCAATTAAGTTCCCTGTCTTGCTATGCCCCATGTGTCGCACTAGGACCAGAGGGTTCTCCAGAGTAGTGCTCAGCCTTAGACCGGTCTCTTCCACTCAACTCCCCTATGGGCCACAACATGGGCCTCATCAAAGGAGGAGAACTGGGAGTAACGAGAATTCAAGTATTCAATCAATCAATCAATCAGGAAATTTGTAGAGCGCACTACTCACCCGTGAGGGTCTCAAGGCGCTAGGGGGGGGGGTGCTGCTACTGCTCGAATAGCCAGGTCTTGAGTAGCCTCCTGAAGGTTATTAGGTCTTGGGTCTGCCGTAGGAGGATGGGGAGGGTGTTCCAGGTCTTGGCGGCGAGGTAGGAGAACGATCTGCCGCCGGAGGTCGCTCTTCGGATGCGGGGGATGGTAGCGAGGGTGTGGTCGGCGGAGCTGGCAGTTCGGGGTGTAGAAGGTGAGTCGTCTGTTGAGGTATGCTGGTCCGGTGTCGTGGAGTGCCTTGTGTGCGTGGGCGAGGAGCTTGAAGGTGATCCACTTGTTGACGGGCAGCCAGTGCAGGTCTCTCAGGTGGGGTGTGATGTGGCTGTGTCGAGGGATGTCGAGGATCAGGCGGGCAGAGGCGTTCTGTATGCGTAGTAAAGTATTGACCTTGTTCGCCTGTGCAAAGCTCAAAGCAAGGGTACAAGTGCACATGACCAGTTCCCCAGGATCCTCCCCACTCGCAATAAGACTAATCAAATCCATATGTACAATGATGTAAAAAGCAGTCGCTGCCATGACACGCTCAAACAATGGTGTGTTATATGCAAAAAGTTGTATCTTTCTTGACTTTGTGTAAATTGTTGATTCCCAATACAATACCGCTCACTATCATCAGTTGTCCAGTAGATGCTAGAAAGGGATGATAGCCCACTATATATAATTTTGGAGATTTGCCCTTTCTGTAGGGTCTCCTGAATTGTTTTGCCTTTTTCATAAATCCTATTCTTGCTGGCAATAGAACTCTGAGCACTTTAACCCTGCTAATCACTGGTTAAAGTGCCTTTGACCCTTTTTCAACATGATGAATTTGGCAGGCCTGATTGACATATTTAACTTACCTATAAGTCCCTAGTACATGGTACCACAGTGTATGCAGGGCCTTTAAGTTAAATATCACAAGTGGACTGCAGCACTCATTTTGCCATCCACTATAGTGACAATGTAAACCTAATGCAGGCCTGCTACCAATAGGCTAGCTGTGCAGGTTAAAACTGCAAATTCGACCTGTCAAAATAACGCCTTTTGCAAGGCCTAAACTCTTTTTTAAATATTAATAAGTCACCCCTAAATTGGCTTTACATGTCCATCAGGAAGGTTGCATGGTATTTAAGAATAGGACACGTAAATGTTAAAGTTAATGATGTCCTTACAGAGAAAAGGCCAGAAATTCTATTTTCACTGTAGCCTGGTTAGTTGTTCCATAGGAACGCCTTTGGATACAATATTAAATGTAATATTGGCTATCTTCACTTAGAAAGCAGCTGCAGAGTACATGGGTGGACTTTTTAAAAACTTATTACAAGCACAATTCATTGGCATAGTCAGAATTGTAATAAATATTTTAAAACAGGTACTATCAAAAAGCTACCAGTCGTCAGCCTAAAACCTCTAGAAGGCCATTTGCATGAATTCAAACTGCCACTCAGGACCTGTATAGCTCCCTGATGCAGTGTGAACTTGATCCGAGTGCTGAGGCAAAGATCTTGGGTGTGGGGGAGGTGTTCTGTTTCTCTAGCAGGTTGATCATCTGGGCTGTGCCCAGGAAATTGATTAACTTCAAAATGGTCTTCCCTGCCACAAACAGATGTCGCTAATACCCTTCCTTTGTCCAGCTAGCCCATCAGATACCAGGCCCAGTGGGAGAAAAGCTGCCCCGAGAATTGGTTTTGAGTGACCACAGAGGAGGGGTTGCCCATTTTCCTGGCCACACCTCTTGGATGGGCACAGGAGCTTTGGGCAGGGGAAAAAGTTTACAGCCATGTTAGGTATGGGCAGAGAGGGTCACTGTGGGATTGCTTACAATGAAACACACAGGGGGTGCTGCAAAAGTGGGTCAGGTAACCCCAAGGAACTTTTACCCCATTGGTTAGGGAGCAGCCAGGAGTTTCAGGCTGGCAGTGGGCATAAATGTGGCAACAACAGTACCCACCTCTGGACGTGTGGAAGAACAGAAGAGGACTGGATCTGCAACCTGCGACCTGAAGAAAGCCTTGAAGACTGGCCCTGCTCTCCCTCTTGTACAAAGGACAAAGAACTGGTCTCCAAGGGTCATAAGGTTGACCTCCTATTTGGGCTACAGGGAAACAACAAGCTCCAAAATGCCAACTGGACCTTCCCTGGACCCTGCTGCTGCCCACTGCAAAAGTGAGTCTTGACCCCAAAGTAATGTCCTGAAGGCCCTGGACCCTTAGCTGGTGTCGAAGTGTACTCCTTCTAAAGTTTCGTAAAACCTGAGACTTAGAAACTTTTTGCCAACATTTTACCCTGAGAACGTACAGGGGACCGGAACCAAGTGGCAAGCCGATCCATTGTAGTTATCGTTTGAAGTGGGTCCTCACCCCCAACCCCCCCTCAAATAATACCCTAATTTCTTACAGCAACTGAGTGAATAATTTTGATTTTTGAAATTTCTTTAAATGAACAAGAATTATAGATCTTATTATTGAAGTCTGGAGCACACAGAAAATACAGTCATTTGCAATTTTATTAGAAACTAAGAGACTTATTTATTTCCAGTCTCAGTGAAATGCCTTGGTTTCTCACAATATTATGTTGGTTCTTAGTGTTTGAACATACAACAAAACACGTATCACAATTGTTCAATTTCAGTGTTGATATACATGATGTAATACTTTGAAAGAGATAGTTTTTTTAAAAATGGAAACGGCACAGCCAACACATGTTTTATCTGAAACGACTTCCTCAGGGCCGTTATGATGTGGCACCCGATCTGGTCACCACATGGATGGTATAACAACTGGTAAGTACTAAGATGATGTAAGAGTAAGTCAACAAAGACAATAATTGTTGATCAGATGTATTATTCCATCAGTCCAAGGTTAATTAGTATCACAATTAGGGAACTGAATTTTCGAGAGTTCATATACGCCCCTTGATAAGGAGTGTTTTTGTTACACAAAACCTGTAAGGCCGGAGCTCAAGTGTAACAGGAGGGTCCTACAAGTTGTGTGTTAAGAAAACACCTTATGACTACCCTTGGAGAGTAAAGTTTAAAAGGGTTATTCATCTGCAATGAAAAAGTATCTTAGGCCCAGTACACCAATGGTAAACAACTGTTGTTGCTTCGTCCCCATTTCACAAATGTGACTTATGGTGATGTTGCATTGTAGCTATTGCAGCTAGGCAGGCAAGTAGAGATTTGTTCCGTCAGCCGAGAAGGAAAGAATTAGAAGTTCCCATGGGCCCTGGTTCAATGTGTGTATTTTTTCTTTAAAAGGGCTCAACTCTGCTGGACCTTGCCCACTTGGGACGCTTCTGCACTTATGGTAGGACATCAGTCTTCCATACAAATGTTTGATTGCATTTTGAACAGTGCATTATAATGCCTTATATTACATGCTTCTTTCAGAATTGGGTCTCTTAAACAGATCAGGGTTCTCTAGTAGAGGCAAAGTTCTTGTTGTAGGCTAGGAGAGTGTTATGCTGTTGGTCTGTGCTAGTGAGCGACAGCTAAGGGGTGCATCATGCTGGAAGTGGAGTGCATTAAGGCAACACTGTCACCCTTGACTCCACAGCCCACCATCCAAACTCACCCACAGTCCAGAGGCGCTACCAACCAGCCAGAGACCCCCTATGCCACTGGAGCCAGCAACTCTCAGACTCTGGATGGTGGCCACTGAGCATTCACAGCCAATAGGTCTCCTCACAGAAAAGTAAGAGTAAGTCAGACGCATGCTGCAAGTTCCTGCCGCAGGTAAAAAGCAGACACAACTTCACAATTGTGAGATAAGGACAAATGGAACTAATAAGGGTAACTGAGCACACAAACTCAATATAGGGATTACCACTCCTCCTCCTGCTCTTGCACTACTGGGTGACTGCTGAATTCTGAGCTAGAAGCACCCCCACACTAACTCCCTGAGGAGTCTGTGACTGCTCACCGTCCTTATAATGGAGAGGCATAATAGGAAGAGCTTCAGAGACAAATGACCTCAGGCCCCACAGCTGAGACCCAGTAGTCCCTGCTTGATCTGCCCCCCACCGTCCCCTCCCCCCGAACAGGACCTGACAACGTTGCTTGGTGCTACTTGAGCTTATAAATATTCTGGGGATTTGCCTGCTTCTTGTGTTATTGCTATCAAGGCATACGTAAATAAAAATATTCACACTAAACTGTGCTTTTACCTAACTATTTTGTATTTAATACGTTGGTAGGCGTACAGCCTCCAAAATGAATAACCCAATTTATTAAATTGTGCCTAAAACAATTTTGCGCAATGCAGCTGGGAAGTAGAGCATTCCACCAGTCAGAAATAGGTATGCAAAGAATTGCTTTAAGAGTACAAGTGACTGCTTGCTGATCCCGATGGTGTGCACACAGTCTGTGCTTTGCCTGGATCGAGACCTACCTTCCCTGAATGCTTCTATAAAACACAAATACCCAGAATAATCTTGAGTTCTGTTTATCAGGCTGCTGGAATAGTGTTAGGAAATACAGGATGAAAGGTAGGGACTACCACTTATGTGAAAGTGGTATGCATTTGTGTGCCCCCATTCTGTTCATGTCATCAGCTATTACTTGTAGGGTCATGCACATTTCACACACCAGACATTTGCGTTTCGGTTGACATGCACAAAAATGACAAATCATCGAGGTTTAAAGCATGGAGTAATGGCTGCTTGAAGATGTGTTGCACCAGGGAAATTTATATACGTAGGAATTATGTGCCCCATTGCAAATAACTTGTACTCCAAAGGACTGCCAATTGGGGTTATTGCAAAACAGGTGTTCAAAAATTCTGGGTGAAGGTAATGTAATGGATTAGCAGTCCAGTTCAGCAAGCAGCTATGGAAAATGTGCCACCACACTGTATAAGTGATGTGCCACAGATTACTTATTCTGCATAGGCAGTATCATAGTGAGGAATCAGGACTGCCTAGGTTGAAAGAAACCCACTGTGATGCCACTGGTCCTCTCAAAGGTGTCAGTTTCCAGAAAATGCAATGTCGCAAATACTCTAACATTGGGAGGGAGCGTAGGTGCATATAACTGGTGATGTGAGCTGAGCCTCAGTCCCTCTTTTCAGGATGGTGTGGTGAGATCCGATACCTCTTCACCATATTTCATAAAAGCGCAACCCTTTACATAGATAGCTTTTCTTGTCTTCACCTATTAAGAGAGTCACAGATACCACTTTGTACAGTTCTGTGTTCCTCCCTATCTAGTTTAATGCTATATACATGCCAATAAGTACCTATATACAGTTATCCGGACATACAATGGCACCTCCTCGGGTCACAGTGGTTCTTAATGAATTTCATCTTTCACCAGGGCCGTATGGGTGGCTCAACTCTCTTGCATGTGTAATCATTAGGGGTATTTTCACTTTGAGGCGTTTATGCCATTTTGCTATTCATATGCTGTCAGACCCCATTCAGGGGGCAACAGAGACACAGCTGGGGTTCTTTGCCTCTACTGTTTGGGGTTCCTTCCTGCTATGTCTCTGCAAAACTGGGCCAAGTACAACCCTTTCAGCAATTGACTCTCAGTGGTAGTGCTGGCAAGCAGCTACAGTCTTTCAGGAAGGTTAGTGTTGGGGTACTTGAGCTCAGCACTCAACACTACACCCAGCAACCCAATAAGATGATTGTCCAGTCCAGTGCTTCCATTTAGAAAAAGACAAGTACTTTATTATACCAAGAAGCACAAACTACAATCACGTTAAAAGCCTGACTTGAAGGTGTGAGCTCCATGTGCTTCAAAGTGGGATGCCAATCGAGGCACTCT
Organism: Calotriton arnoldi; assembly: GCA_963921515.1. Taxonomy (NCBI): domain Eukaryota; kingdom Metazoa; phylum Chordata; class Amphibia; order Caudata; family Salamandridae; genus Calotriton; species Calotriton arnoldi. The sequence goes on from CAWUFW010001884.1 coordinate 622,481, forward strand.
ACCTGATACCCCACTATCCCTCTGTCATTGAAGCTTTAGGATTCTGGTGGCATAGCACAAAGTCTGTTGAGCTCTGGGCCTGGATGAGTCTCTCACCGTTCTCTTCTGGTGTGGAGCTTGGCTGCGTTTGGCTTTCCTGCAGGCAGCAGGTACACCAGCAGTGGGCAGAACTAGTGTGCCTGGGGCAGTCCCATAGCAGATATGCGGCTCCCGGCTGCACGGCGAGTGTATGGAGAGCCGTGATAGGAGGGGAGTTTTCTGACATTGACCCTCTTTTAAGCTCCGATGGTTGGGTGCCACATGCGGGTCTCGCCAGTTCCATCACTCCGTCAGTTTCTATCAGTCCTGTTGGGTCCTCCCTGGGTAGAGGCAGCTGGCAGTCCTCAGCTGTAGGTGCGGGGCACCGGCAGTGATGACGCACTTCTTGGTGCTTTGTTGGGCAGGTTGGAAGTGACTCAATCAGACACAGAATTCTTCGACTCCATAGATGCCAGACATTAACTTCGGAATGGGGTGCATCAAGGTGATTGCTTTGGTCTTCTTAGTAGTACTTCTCCAGGGGCTCTTAGAGGCAGTGCTGGGTACACTAATCACAGGGGCTACCCTGGTGTGCAATGCAGGGTTGTAGTCTATGCTTCTTCAGCAGTTGGGCCGCACGCCCCAGGGGTGCAGCAGACTGGGGCCATCCGCACACAGTGGGTGCCATAGTGCTAGACGCTGTCATGGCTTCAGCTGGCATGAACATCTAGACACAAATACCTTGCCAGTGATGAAGCTGGTAACACGGGAAGGCTGCTAGCATGCTTTGAAAGTGCTGCGACTCCTCCTTTGAATACACATCAGAGATCCTAATCATAGCAATCACACAGTATGTAGGTCTCAGGTGAATGGACCCCTGCACTACAGCCAACTACTTCCAACGGTCACCTGTTCTGGCAGGGTCAGTCAGCCCTTCTGTCTCACTATGGCAGGACTCCTTGGTTCCCAGGACAAGTCAATAATTCCTCCACCAGATAGCCCTTCAAGCAATATCCCCTAACATCTGAGAAGCTGGCTTTCAGGCACCTGGTTGTGCAGTAGCCCTATAGACACTCTGGAGAGAACTCCCTCCTTGGTTGAAGAGAACGTGGAAATGGAACAACAAGTGGGTCAGCAACTCCCACTTTCATACATAGTTAGCAGACAGGACATGTGGATTCTGTCTGCCTTTGCAGAACGCACTTGGGTCCGTTCTCATCTCACATCTCATGTAGCCTCCTAAGGCTGACATCCAAATTCAGCCTTTGTATTGAGCGATTATTGAGCGATGCTCTTTCCAGCAGGGATGTCTCCAGTTTGGAGCACCAAGAATATAGGCACAAAGAGGTGTGATGAATCTTCACCTTGACTATCAACTGCACCGCCTGAGAGTAATCAGGAAGAGAGATGAAGGGTTGCACCCTTTCTAAAAGACCCCTGGTACCCTGACACAGTTACTACAGTCCCGCCATCCACCCATTGCCATCCACCAAATGGCAGTCTCAGGAACACTAAGCAGCAGCCCTTAGTATAAAAAAGGACCTAATCAAATTTCCAAGAGGAAGCCTCTCTTTCCCCACTTCAGTGTCTGAGTTCCCTCCCTGCAGTCTCAGAAATGTCAGCAATACACTTCCACTGTCTGGGAAAGCAAGCTCACCTCCATCTTGTGCACATGAACAGGCCAAGGGCTTTCAAAATGAAACCGGCAGGCCTGTGTCACTCTGGTTTACTCAGTCAATCTTGCACTGCATGGCAACTCCCCTAGCATCCATGCATATGACCAGGCGCAAAGGATCTTGGCACTAAGATTCCAGGTTCACAATTAGCAGAGAGATTTTCTGTGAATGGGCCAGCAGTATCCCGTTCATATGATGCAGGTAAAAAGGCCTGGTCAAGCTATAATTACTTCAAAACACTGCCCTAACCTGGTCTTAGACCCTTATGCTGCTACTTTGCACGTTATTGTGGGGCTTTTAAACTATTTGCTGCTACACTCTATTTTAAAATTTTTAACGATTTCTGTGGGCTAATATTCGTGAGTGTTTTATTGAATTTGAAATTGATTGTTGTAAACTTACCGGAGAGAGGTGACTGGCAGTTCCGGTCTGTCCCTCTGCACTCTCCGTACGTCAGGCAAGCCGAGCGACGTCACTTCCTTATGGACGCGCTCTAGGTCATTTCCCATGCATATAAACAGGGGCGCTGCGTGGACGCAGTTGGCCCGAACCTGGTCTTAGACCCTTATGCTGCTACTTTGCACGTTATTGTGGAGCTTTTAAACTATTTGCTGCTACGCTCTATTTTAAAATTTTTAACGATTTCTGTGGGCTAATATTCGTGAGTGTTTTATTGAATTTGAAATTGATTGTTGTAAACTTACCGGAGAGAAGTGACTGGCAGTTCCGGTCTGTCCCTCTGCACTCTCCGTACGTCAGGCAAGCCGAGCGATGTCACTTCCTTACGGACGCACTCTAGGTCATTTCCCATGCATATAAACAGGGGCGCTGCACGGACGCGCCGCTGGTGCGCCAAGGGCGCACCTAAGGCAAGCCCGTCTGCGCCCGTCAGTGTCCCGGAGGCGCACGGCATGCCGCCGGTTTTACTGAAAATCCTGATCAACGCTTCCAGTATGATAGGCGGACCTTACTCCTTCTGGACGACGCGCCTAATTGCAAATGCAAGGACATGGATCTTGGGGGAGATCTAACCCGCACCTGTGCACACTGTAATTGGCGGCCTGTACGCGATACCCTGTCTCTCAGGCACATTGACTGTGAAGCGGGGGAGGGCAATAAGGTAGGCCAGAGGGCAGGATTTAAAGCCTTTCTACTGAATACACGATCCCTACAGAAACACGAACTCCAGATTTTTGATCTGCTGCAAGAATCTTCGCCTGACCTGTTGTTCCTTACGGAGACTTGGCTCTCGCAAGATTCCAACCCTACCTTAACCACGGCAATTGCTCCCGGTTATAAGATCTTGAAACTAGATCGCCAGGTTGGCAAAGGAGGGGGCATAGCGATTATCTATAAAGATAAATTTGTATGCAACCATATTACTCTTGGGGAACTGGAGGGTGCCGAATGCCTGGGCTTTCAATGTACCTTAACAACACAACAATCGTGTGCTGGCGTTCTCATTTATAGGCCCCCGGGCCCGGGTAAAGCATTTCTGAATTCAATTAGCGAGATGATGGCACCTCTGGCCCTCTGCTTTAACCACTATGATTCTGGGGGATTTTAATTTTCACATGGATATTTCTACTGACCCGGAAGGCATGACACTTACTGAATCTTTATCTATCCTGGAATTGACTCAGGCAGTCCTGCACCCTACACATAATAAAGGCCACACTCTCGATCAGATCTTTACGAATATAATTCTAGAGGTAGAGGTCCCCCTTCCTCTGGTATGGTCTGACCATTTTCTTATTAAGTTCAGGATACCACAGTTGGGTACGGGTCATCCGGCGACTGCTGTGAAGAAAGGCACTAAATTCAGAGCCTTCCACCGTATCAATCTGGTGGCCTTAGGTGAAATGCTTGAATCTTCTACGCCCCTACTTCATGGAAATGCCGAAAGCGACGCCTTGCTGCTTGACTCTCGGCTGCTCCAAAATGGCCATCAATTAGCTCCCCTTGCAGTCGCTATCTAGAACAACCAAATGTTCAGCCCCCTGGTACAATCAACTGCTCAAAGATAGCAAAATTATCTGCAAAAGGTTGGAAAGGAAATGACGAAAAAACTATGACCTAAACGCCAAAAGTGAATATAAACAATCACTTAAAGGTCACTATAATAAAGTTTATGAGGCCAAAAAGAACTATTTTACTAACAAAATAGAATCGTCCAAATTTAAAGGTAAAAAGCTTTTTAAAATTGTAAAAACCTTTACAAACCCGGCCCTAGAGTCGAAGGCAGCTCCGGCCACCGCCGATTGGCCGGTAGTGTTAGCAACTTTCTTCCATGAAAAAATTAGGACGATTCAAGAAATTCTGAGGGCAAACTCGCCCGCGGACGGTGAAATATTATTAGGTCCTTCTATGGAGCCTGTGGCAGGAGCTGCTAATTCGCTGCAGCAATTTCCCCCGCTGACATTGGAAACCTCCCTAGCTAGCATTAAAAGCCTGAAGTCGGCTCTCCGTCCGACCCTTGTCCAACAAAATTGCGAGGGTCTATAGCACAGGCAATTAATCCGGTGGTAAATAAAATTTGCAATACTTCATTAGAATCTGGACACATGCCATCTAGATGGAAGCAGGCAAAAATTCTGCCACTGCTTAAAAAACCGTCCGCTGACCCGAAAGTCCCAGAAAGTTACAGGCCCATCTCCCTTCTCCCCGCCTTCTCTAAGGTGTTGGAGAAATATGTTAACTCTGTGATTACTGTCTATGTGGAAACCAACAGCCTGCTCCACATTAGTCAGTCCGGGTTTAGAGCCAACTATAGCACCGAGTCTGCTTTATTAGAAGTCTCCGAACACATTAGGGAGAGCCTGGATGGGGGAGGGAAAGCCATTCTGATCCTGTTAGACCTATCAGCGGCCTTCGATACCGTGCCCCATGATAAGCTTTTGGACAGGATCCAGGCCCTCGGTATCGGAGGCTCAGTTTTAAAGTGGCTTGCCTCCTATTTGAAAGATAGGGATCAGAAGGTTTGGATTCCTCCTTTTGGAGCTGGAATCCCGGGAATGGAGGTGGGAGTCCCTCAGGGCTCCATTCTGAGCCCCACATTATTCAATCTTTATATGTCTCCTCTAGGTGTTCTGACGGAGACATATGGAGCGAAAATTATTTCATACGCTGACGATACTCAGCTCCTCTTCTCCTGTGACAAAGGAAAGAGTTTCGAGGGATCCAAGATCAAAATTTGCATCTCAAAAGTGTTTGCATGGCTAAGATCAAACCAGCTTAAATGCAATCCGAAAAAGTCGGAAATTATCTTTTTTTGCACTTTGCCGCCAGACGACTGGAGACTCTGGTGGCCAGAAGATATGTTGCCACCTCTTGCTGCACAACAAAAGGTAAAGAATCTGGGCGTCTTGATAGATGATCGCCTATCTATGAAAGCCCAAGTCCAATCTGTGGTGGGAACGTGCTTTGGCCTCCTCAGGATGCTGAGGAAGTTCCTTCCACTCCTGACTTTAGACTACAGGAGATCTGTGGTCCAGGCACTGATTACTTCAAGATTGGACTATGTGAATATACTCTATCTCGGCCTTGCAGAATATCTTCTCAAGCGTCTGCAGGTGGCACAAAATGCCGCCGCCAGAGCCATTCTCAGGCTTAAAGCTAGGACCCATATGTCACCTCATCTCAGAGCGCTCCAGTAACTTCCGGTAAAGAATAGAATCAGATTTAAAGCTATGGTGCTATTCTTTAAAGCTTTGCACGGAAGGGGGGCTAAGTACCTTTGCAGAAGGATTGCCCACTATGTTCCGTCCAAAACTCTGAGATCTTCCTCAATGAATCTGGCCACGGTCCCTAGAATTTCTCGCGTCCGGGCTGGGGGCTCCTCGTTTGGGTTCCTTGGTGCTCAGGCCTGGAATGCGCTTCCCGCTTCACTGAGAGCGGTGTCAGATTTAGCTACTTTCAGGAAGCGTCTTAAAACTTTGCTTTTTAACCAAGAACTGTGAGTTTCTGCCCTCGCTATTCTGTTGTCCCCTCTTCCCTTTTCTTTTTTGCAATTGTTGCCTGTAGGGGTGGTCTACTCCAGGGGCTTTTTGATGCGCCAGGACACTCTTTCTGAATAGCTGTGCGCTATATAAATGCCTTTTATTCATTCATTCATAATTACTTCAAAACACGGAATGCTCCCATCACCACACTACACATGTGGAACATTTGACAGGTACATACGTCCTACTGTTACTATGTGGACTGGCTTGGTGCAACCCTCTAGATCCAGGAAAAGTCCATACATCATTGTTATTCAAGGGTAGACCGAGGCCTTCTTGCACACACTGAATTAGTGTGAGGTGGGGCCAAAATCCAAAAAACAGGATAACAGATAAGTGCTGTTTGGACACTCAGAGAAGGAGACATGACTGTATACCTTGCACATGACATTCCTGTTCCACCATATTCTACCTTCCCATCTTCCATCCCTGGGAACTGTAATGTCTGAACTTAAACTAGGACTGGATAGGAATAAGTCATGACTGGCAGAGACGTGCATAGGAATACGCCTCAGGCTTTGTTAATCAGCACTGCTTCTGGCTAATATGTATTCATCGGTGAGTCTATTGTTTTCTTTGCAACACAATGTGCACCCATTTTTAGGCCTGGGCTACAGGAATCTTTGGCTTTCTGGCAGCACTCATGTCATCAACAGAATCTGAACACAAAAAGGAATGCAAGCAAAGAGGCTTTGTGTAAGTCTATTTCAGTCATTATCTTGTTTGGGGAATCTCTCTTGAGCTGTAGCTTGTTTGATTAGTCCTTTGTATTTTTATCCTCCAACATCAATTCATAGATGTTTACAATTTTTAAAAAACGACTTGCTAACAATATAGTCCCTCTGACGCAACATGCAGTCTCATCTATGAAGATGTCATGTCCATGGTCATATATTCTGTTTCTGATTTAGAACTCTCAGAATCTTCCAAAAGACTTGCTGTATGTATAATACATAGGCCCTTTCCAATTTCCAGTAACTGGTGATACCTATAAGTGGTGCTGTTGTCTTCACCTGCCTCTTCCATGTCATAGAGAGTGTGCACTCAGGGCCACAATGATGAATATCACCATCCTAGCAAAGCAGTGGCATTTTATTTAACCTACTGAAAGAAAGCAAAAGTAATTAGATTAACGTGAATATGCAAAGTTATGTGTTGAAGTCAGACCCTCTCACATTCACTTTCAACAGAAAGGGATATTTCAGGAGGGCCAGCTCTATTCATAAATCTCTGATATTCTCAGATGGGGCAGTAGTGTTTGTTTTAGCTGCTGATGAATACAGGGCCACTAATAATAGCCTAAGGCACTGAAACCTGATGCAGCAGGGACCTATGCCCGACTCTATAGGTGTATCTACTTACAGTGTGTTAAAAACTCTCCAAAGACACAGTTTAGGAATAGCTTTGTGCAAGAATTTTTGATGGGTGGTTGGCTACGTCGGACAACAACTGCGTGGCACCTTTTTTAGCTCCCAGTTGCTTCAATTTTACGTAAAGAGCTGTTATGGTCAGAATATAGGCAAGTTCTAAGTTCCAGTAACTGATAATAAATATCGGGGTGTATTTACCTGCTTCTTCCAGAGCACGTGCTCTCAAAGCTGTGATAATCAGTATCACCATCATAACCTAGCACCAGGATATCTATTTAGCCAATAGAAAGGAAGTAAAAATCATTAGACCTGAAAATGTGAATATGTAAATGTATGTGTTGAAGCTCCACCCTCTCTGTATCTGCTGTCCACAAAACTAGTTATTTTTCCATTTTTGAATTTAATTTTCAACACAAGGAGCTGTGCAAGGGGGTCTATTATATTTATAATTTGTTGGTATTCTTAAATTGAGCGAGCGGTCATGTTTGTTTAATTGGTAACACATATGAGATCTCTAGTAACTGCCTCATGTACTGCAGCTTGGTACAATAAGAACTTCTACCTTAGAGGGACGCCTAGTTCTAACAGCTTACAGTATTGCACCTTTGTTAAAAACTCTTCAAGGACTAGCTAGTGACAGCTCGTAGCACAGTAGCATTGTGAAAGAATATTCATGGACTTGTGCCTCACTCAAGAGGGACAGCTTACAGTATTGTACCTTTATGAAGGAATCACCCTACATTGTGGGCATTACATTTTGCATTGGTTATTTGCCGCAGTCTCTTTCAGGAATCACACGGCTTCATCTAAGAACATTTGATGAAGCAGCTTCCAGCCCCAACTTCTCTGCCCATGATGCAAACTTTTTTTGTTGAGCTCCTGGAAGTTTCAAACGGAAAACTGATTTATGTTTAGCACAAGGGCACTTAGTAAGTAGCAGTGACAGCACTACATACAAAAACAATGTCTTCACCTACTTTCAATGAAAACTGTGATAATGACTACAAGCCTCATCACCCACCATTGCCATATTTTTTAGCCTGCAGAATCGAAGCAAACATCATTAAACTAGAAAAAAGTGAATCTTCAAATTTATGTGATGAAGCTTCGCCTTCTCTATGATTAGTCATGCTCAAAAGTGCAGCTCAGTTTTTCCATTGTTCCATCTAATTTTTATCAAAAAAGACGTTCACCTTTGTGAAAGAATTTCAAGGAATTGTGCCTGTTTCAAGAGTGACATCAGAAACTTCTTTCAGTATTGCATCTTCAAACTAGTCAAGGACTTGTGCCTGACTCAAGAGGAGTAACATCTACACAAGTTTTTTTGTTGTTGTAGTTTTATATAGTGCAAACTTGACCCGGAGGTATCAGAGCGCTTTACATGAGCACCAGTTGCATTACAGAACCGCACATTCATTTTTTGTAGGCATGGGGAGATTACGTGATTTGCCCAGAATCACAGGATGTTGGGCGTCATTGCCGAGACTCGAACCCGGTTCTCCAGATTAGAGATCGACCGCCCTAGCCGTTAGGCTACATCCTCTCCCCAAAGTTTGTCAGTAATGCATCTTCTGAATACTCCTCAACGACTTGTGTCTGATCCACGAGGGACATCTAGAGATGGCAGACTTCAACACTTCTTAAAAAAACACTTCTGTAGCTTATCAAAAGACCACTTAGCATGAGTTGATGACAAACTCTCGGATTAAACTTATTTTTGAACACTGTTAGAGAGGAAACATGATGTGAAGAAGTTACGCCACCATAGACATCAGTAGTGAGTGTCACAGAGCTATACATGGTGAAAGAGCAGTGTAGGCCCAAGTTTAAAAGATGAGGCAAGACAGGAGAAGAGTTCACTAGGAAATAGAGTCGAAGATCAGCAAGGTCTTAGTTAAAGGAAAATTTGAGTTTGCAAGCCTAAAGGAATTTATAGTCATAGCACAACAAGCAAGCATTCTGTGTTCTCAGTAAATTGAAATGTGATTGAAGAATAGGAGCAGGAGATAGAGTTAGCCAAGGGTACACAGAATCTGATAAGTCATCTTGGGAGCAGAACAATAAAACACACGCACACACATGCATACGAAAGTAGTAAATAAATGGTTGGCTAAGAATTACAATAAAGAATGTGTAGATAAAAAGGTCAGGAGTTTAAAGAAAGAGGTGATGTGATGCTCTGTAATGAATATGCAAATATTGAGTAACCTATTATTCGACCTTTTGTAAGACACATTGTTTGTGTGATAACTTAAGGGGCTGCCTGGGAGCAGCCATTTGAGACCTGCTGTTTCCCTGTATGAAAATAGCTACTCTCCCTGCCGCGACAGCAAACTTGCTTTTGCCTTGCCAAGAGGAGTCTTGGATTTTTCTTTATCTCAGTTTCCCCGCAACAACAGCAGTGCATTGGCCACTCTGGACTCTGTTTTTATGTGCTTCAAGAATAGGTGTCCTTTAATATGGTAAAGCGTGCTACAACATTTGCACATATAATTGGTGATGTGAGCTGAATGGCTGAATGCTTAGCACATTAAAGCCATACTTAGTGGCACATCCATTGAACTTGTTAAATCCACCATCTACATTTACAACTGCAGACATTCCTTTATTTTGGCAAATGCTTCCAAGCTGGAAAGTGCAACTATGCATGCATGCATGCACATCCTTTTGCCATTTTAGACTTGGGGGAAGTTAGCTAATGCATAGGTTTCATACATACACTTCCTTCATCTCCTCCCATCCTTTGTTAATCAAGCCCCTGGATGTTGTAAGAATATGATCCATTAATTCTGCCAACCGAACCTAAACTGCTATGGGACATCCCAAACCATAGTATTATTGTCAACAAGGACTCATGTGGACTGGAAGCAACTGATCTTGTCTAGTCACTCCTTTTTTCCGGCTACATTCCACAGATAACACCAACAGTGTTTGCTGGAAACACAAGAGAGAGTATTTGAAGATTTAAAACTAAATGTTCAAATCATAAAGTCTGTTTAGTCTACATGCACAACAAATTCTAACAAACACAATAATAATACTTCAGTTAAAGCCCAAACAATCAAGGTAAATTTATGCTTTGGTTCATTGGTTTCCTTCCATGTATCAGTTTTCCAACAACAGTTGCAGATCTTCTACAACAAAAGCCTACTTAAAAGTGAAACATAGTTTAAACCAGTAAAATTGTAACATTGTCTGTGAGAAACAAAATGCATTAAAAATAATCTTCACTTTCTGATGATGTTTTCAAAGTAGAGTTGGTTTGGCACTGATGGCTTTAGCGGCGAGTGTGTTCTTTTCTTTATCTTGTAGGGTCCAACCGTAGACATCCATACCCTTTGAGGCACAGGCAATATTCATCCTCCATCCATCTATTTCAGAAGTGCCCCATCGGTATGGAACCTTCTGCCGGATTACTCACACCAGTTCTCCTTTCGTAGAAAGAGCAGTGTGTCATTATACCCAGCTTGGAACACAGATTCCATAGTTTCACGATTTGGTGGGAACAAAGCCTGGTTGAACCTGTGCAGGTTTGCTGGAGACAGCTAGAACAGACAGATTAAAATGGATATGAAGGCATGTGCTTTACAAAGTTGCCATAAAACCCCAGGCACTGAATACATTTAATAGATTCGTAGTGGTATCATGGCCTTCAACATAGAGACTGAAGCTCTGGATAACTGACATACTTTTATGATAACCTCATACTTTGTATATTAGTTTGACTGAGTTTTCATTGTATGTAAATATATCTCATGTGGCTACCCTGAAAATATGGCACGGATCTGGCTTTCGGGAGCCTGCGTTAGACACCCTTGGTGCCCTGTTCATGGAACTTACGGCTTAGTAAATTAACAATTTTGACCACAGGTATAACATTGTTTTTCAAGCCCTAATTATACCACATGTGAACATACCACATGTGAACAGATAAAATCAATCGATGGAATGACAGTTAAACAGATTCAATCTAATTTGCTTGTTGGCTTAAAAAAATCATCTTGTATGTAGACTAAGAACCATACTATTATAGTACATTTTGTCAGATCCTTCTCTCACCGGTTACAACTATTAATCCTATGTGCAAGACTATTCAAAATGTTGTAAGTCTCTTTATGACTCTTCTCAGCCTCTTTGGAGAACTGAAGGGTTCAGCACAGCTCCTGAATGACTATCTTCATGCTTAATGATGTTCACTCCAAAGGCCAGCCATAACAGTTCTATTTTCAGGTATTTTCTGAAGAGCACACATAGTTAGGTTCTACCCTGAAGCCTGCATTCAGCGCATTCCACAGCCAGCAAGCCAGGACATTCCTCTGTATTTTAGCCACTTCAAATGTCTCTGGTTGTTAAGCTGTGTGGTTGTTGAACACAACCTGCTGGATGACACAGGAGCCCTCATTAGGTGTGGCCCAAAATCCTCATAGTAACTCTGCCACCATGGAGATACTGGGTATCAGAAACCCCAAGGTGGCAGCGTTATAGGGGGAATTACAAGTGGAACCCTGAGGGTCGCCTAAGAAATGAGGAAATACAAGGCCAGATCCCCCCAAAATTCCTAATTTCTTACCAGAGTTTCACTCTGAGATTTTTGGTTAATTCAGCTTCTGAAATCACTAGTTACGTAATTAAAGACTGTTGAAACTCGGTGCAATGAAGGCGAGGTACCTCAAGTACAGTCACTCACTGTCACCTAATGTGAAATCCTACCAAGTTCCGTATTATACATCAGTGTTCCAATCACTTACAACAAATGTTCCACCTCCTACGTCCCTTCCAACATCATTATCCCGCGGGTGCTAACCTGACAAGAACATCTCACACTGTTCTCCCTCATAGTCAATGAAAAATATAAGGATAAGTAGGTTTCAAAGATGTGACAGAGTATGGAAAGGAAGAGACAACCCCCACAAAACAAAACAGTCACAGAAAACATAGACACATTGAACTCAGTCAGAATAGGAAAATTAACAATGCCAACACCAAGGGAAACGTAAGGGTGTACTAAGATTTTTTAAAACAGTGTCAACCTACCAGGAAATGTCTTGTTGCTCTTACTATGCCTCATCCCAGCCCCTATAGAAGGAATAGGCAACATATCACTAGAAGTAAAAGACATCACCAAAATTGGATGTCCATTGATCCCTAGAGCCAATGCCTCCGTAATCAGCACCAGAAGTAATTCTGGACTCCCCTATGTTACACAGGGGTTGCTCCCATCAGTGAGAGCATGCACATGGTGGAAAGCATACCCAACTCTTCAGACTTCCTCAGGCTGTGACCACCACCACCCTTAAACTTTAAAAACATTAAATTCTGTTCAGATTTCACATGCCACCAACAACAACCTTCACACCACCACTTAATACATTGATAACTCTAACAGGGTTCTACATTTCATATCAGATCTTCTATGTTTGTCAATCAAATTTTTGCAGACTAAATCTTCTTCACAAAGAGTCTTAAGGGAAGCCTTGTCTCTTTAAGCATATAGGCCACATCATCTCTTCGTACTCAATAACTCTCTTGTTTATATCCTTGTAATTCTTCCACCAGGTTTCTCTTATGTTCTCAACTTCCCTTTCAACAATGAAGGAACAGGGTGTAACGAAGGTCTGCGTCTCCTACGAATCTCAAACAGGGTGAAACCTATCATTGAGTAAGGAGTTAAATTTACTCCAGATAATTTCACAACTAACTGCCCACTGAATTGCCTCCTTAATAACTCAGTTAAAGCATTCCACCTACCCATTGACTTCAGGATGGTAACCTGCTTTTCTCTTGTGCCCAAAGCCACACACCACTAGATCTGAACTTGCAAACTGGGGATCGTCATCCTTCACTAAATACTCCAGCAGCCCTTCCCAACAAAACATATCTTCCAAGAAGCTAATCACAGAATTAGAGGTTACATTTTGCACAATTCAGTCATTTAGGATTATAATCTATTAGAACTATAACATAGACATCTCTCTTTGCGGGAACATGGAAAGGACCGATCTTAAGCTTTCACCAAGGCTATTCTAGAAAACCCACAGGTAGAGAGTCCGACATGGAAGCTTTGGCAGACCTGTCACTTTTGAACACAGCACTGCTGCACCTTTTTGTTTTTACTATCTTGCCTAACCCCACCCACTAAAAGTAATCACAAATGTTCCTTTTAATAAATGACATACCCGGATGTCCTTAAAGGCCTTGTTAACAATGCTAATCCTCAAACACAAATCAAATCAAATCGAAGCACAATCTTTTCTCCCCTCATAAGGATACCACTCTCCCACGGTAATTCATCCTGGACCTTAACAAAAGATTTCAACTCACCCTGTAACTTCCACTCTTCTGGCCAACCCAAAGCGGTGTACTCTTGACTTTCTTGAAAACAGAGTCCGCTTCTCTAGCATAATCCCAAACCTATTCAGAAAAAAATCTGGCTGTCTCCAATCTCAAATAGCAAAGGCTACCTCACATTAATCCACTATTCTCATCCACCTGTTTATCAAATGGCTAACCTGGAAGTAAAAATTCCACCCCCGGCCTGTAAATGCATGTTAACTAGGAGTTTGTAGTCTGTACAGAGTATTAACTTAGTCTCTCAGAGAAACATTCTGAAATGCTCAGCTGCCCAATTCTCTTTCTTTTTTTAAACTTTATTTATAGTTTTACCCTGGAAAAGATCAGACGTTGTGGCATCACATTCCGCTACAGCATACAGCATGTAAATTATACCTATACATGGTAACGGCAGTTCATCCCGACTGCACCTGACAACCTTGTCCAATAGGGGGGGAAGCAGCCGACAGAGTGCAGCAGTGACTGTTTACATCTCCAATGGACAGTCAAAATGGGGATAGAGTTAGACCAGTTGTGTTGCTTGGGGCGACTGGCTTTCAGCATCAGAGGCCATCATTTTGCAAATGCCAGAGACATGCAGAGTCTTGGACATCGTCAAGTGTAAGCCTCCGGATTGTTGCAGCCGTTTTATATGTGTAATAAATGGGTGCAGGTTTAGTCAAATTTGGAAGCCCTGTCATGAACTAATGCAGTGAGTTCTTCCATGGCAAAAATTGACCCCACCTTGCCCCACCACATATTGAGAGAGGGGGCCTGAGGCTTCTTCTACATTTGGGCTATACTCAGGCGGCAGCTGAGAGTAAATGAGAGAACAGCATCCCCATTGGTGTAGAAATGGGATATACTCTTTGGCACTCAGGGCTTCCCAACAAGACGAGCAATGGGTCATGAGGTAATGTAACCCCCGTAATAGCATGTATCGTTAAAAGGACAACCTCTCAAAAGGATTGGATGCTTGGACAGGACCACGACATGTGTAATAATGTGATTCTGCTGCTGCAGCCCTTCCAACACGCGGCAGAGCTGACGAACATCTTGTGCAGTCTCCCGGGGGTGAGGCACCATCTTGTCAACAATTTATAAGCATTTTCTTTATAACGCAAACATATAGAAGATTTGGAAGCTCTCAGCCATATAGCTTTCCCTGTCTCTTACGAGATCTCCACCCCCAGCTCTCTCTCCCACTGGGTCCCATAAGCATGTTTTTTAAGAGGAGTGAGATCCAGAATGTAGCGATAAAGCCAGGAAATGTGTCTGATATTGCTAGTGAACAACAATTCAATCTGTGCTTCTTCCGTCTGATCACACTCCTAACGAGAGTGCTCCCCGCCCAATGCAGAGCTTGTGTGAGCTGATATGTGTCTCGGGCAGCCAAACCAAAGTCCTCAATCAGCTCCTCCCTCGGTCTCAGCTCCTCTTCCCTGTAAAACTCTTTCAGGCAAGGCGGACATCCTTGGTTCCTCAGTAAGAAGTCTGGATCCGACCTCCCAGTGGGAAATCTGGATGATTAGTTAGAGAGGTGAGGAGGAATGGGTAGGACTAGAATACCCACTTGCTATGCATTGTATGCCAATTGGACAGAAGCATGGACGTTAAGGGGAGGAGAGGAGGGGAACAAGACCAGGCCCTCTCCAGTAACCACAGGAGGTCCTTAAGGGGCATTGGAGAAAATGTTTGTTCCACCTGTACCCATAGTTTGCTCTCGGGGTCATGATTCCAATCGAGGGAGGGATGGAGTTGGGCCGCTAGTAGGTATGTAGATATGTTGGGAAGACCCCCTCATGTGCAGGCTGTGGTAGAGAGACTTGCACCACCGAGGGTGTTTGCCCCCCAGACAAAGTTAAGAATTTTTTAGCAGGGTAATAGCTGAGTTGAATTTCAAAGGGTGAGGGTGTGGGTTTGCAATACATATAAAAGGCGAGGCATAACGTTCATTTTAAGACTATTCAACCAGCCCATCCAAGAGATTTCCAGTTTCCCCCATCTATATAGGTCCTTGAATAGAGCCGTGATCAGTGGTGAGATATTGCTTTTGTATAGTGTCCTGGAATGTCAAGGTATGTTTACCCCCAGGTAGCGAATGGTGGGTTCTGCCCAGGCACAGCCACCGCCCCTGGAGGGGACCTCAATACCCCGGAACCATTTCTCTTTCAAAGACTGGTTAGAGATTTTCAGTCTCACATAAACCCCTGGAGTCACGTGCAACTACTCACTCTTTCTCATCATCATCACTATTTCAGAATTACCCCAAACCTCATCTGCTGACACCAATCGCCACTATATATTGCTTACCCCCAACAAAAGGTTTCAGAGACAGTAGATGCACAATTTCTTCTTTAAGCAACTTGAATATCTCTTTTTTGCTTTAACCCCGCATAAAGTTTGCATTTTTAGGTAACTATCTTAAAGGCTCTTCTTTAGAAGAAGAATCAGCAAAGATTTGCACATAGAATTCTGTGAGCCCCACAAAGGATATCAACTCAACTTTGAAAACAGGGTCAGGAACTTCGAGAATCGCTTTGACATTACACAGTTTTAGTTTTATCCCATATTCTGAGAGTGCTTTGAGAACTGTCTTGGGGATCCTGTCATACTAGTAATGATCCTTCCCAAATATAAGTATGTTGTCCTGAAAAGCAACAAAACACTTGCTAGGCGAAGAGCATGGGTTTGGACTGAAACATGCCGTCTGATGTCTCAATGGCCATTAGGTGTTTTGATCCAGCTTTCAGTACAAAGTTATGATAAAAACTTGACAAGTCCAAAGCAGAAAAAACAACTTCTATGTCAATGTGAATATAGTTTCATGCATGATCAGGAATTGGGAATGGTCTGTTCAGATGGCATTATTCAGCCTGCGCAGATCGATACAAAGAGGCATATCTCCAGGAACAGTTAAGAAAAAATTACTAATGAGGCGACCGAAGAAGACTATGATGCCTCTATAACACGGGTCATTTAGGATCTCCTTGAGTTGTACTCTGTACAACAAAGGACCATTCCACATGTGATGTCTTACAAGAATATATTAAGTGGTGCTTACAATTCCTGCACTATCCAAATTCTTTGCTGACACTGTGCAGCAGATCTTAATTCCGAGGACTATTCATCGTGAGATGGTCCGCTTCTCCATCCACCTTGCTCTTCTTTGCTCCAGAGAACCCCACAACCAGCTGATCGGCCACCCGATGTTTCTTGATGCAATCGATGACAAATCTCCGAGCTCTCTTGGTGTCCAACCAATGGAGTATCTCCTCCACTTTTGAGGGATGAGTTGCAGAAAGAATGCCTTCTGGCTTGTTTGACATGAAAAGGCATCACTACATTAACAAGAACACAGCTCAATTTCGTAACACCAGTTTGTCTGGAAAAATGGTGGCATTAGGCAGACTGATTGAGCTGGCCTGAAGCTCACTCACCCGATGTGCTGATATTATTGCAATAAGGAAGACTGTTTTTAAGGTGAGGAGGCGTAATGGATAACTGTGCATTGGCTCTTAAGGGTTCACATTAGGAAAGTGGGGAACCAAATTCAAGTCCCACTGTGGCATCCCAAAGAGCTTCAGCAGAAACATATGTTGCAACCCTTGAGAAAACTCATTACAACAGATAATTTGAAAAAGGACGGCTGATTCAGCAAAGTAAAAAGGTCGAGAGGACAGACAGGTAATCTTTAACAGTGCCCACTGCCAGTCCTAACTGGCCAACAATAAACAAAGAACAAGACAACAGACAGTTTTGCTTGTACCAGGTCCGTCTGGCGGGTGCCACACCAAACTTATCCCAGCACCTGGGATACACAATTTTGTGGAAAGAAGCCTGGCTGCCAGAATTACATTAACAACTTCGGAAGGGAGATCATAGGAGATCAACTACTGCTGCTTATTCTCCACATATGGACGTGCAGGTGGCGCAGGCCCGGGTATGGGACCTAGCCCTGTTTATGGAACTTAAGATCCTTCCAAAGCAGCAGCATGATCAGAGGACAGATTGTTAGGTGCAAAGGTTCCGGATACCACACTCTCCTGGCCCAATCTAGAGCCACTAAAATGACTTGGGCCCAGGCATTTCTGATCTTCTTCAGAATTTGGGGCAGGAGAGGTAGAAGCAGGAAGAAATATAGGAGTCCCGTGATGCAGTCTAGGTGAAATGCTTCTCAGAGAGAAAGCCTTCTTGGGAACTCCAACGCACGAAAGTGTTGACACTGTGTGTTCTTGATTGTGGCGAAGAGATTGAGCAAGGGCTCTCCCCATTGCTGTCAGATGCCCTGCACCAAATCCAGATGTAGCTGCCATTCATGATCCGCTAGGTGTAGCTGGCTGAGTCGTCCATCCTGGAATTCTAAGATCCCACCAGGTTTCATGACCAGAGAGATGCCCTGACGACTCAGCCAGTTCCAGAGGCACAAAGCCTGTTGGCACAGGATCCATGACCCCACAAAACTTGCTTGTTGCAGTACTACATAGCGGTGATGTTGTCTGTGAGAACGTGCATCAGCCTCCCTCTTATAGTTGGAAAGAAGGCCTTCAACAGCAAGCAAATTGCCTGCAACTCCAGCAAACTGATAGGGAGGCAGATCTCTGCCCAGAGTCTCCTGATCGCCACTTCTCTCAGATGACCTCACCAACCCAGAAGTCAAATCAAGGTTAGCCTTAATCTGTTTTAAATAGAGAAAAAACATAAAAGCATGTACAAAGTACAATACATCAGATAAAATACCATGTCAATAAATACAAATAAAAGTGAAACATAAAATGTTAACCCTTTCGGTGCTCATGACGGAATGGTTCCGTCATGAGCATCAGTGCTCCTGTGCTCATGACAGAACCATTCCGTCATGAGTACGGGGGCACTAAATCCCTCTGTGCAGACAGCAGATGAATTTCCTTTTTTTTTTGTTGGCCTCGGGAGGTGGGGAAGAGCTTCCCCAACCTCCAGAGGCCGTTTTTGCATTTCCAATGCAATGACGATTGCGCGCATGGCGCTCTGACGTCATTGCATTGAAAATGAAACTGAAACTTAGCTTCAGTTTCATTGTTTCGGTGCTCGTGGGGCTATCTCAGCCCCCGAGCACCGAAACACTTGGGAGAGGTATTGTTGGAAAGGGGAGAATCTCCCCTTTCCAATGGTACCCTTCCCTAGTGAATTCCTGCTTGGAGATCGCCCCAGGAGGGCGAATCCCAAGCAGGGACTCACCCACTAACCACCAGGGAGGGGGGAGCAGCCCCTTGGGCAAGGGCCTTTGCTCCCCCATTACATTTTGCCACAGTCTTTCTGCCCCCCCTGGGTGGCAGATGGGGCAGTAGCCCCCAATCTGCCATGGGGGGCAGAAAGCACCCTAGACGCCAGGGATTATTTTTTTATTGGCCAGAGGTGGGGGCTGCCCAGAATGGGCATGCCAATGCCCCCACCCTACCCCCCAAAAGGCAAAAGATTTTCTGCCCCCCCCCAGGAGGCAGATGGGGCAATAGCCCCTGATCTGCCCGACAGGGGGTGGGGCAGAAAGCCCACTAGGCACCAGGGATTTTTTTTTATATACGTAGGGGTGGGGGCTGCCCAGAATGGGCATGTCAATGCCCCTCTCCCCAAAAAAATGCTACAGTCTCTCTGCCCCCCCCCCCCCCGGGAGGCAGTTGGGGCAATAGCCCCTTATCTGCACCCTGGGGGGCAGAAGGCCCACTAGGCACCAGGGATTTTTTTTTTAATACGTAGGGGTGGGGGCTGACCAGAATGGGCATGCCAATGCACCCACCCCAAAAAAATTGCCAGTCTTTCTGCCCCCCCGGGAGGCAGATGGGGGCAAAGCCCCTTCTCTACCCCCTCGGGGGGCAGAAAGCCCACTAGGCACCCGGGGATACTTTTTTTTCAAAATTCAGGGGTGGGGGCTTCCCAGAATGGGTATGCCAATGCTCCCACCCCCATACAAAAGATGCCACAGTCTTTCTGCCTCCCCCCCCAGGAGGCAGATGGGGCAGTAGCCCCTAATCTGCCCCCCAGGGGGGCAGAGAGCCCACTAGGCGCCAGTGATTATGCTGGCTTTTTTATAAGTTGGGGTGAGGGTTGCCCAGAATGGGCATCTCAATGCCCCCACCCCTAAAAGAAAATAGCCACAGTCTTTCTTTCCCCCTTGGGGGCATATTGGGGCAATAGCCCCCGATTTCCCCCCTCCCCAGGGCGGCAGAAATCCCACTAGGCACTGACTTTTTTTCGGAATGCGCCTACCTGTGGATTTTGGGTCCTAGCGCAGCCGGCACCTAGGGAAACATAGCAAACCTGTATATTTTGAAAACTAGACACCAAGGGGAATCCAGGATGGGGTTACTTGTGTGCCTCTCACCAGGTTCTGTTACCCAGAATCCCTTGCAAATCTCAAACTTAGTTAAAAAAAACACATTTTCCTCACATTTCTGTGATGGAACGTTCTGGAATCTAAGGGGAGCAACAAACTTCCACCAACCAAGCATGCCCCCAAGACTCCGGATAAAAATGGTACCACACTTGTGTGGGTAGGCCTAGTGCCAGCTACAGGAAACGGCCCAAAACGCAACGTGGACACATCACATCTTTCCAGTGAAAATGGACCCTATTTTTGGCAATGTGCCCTAGCTGTGGGTTTTGGACCCTAACTCAGCCGGCACCTAAGGAAAGCTAGAAAACATATACATTTTTAAAAACTAGACACCCAGGGGAATCCAGGATGTGGTGACTGGTGTGGCTCTCACTAGGTTCTGTTACCCAGAATCCCTTGCGAACCTCAAACTTTGTAAAAAAACACATTTTCCTCTCATTTCTGTGATGGAAAGTTCTGGAATCTGCGCAGATCCACAAACTTCCACTCACCCAGAATTCTCCAAAGTCTCCCAATAAAAATGGTACCTCACTTGTTTGAGAAGGCATACTGCTCGAGACAGGAAATGGCCCAAAACGCAACGTGGACACGCCCCATTTTTACAGTGAAAACTGACCCTTTTTTTGCAAAGTGCCTAGCTGTAGGTTTTGAACCCTAGCTCTGCCGGCACCTAGGGAAACCTAGCAAACCTACACAGTTTTGAAAACTAGACACCAAGGGGAATCCAGGATGGGGTGACTTGTGTGGCTCTCACCAGGTTCTGTTACCCAGAAACCCTTGCAAACCTCAAACTTTGTAAAAACAAAACCACATTTTCCCCACATTTCTGTGATGGAAAGTTCTGGAATCTGCGTGGGTCCACAAACTTCCACACACCCCGCATTCTCCAAAGTCTCCCGATAAAAATGGTACCTCACTCGTGTGGGTGGGTCAAGTACCTGCGACAGGCAAGGGCCCAAAACGTATTGTGGAGACATCAAAATGACCTATCACAAAACGACCTGGTTTTGCAAGGGGGGTCACCTGGGTTTTTGGCCCCGGGCTCAGCGGCCATCTAGGGAAACCTACCAAACCCACACATTTCTGAAAACTAGACACCCTGGGGAGTCCAGTGAGGTATGGCTTGCGTGGATCCCCCAAAATTTCCCTACCCAGAATCCCCTGCAAACCTCAACTTTAGCTGAAACAAATCACATTTTCCTCACTTTTCTGTGTGGGAAAGTTGTGGGATCACCGGGCTGACACAAATTTCCTACCACCTAGCGTTCCCCCAGGTCTCCGGATAGAAATGGTACCTCACTTGTGTGGTTAGGCATAGTGGTGCAACATGAAATGGCCCAAATTGTACTGTGGAGACTTCAAACTAACCTATCATAAAACTACCTGGTTTTGCAGGGGGGTCACCTGGTTTTGTGGCCCTGGGCTCGTGGCCATCTAGAGAAACCTACCAAACCCACACATTTCTGAAAACCAGACACTCTGGGGAGTCCAGTGAAGTATGTCTTGCGTGGATCCCCCAACGTTTCCCCACCCAGAATCCCCTTCAAACCTCAAATTTAGCTGAAAAAAATAACTTTTTCCACACATTTTTGTAAGGGATCACCGTGCCGGCACAAATGTCCTACCACCCAGCGTTCCCCTTGTTCTCCTGAGTAAAATGATACCTCACTTGTGTGGGTGGGCCAAAGGCCTGTGACTGGGAAGGGCCAGAAACATAGGGTAGCACCGCAAATTCTAAGCGCTACTTTAAAAAAATATATATTTTTTAGCTGATTCTGCATTGGACAGCCACACAAGTGAGGTATCACTTTACACGGGAGACCAGGGCAAACGCTACGTGGTAGGACATTTGTGCGGGCACAGTGATCCCTCACAAAAATGTGTGTAAAAAGTGATTTTTTCAGCTAAATTTGGGGTTTGCAGGGAATTCTGGGTAGGAAAACATTGGGGGATCCACGCAAGCCATACCTCACTGGACTCCACAGGGTGTCTTGTTTTCAGAACTGTGTGGGTTTGGTAGGTTTCCCTAGATGGCCGTAAGCCCAGGGCCAAAAAACCAGGTGCCCCACCTGCAAAACCAGGTCGTTTTATGATGGGTAATTTTGAAGTCTCCACAGGATGATTTGGGCTATTTCCTGTTGCAGCCACTATGCCTACCCACACAAGTGAGGTACCATTTTTATCGGGAGACCTAGGGGAATGCTAGGTGGTAGGAAATGTGTGTCAGTCCGGTGATCCCACAACTTTCCCACACATAAAAGTGAGGAAATTGTGATTTTTTTTTCCAGCTAAATTTGAGGTTTGTGGGGATTCGGGCTAGGGAAACGTTGGGGGATCCACGCAAGACATACCTCACTCATCTAGTTTTCAGAAATGTGTGGGTTTGGTAGGTTTCCCTAGATGGCCGCTGAGCCGGGGGCCAAAAACCCAGGTGCCCCCCTTGCAAAATCAGGTTGTTTTGTGATAGGTAATTTTGATGTCTCCACAATACGTTTTGGGCCCTTGCCTGTCGCGTGTACTTGACCCACCCACAAGAGTGAGGTACCATTTTTATCGGGAGACGTTGGAGAATGCGGGGTGGGTGGAAGTTTGTGGACCCATGCAGATTCCAGAACTTTCCATCACAGAAATGTGGGGAAAATGTTTTTTTTTTTTACAAAGTTTGAGGTTTGCAAGGGTTTCTGGGTAACAGAACCTGGTGAGAGCCACACAAGTCACCCAATCCTGGATTCCCCTGGGTGTCTAGTTTTCAAAAATGTATAGGTTTGCTAGGTTTCCCTAGTTGCCAGCAGAGCTAGGGTTCAAAATCTACAGCTAGGCTCTTTGCAAAAAAGGATCAGTTTTCACTTTAAAAATGTGGTGTGTCCACGTTGCGTTTTGGGCCGTTTTTTGTCACGGACACTAGACCTACCCACACAAGTGAGGTACCATTTTTATCGGAAGACTTTGAGGAATGCGGGGTGGGTGGAATTTTGTGGATACACGCAGATTCCAGAACTTTCCATCACAGAGATGTGAGGAAAATGTTTTTTTTTTTTACAAAGTATGAGATTTGCAAAGGATTCTCGGTAACAGAACCTGGTGAGAGCCACACAAGTCACCCCATCTTGGATTCCACTGGGTGTCTAGTTTTCAAAAATGTATAGGTTTGCTAGGTTTCCCTAGTTACCGGCAGAGCTAGGGTTCAAAAACTACAGCTAGGCACTTTGCAAAAAAGAAGTCAGTTTTCACTGTAAAAATGTGGTGTGTCCACGTTGCGTTTTCGGCCGTTTCCTGTTACGGGCACTAGGCCTACCCACACAAGTGGGGTACCATTTTTATTAGAAGACTTTGGGGAATGTGGAGTGGGTGGAAGTTTGTGGATCCACGCAGATTCCAGAACTTTCCATCACAGAAATGTGGGGAAAATGTGTTTTGTTTTACAAAGTTTGAGGTTTGCAAGAGATTCTGAGTAACGGAAGCAGGTGAGAGCCACACAAGTCACCCCATCTTGGATTCCACTGGGTGTCTAGTTTTCATAAATGTATAGGTTTGCTAGGTTTCCCTAGTTGCCGGCAGAGCTAGGGTTAAAAAACTACAGCTAGGCACTTTGCAAAAAACGGGTCAGTTTTCACTGTAAAAATGCGGTGTGTCCACGTTGCGTTTTCAGCCGTTTCATGTCACGGGCACTAGGCCTACCCACACAAGTGGGGTACCATTTTTATCGGAAGACTTTGGGGAATGTGGAGTGGGTGGAAGTTTGTGGATCCACGCAGATTCCAGAACTTTCCATCACAGAAATTTGGGAAAAATGTTTTTTTTTTACAAAGTTTGAGGTTTGCAAGGGATTCAGGGTAACAGAACCTGGTGAGAGCCACACAAGTCACCCCATACTGGATTCCCCTGGGTGTCTAGTTTTCAAAAATGTATGTTTGCTAGGTTTCCCAAGGTGCCGGCAGAGCTAGGGATCAAAATCTACAGCTAGACACTTTGCAAAAAAGGAGTCCTTTTTCACTGTAAAAATGTGATGTGTCCATGTTGCGTTTTGGGCCGTTTCCTGTTGTGGGCTCTAGGCCTACCCACACAAGTGAGGTACCATTTTTATTGCATGACTTTGGGAAATTCAGGGTGGGTGGAATTTTTGGATCCACGCAGATTCCAGGACTTTGCATCACCGAAATTTGAGGAAAATGTGTTTTTTTTTCTTACAAAGTTTGAGGTTTGCAAGGGATTCTGGGTAACAGAACCTGGTGAGAGCCACACATGTCACCCCATCCTGGATTCCCCTGGGTGTCTAGTTTTCAAAAATGTATAGGTTTTCTAGTTTTCAAAAATGTATAGGTTTCTAGGTTTCCCTAGATGCCGGCAGAGCTAGGGTTCAAAATCTACAGCTAGGCACTTTGCAAAAAAGGGGTCAGTTTTCACTGTAAAAATGTGGAGTGACAATGTTGCGTTTTGGTCCGTTTCCTGTCGCGGGTACTAGGCCTACCCACACAACTGAGGTACCACTTTTATCAGGAGACTTAGGGGAACACAGAATTGTAGAGCACCTGTTATTACCAATTGAATTTCAATGCATTTCTGCCTTCCAAATGTAAGACAATGTGTAAAAAAGAAGTCACTTTGAAAAATGTCCTATAATTCACATGCTAGTATGGGTACCCACAATTTTGGAGATGTGCAAATAGCTACTGTTTCTAAACTCTATATTTTGTTCCCATTTCGGAAATACATAGGTGTCTTTCATACCGATTTTTCACTGTTTT
Organism: Calotriton arnoldi; assembly: GCA_963921515.1. Lineage (NCBI taxonomy): Eukaryota > Metazoa > Chordata > Amphibia > Caudata > Salamandridae > Calotriton > Calotriton arnoldi. Next base: position 646,991 of record CAWUFW010001884.1, read on the forward strand.
TATTTTCCGAAAGGAATTGCTATATACCCAGTACACAATAAAAAAAACATTGAAAGACGCTGCTCAGTTATTGGCTCTGGGTTCCTCGGGTTCTTGGTGAACCTACAAGTCCTATGTATCCCCACAACCAGAAGGGTCCAGCGGATGTAATGGTATATTGCTTTAAAAAAATCTGTCATACTTAGAAGAAGTTACAGGTGAAAATGTTGGCACAAATGGCTGTTTTTTTCAACTCATTTTCAATTTTTCCTATTTTCAGCTGTTAGTTTCTATAAAAAAACCTTGAAGGATCTACACAAATGACCCCTTGCTGAATTCAGAATTGTGTCTACTTTTCGGAAATGTATAGCTTTCCATGATCCATTACTGCTTTCATACCCATTTCTACCATTAACTGGAAGGAGGTTGAAAGCACAAAAAATAGCAAAAATAGGCTATGTCCTAGTAAACTGCCAAAACTGTGTAAAAAAAATGTTGGTTTTCGGACAAAAGTCTGTCAGTCCCTGAAAGCTGGGAAGATGGCGATTTCAGCACCATAACCCCTTTGTTGATACCATTTGCAGGGAAAAAACCAGACGCTTTCATCTGTAGCACTTTTTTCCAATTTTTCCCAAAAACCCAAACTTTTTGGCTAATTTCTGGGTCCCCTCCAGGGGAATCAACAAACCCTGGGTACCTTTAAAATCCCCATGATGTTGGAAGAAAAGGACGCAAATTTGGCGTGGTACCTTATGTGGTCAAAAAGTTACAGGGGCCTAAGCGCGAACTACCCCAAATAGCCAAAAAAAGGCCTAGCAGCGAAGGGGTTAAACATACTTGACAACTCTACTAATTGTACAAACACAGCTAAGACAGTGCATATTAACAGGGGGTGATAACCTCAAGCCTTGTAGGATACTTAGTCGCTGCTATTTCTCAGCCTTACAGCAACTTTAAAGAAACAGAGTATGTTAAATTTAATATTCCTTAAAAGCATTTGTGAAAACATAAGCGCCAATCTGACTTGGGAGAAGTTTGCCTTTTTCAAGATCAGAACAATATACGCCTTCTTGGGCATTTCATAAAAGCTACATAACATAGTAAAATGCAGGATATCCTGCGGGGACCTATTGTCACAACTGCAGGGTGTATGTTTATGGCCCCTGTTTCTACCCCAAGGATAATCTAACAAGAAGGGCAATAAGTCAAATCGGAACCTGGTTAGCAGAAAACGGTCATGCCTACTTTTGACACTAAGGTATGGCTCTGTAGTTGACACCGTCTTTAACATAAAGTGACGCCGTGCACAGGGCTCAGCTAAAGCAAGCTCTTCTCTGTCAATGAACCTCTACTTAAAAAAAAATTCTTTCACCCATTTAAAATCCACTTTGCGCATCTGGTGTGCTAAATAAGCCTCCCATTCCCAAATTCTGGATGGAGATCCTGATGCACTTAAGTCAAGGAATGTGTAGTGAGTGATCGAAAGCTAAACAGTCTTTTAAAATCTCCTTGCTGAGCTTGATGCCAGGCCTTCACCAAATATTCAACCAAATAGCGAGAGGATGGAAGGCCACAGTGTCCATTAAGTAGCCTACTCCTAATTCCTTGTGTACTAAGAAGATGAGGGTGTTTTGGGGAACACACAGGAGCCGCCTCAAAAACTTGTTTTCCATTGTCTGCAGCTCAACTTGGTTAACATATTCCCAAATTTCGCTCCCATGGGTCACTTTTGAGATACATTTGGCGCTGTAAACTTGCAGGAGGGCACTGGTTGGTCTAGTGCCCAGTCTTGAGGCAAATCTAAAAACTGCAGTGTTTGTGCGTATAAAGTTCTCCTTTTTTTGTTCATTAGGAGGTGCCAAATTAATGTTGAATCAAACAATATACTCATGTAAGAGAACACCTTGGTCTTGGGAATTGTGCAACATTCTAAGTTAAACTATGATGATTTAGTGGAGCATGGGCCAACGGCCATCACAAAAGATTTCTTCTCATTGACCCTTAAGTCCAACTCCATCATAAAATTAGCACAGGATTCAGCAGGGACTACAGGCCCTTAGAGGTTTTTACCATAACAACGGAGTCATCCACGTCTAGTAGCACTGGTAGGCTACGTGACCCCACTTGCGGACAATCAGCTTTTACATCAACCCGGGCCTTCTCTAAACTGTTAAAGTACAGGTTAAACAGAAAAGGGGCCAATATGCAACCTGGTCATACTCCTCTTTTAATACTAAAGCGAGAAAGCACTGTAAATCTTTAGAAAATTGAAATGAAGCCTCAGCATCTCTGTGAAGGTCTCTTAGAAACAAAGCAATGTCACGGTCCACCATCATTTTCAACATGATCTGCTAAAGTTTTGACTGATTGACCCGATCAAATGCGACTCAGAGGTCCATAAATCCTGTATATTTACCTAAGACCAGGTACAGATTCAAACACTGGTCAACATCTGACCTACCTACCTCAAAGCCGTACCTGAACTTCGGATAGCACTTCATTTTCCTCGGCCCATGCAGAAAGTCTATCCAGAAGAATACGCCCCATGACCTTTATGCCGAATCAAGTAGGGAGAAAGGCCTATAGCAGTGATGACTGTCTCTATCCCCCCTTTTAAAAATGGGCACAATTGTGGATAAAGTCCATGACTGTGGGGGGCTGCCCTCACTGCCGCATTGAAAAGGGCTGTCAAAATAGAGACCCAAAGCCCAACATCATTTACATAGAGGCCAGGCGGTATTCTGTCCGGTCCTGGGGCTTTAGTTTTTGATAAGACCATAATGCCCTTTTGTACTTCCTCGCAAGAAAATGTCAAAGTGGCGGTTCCTTCCAGCTCATACTCCCTTTCCCCAGATTCAGCTGGGACTGAATTGTAGGTTTCCTCAAAGTAAGCAACCTATGAATCTTCAGTAATGTGTGCTTCAAGAGATGCAGCCGCCTCCAGGCCAAAAAGAGGACCGTTAATAATACCCCAAAAGTTTGAGCTGCATTTCAGGGTACTCGCCTTGGCTAGGTCAATCCAGGCCTCCTCCCTTAGATCAATTTTTCGCCTGGCCTGCTCCCGTTTATACAAATTGCAACAAGACTTAACTTGAGCCGGGTCCCTGGGCTTATTACTCAGAGCTTTCTTGAGATCCCTCACCGCTTTAGAGCAACCAGGACACAGGTACTTCTAATAAGCTAGATACAGCACTAAAAATCTCTGTAAAGGCCGCCAAAATATCACCTGGATTACTTGTGTTTGATGTGCAGATAGCCAACTCCTTTTTACAGCTAGAGTACAGAGACCTATAAAAGTCATCAGGTATAACCTGAGACCACCCAAGTCTCCTATCCCCACTTATCACCTTCGTTGGCCCAATGGCACATACCCTAGACTTTTGAGTCAGTGGGGACCAACATATTGAGATACACACTGGGTTATGATCACTGAAGAAGCTCATCGATATCCCAAAATCGGAGATATTTTAAAAAAAAGATGCAGAAACAAAGATAAAATCTATAAAAGACTCACAAGCTCTCCCTACAAAAGTTGGGTTAATGTGCTTTCTGATCAGGGACATCTTGTCCATTGTGTGAACTAATTACCTTCATTTAGGAATGAGTTTAGGCTTGAGCCCTGTTGGCTGTGTTCTAGATGTATGCCAGACATTATAAGGCAGCTGGCATTTTGTTCCCCATTTACCCTCGGATCCCCACACAGGTGAACGTTAAAATCCACTCCTACCACAATGTGTGCGGTTGACACTTTAAAACTTTTTAGGTTCCTCACAAATGAGCCCAAACTTTGAATGTTACAAACCTCCTGCGGGAGAGGTTTAGCATTAGAAATTTTTTAACAATGACAACTTATTTGCACCTGAAGAGAATTTTATAGCCTGCAGGGCGGCAGCACTAGGGGAAAATACTTTGAACCTTCCCTTAATTGTCAGCCCTGGATTCTAACGCTGGAAGAAAAAAAGTTTTATAACCCTCTAAGAAATACCTGTTCACAATAACCCACGTCTCCTGGAGGCAACTTACTGCAAATCCTCAAATCAATAAACTTCCCCACAATACCGTCAATGTTCCAGCTGATAAATTTACAGGCCTTCCCATTACTGGTGTTCATCAAACCTTCGTTTGGCTGAGGAGAGGGGGCCGTCTCCACTTCCACCCATTGAGTGTTCAATTGTGCAACCCCAGTCAGTCAACAACAAGCATCCAATGAAGATAAAGGGGCAAATCTGTTCGAAAAAAACAGTTCCGGTGGATCCAAATTCTGACCGGCCCTGGCTGGGGCATGCTGACTCGGAATTTCCCATTGATCATACCGAGGAACACCAGCCGGTGATTTGCAGAAAAAGCCCAATAGAAGAAACAAGGCCATTCAAAGGGAGGGGCCTGATGGAGGCTAAAATCCTCCCTGCCACATGAGGTGGGATAAAATTTATAATCACACTGTCACCATCCAGGGTTTTCTCGCCCTTACCTAGCCAGTTAACCCGGCGTGCCATGTTGATGTAGCCTCTAACTTGTGCCCCAAAAACAGTGTTCATGCCCAGCCAATGCACAACTTTATTTCTCAGTTGATAAAAGCTTTCTGAAGTATCAGCTGCAAGGGGAGGCACATTACTCAAGATTAAAACGTAAGGTGTGGCTTCAGTGGGCAAGTTAGTATTACAGATTTTGAGAAGGGGGGGTCTCTCTTCCCACATCTGGTGCTTGACTTCATAGTCCCTAGGAATAGTGGCAGGCTTTGATCCTTGGGGCTGAATGCATTCCCCACCCTCTACTCAGTCCCCAGCAAAAGTTAATGAAGTTGGATTAGCCCCGCCTAACGAATACAAAGCCCAGCAATACAGCGGTGCCATGGGCCCTCCATGTTTCAACACCCTTTAACCCATCCTTGGCCCCAACTACATGCTGTGCAAGACACCTCCCAACATGGTAGATGAACAAGTGGGGAGAAGGGTTGGCATGGGAACTCCCTTGGGTTGTGTTAAATAGCCTTGTTTCGACAGCTGTGCCTCAAATGCGGTTAAACGTTGGCAAATAGGCTCCAGCTTTACATCCAAGATTGTGACTATGGTAGCATGGAAGGAATCAATTAGGGCTTAAAGGTTAACATTCAGCGTAGCTGCAGAATTAGTGTGCCTTGATAATTGACTCAAATTAGTCCTAGGCCGCTTAGATTTGCCACCGGGCTCCACTCTCTTCCTCTCTTCCTCTCCCCTGCTACTCTGATGCACCTTCCTAAATCTTCGGTAGTAGCAGGCCCCACCAAATTGCCAAGGTCATCTAGCACAGTCAAAGAAGAGACTTCCAGGGCTGGGGACACAAATGAGGAATCCTCCTGCCTTCTGCTCATTGGAGGTGAAGAGGATGTCGACCCAGGGCCCCGATCGATGGAAGCAGGCAAGGATACACTGTGCAGCTCAGAAGACAGGGTAGCTATGGGAGACCAGGATAGCCTCCAAGTGGCCAACTCAATTTCTTTAACAATAATGCCCACTGCCATTGTCAAAAAGGCGTCCATAGTGGTGACCGTTCTGGTGGGGGCATTAGGAACACCAGCAGGGGGCTTACGTTTCCCCATATCAGGCCCCAAAGTTAACATGGGCTTTTCTCACAGAGAGACTAAGGTGATACCGAATCTCCCAATATACCCTCTGGCCCAACAAAAATAAAGTTACTTGTGCTATGCAATGTACATTTTGACTGATTGATTATCTCTATTCGATTACACAAAAATAATCATAAAAGTATTAAAACTGCACAATACATTAGCTTTCAATTGTTACATAACAAACTGATCAAATAAGAAACAGGCCATAAAATCAGATATATCAGCTATTATATGTGCAACCAAGTTTAGGCACAAAACAGATGCTTAAAAAATAAGAGAATGCAGAACATGCACAAATAGAGGAATAAAAATCGGATAAAATACTCATCTGGATTAAAAAACACAAACCATAAGATAACTTTCCTGCTGATGATTTAACAACGTACATAATTGTTAGTTTACAGACAATCTCAGAAGAATATCAAGTGCATTAGTGCTTAAACTGGGACAATTGACTTACACCAGCGTAGAGCATTTTTCAAAAATCCTCCCACTGTATAACACACAAGTGGATCGGACAGCATGCGAAGGAAATAAAAATCTGGTTTCTATTGATGGAAACCGTAAATTTTAAGAACAGGTATCAAGTGTTTGCATCTAGCACGACTGATACACTTTACAAAAGAAAAGAAAATGAACCAGTGTTTGGGTAGAGGATTCATCACATGAGCAAAGTAAGATGGACTTAATCAAACTGACCTGGGGGAAGCAAAGATAGCTTCTGATGGTGCCAAAGTGGGATTTGGTCAAGAATGCCTGATCCAAACATTATTCACGATGGATAAATATGTTTCAGTGCTCATGCCACTTTGAATTATGACTAAATCGCTCAGGGCTGGCTTGATCAGCTCTCTGCACTCCCTGTTGGCTCCTGCAAAACTCATGTAGAGCTCCCACACCTTTAGTACCCTCTCTTCTTGTGATGGATGGTGGTGATGAAAACAGGTCAGGTCTACCCAGGGCTTCAGCGGTTTTCTTTATGTAACTCAACCAATGGGATCCTAAGCCCGATGTCGCAGGCAAGGCAATCAACAATAATTTTGTGGTTGAATATGGTTTTTGGTTACTCCATAATGAAATCCAGAGGAGGAGTAGAGCAAGCCCCACCTGGTCAACCACATAGGCCAGGCCCAGCTACTGGTGCATAAAATAATGTGGACTGCCCAAACCTAGCCCCGCAAGGAACCTACTGAAGCGGTTCTCCTCTAGTTGTAACCTAGTGCAACCAAGGAATCCCCACATTGCAGCCCCATGTCAGTACTGGCACACATTTCAATTTATACATTTCTAAAAGGGGTAATACAGGTTTGCTGTCGACTTTTAGGGAGAAATCATACAAAGCCCCAAGAAAATAATTAAAGCGAAGGCAGCACACTGCAACGGAGTAAAATTCACCCCAAGGTAGGACAATTCAGTCACTCTTGAAATGTTTTTGGCCTTGATAGAAATAGGTCTGACTTAAGTGCTTTGACCCCCAGAAATAAGCAGAATCGGTGTCAGGACACAGCCCTGTTGTACACCTTGGTACAGCCCAAAGGGCACTCCCCTCTGTGCCACACCTGACCATTGCTGAAATCCCCACAATGTAGTCTGCATAAAAAATCGACCAAAGGCTGGGACAGGCCCATCTCAATTAAGATAAGCCATAGTTTAGATCAATGTTACAGCAAACAAATGATGGATGGAATGCTGACAATGCAAACATTCTCTCCCAGTCAAAAGATCTGGGTTAAATCCATTGTTCTTTTGCCCAATACGCCACCCCAGTTTGGACCCAGCCATATGCAAATCAGTCTTGACCCTGTGCCCCATGGGAACAGTCCAGACCGAACTGCCAGGCCAGGTCTTCCCTGGACCGGAAACAAGCATCCTGGGACCGGTTTCAGGGTATGTCACCCTTCTTCAGCCAGGCTAGCTTGAATCCAGTGGCACAGTGAGCAAGGGACCCACGTCTGGGCATACCCATCCCACTTAGGGCGAAAAGTGTTACAGCAAACAAATGATGGATGGAATGCTGACAATGCAAACATTCTCTCCCAGTCAAAAGATCTGGGTTAAATCCATCGTTCTTTTGCCCACTACGCCACCCCAGTTTGGACCCAGCCATATGCAAATCAGTCTTGACCCTGTGCCCCATGGGAACAGTCCAGACCGAACTGCCAGGCCAGGTCTTCCCTGGACCGGAAACAAGCATCCTGGGACCGGTTTCAGGGTATGTCACCCTTCTTCAGCCAGGCTAGCTTGAATCAAGTGGCACAGTGAGCAAGGGACCCACGTCTGGGCATACCCATCCCACTTAGGGCGAAAAGTGTTACAGCAAACAAATGATGGATGGAATGCTGACAATGCAAACATTCTCTCCCAGTCAAAAGATCTGGGTTAAATCCATCGTTCTTTTGCCCAATCCGCCACCCCAGTTTGGACCCAGCCATATGCAAATCAGTCTTGACCCTGTGCCCCATGGGAACAGTCCAGACCGAACTGCCAGGCCAGGTCTTCCCGGGACCGGAAAAAAGCATCCTGGGACCGGTTTCAGGGTATGTCACCCTTCTTCAGCCAGGCTAGCTTGAATCCAGTGGCACAGTGAGCAAGAGACGCACGTCTGGGCATACCCATCCCACTTAGGGCGAAAAGTGTTACAGCAAACAAATGATGGATGGAATGCTGACAATGTAAACATTCTCTCCCAGTCAAAAGATCTGGGTTAAATCCATCGTTCTTTTGCCCAATACCCACCCCAGTTTGGACCCAGCCATATGCAAATCAGTCTTGAACCTGTGCCCCATGGGAACAGTCCAGACTGAACTGCCAGGCCAGGTCTTCCCTGGACCGGAAACAAGCATCCTGGGACCGGTTTCAGGGTATGTCACCCTTCTTCAGCCAGGCTAGCTTGAATCCAGTGGCACAGTGAGCAAGGGACCCACGTCTGGGCATACCCATCCCACTTAGGGCGAAAAGTGTTACAGCAAACAAATGATGGATGGAATGCTGACAATGCAAACATTCTCTCCCAGTCAAAAGATCTGGGTTAAATCCATCGTTCTTTTGCCCAATCCGCCACCCCAGTTTGGACCCAGCCATATGCAAATCAGTCTTGACCCTGTGCCCCATGGGAACAGTCCAGACCGAACTGCCAGGCCAGGTCTTCCCTGGACCGGAAACAAGCATCCTGGGACCGGTTTCAGGGTATGTCACCCTTCTTCAGCCAGGCTAGCTTGAATCCAGTGGCACAGTGAGCAAGGGACGCACGTCTGGGCATACCCATCCCACTTAGGGCGAAAAGTGTTACAGCAAACAAATGATGGATGGAATGCTGACAATGCAAACATTCTCTCCCAGTCAAAAGATCTGGGTTAAATCCATCGTTCTTTTGCCCAATACGCCACCCCAGTTTGGACCCAGCCATATGCAAATCAGTCTTGACCCTGTGCCCCATGGGAACAGTCCGGACTGAACTGCCAGGCCAGGTCTTCCCTGAACCGGAAACAAGCATCCTGGGACCGGTTTCAGGGTATGTCACCCTTCTTCAGCCAGGCTAACTTGAATCCAGTGGCACAGTGAGCAAGGGACCCACGTCTGGGCATACCCATCCCACTTAGGGTGAAAAGTGTTACAGCAAACAAATGATGGATGGAATACTGACAATGCAAACATTCTCTCCCAGTCAAAAGATCTGGGTTAAATCCATCGTTCTTTTGCCCAATACGCCACCCCAGTTTGGACCCAGCCATATGCAAATCAGTCTTGACCCTGTGCCCCATGGGAACAGTACAGACCGAAATGCCAGGCCAGGTCTTCCATGGACCGGAAACAAGCATCCTGGGACCGGTTTCAGGGTATGTCACCCTTCTTCAGCCAGGCTAGCTTGAATCCAGTGGCACAGTGAGCAAGGGACCCACGTCTGGGCATACCCATCCCACTTAGGGCGAAAAGTGTTACAGCAAACAAATGATGGATGGAATGCTGACAATGCAAACATTCTCGCCCAGTCAAAAGATCTGTGTTAAATCCATCGTTCTTTTGCCCACTACGCCACCCCAGTTTGGACCCAGCAATATGCAAATCAGTCTTGACCCTGTGCCCCATGGGAACAGTCCAGACCGAACTGCCAGGCCAGGTCTTCCCTGGACCGGAAACAAGCATCCTGGGACCGGTTTCAGGGTATGTCACCCTTCTTCAGCCAGGCTAGCTTGAATCCAGTGGCACAGTGAGCAAGGGACCCACGTCTGGGCATACCCATCCCACTTAGGGCGAAAAGTGTTACAGCAAACAAATGATGGATGGAATGCTGACAATGCAAACATTCTCTCCCAGTCAAAAGATCTGGGTTAAATCCATCGTTCTTTTGCCCAATACGCCACCCCAGTTTGGACCCAGCCATATGCAAATCAGTCTTGACCCTGTGCCCCATGGGAACAGTCCAGACCGAACTGCCAGGCCAGGTCTTCCCTGGACCGGAAACAAGCATCCTGGGACCGGTTTCAGGGTATGTCACCCTTCTTCAGCCAGGCTAGCTTGAATCAAATGGCACAGTGAGCAAGGGACCCACGTCTGGGCATACCCATCCCACTTAGGGCGAAAAGTGTTACAGCAAACAAATGATGGATGGAATGCTGACAATGCAAACATTCTCTCCCAGTCAAAAGATCTGGGTTAAATCCATCGTTCTTTTGCCCAATCCGCCACCCCAGTTTGGACCCAGCCATATGCAAATCAGTCTTGACCCTGTGCCCCATGGGAACAGTCCAGACCGAACTGCCAGGCCAGGTCTTCCCTGGACCGGAACCAAGCATCCTGGGACCGGTTTCAGGGTATGTCACCCTTCTTCAGCCAGGCTAGCTTGAATCCAGTGGCACAGTGAGCAAGGGACGCACTTCTGGGCATACCCATCCCACTTAGGGCGAAAAGTGTTACAGCAAACAAATGATGAATGAAATGCTGACAATGTAAACATTCTCTCCCAGTCAAAAGATCTGGGTTAAATCCATCGTTCTTTTGCCCGATACCCACCCCAGTTTGGACCCAGCCATATGCAAATCAGTCTTGACCCTGTGCCCCATGGGAACAGTCCAGACCGAACTGCCAGGCCAGGTCTTCCCTGGACCGGAAACAAGCATCCTGGGACCGGTTTCAGGGTATGTCACCCTTCTTCAGCCAGGCTAGCTTGAATCCAGTGGCACAGTGAGCAAGGGACCCACGTCTGGGCATACCCATCCCACTTAGGGCGAAAAGTGTTACAGCAAACAAATGATGGATGGAATGCTGACAATGCAAACATTCTCTCCCAGTCAAAAGATCTGGGTTAAATCCATCGTTCTTTTGCCCAATACGCCACCCCAGTTTGGACCCAGCCATATGCAAATCAGTCTTGACCCTGTGCCCCATGGGAACAGTACAGACCGAACTGCCAGGCCAGGTCTTCCATGGACCGGAAACAAGCATACTGGGACCGGTTTCAGGGTATGTCACCCTTCTTCAGCCAGGCTAGCTTGAATCCAGTGGCACAGTGAGCAAGGGACCCACGTCTGGGCATACCCATCCCACTTAGGGCGAAAAGTGTTACAGCAAACAAATGAGGGATGGAATGCTGACAATGCAAACATTCTCTCCCAGTCAAAAAATCTGGGTTAAATCCATCGTTCTTTTGCCCAATACGCCACCCCAGTTTGGACCCAGCCATATGCAAATCAGTCTTGACCCTGTGCCCCATGGGAACAGTCCAGACCGAACTGCCAGGCCAGGTCTTCCCTGGACCGGAAACAAGCATCCTGGGACCGGTTTCAGGGTATGTCACCCTTCTTCAGCCAGGCTAGCTTGAATCAAGTGGCACAGTGAGCAAGGGACCCACGTCTGGGCATACCCATCCCACTTAGGGCGAAAAGTGTTACAGCAAACAAATGATGGATGGAATGCTGACAATGCAAACATTCTCTCCCAGTCAAAAGATCTGGGTTAAATCCATCGTTCTTTTGCCCAATCCACCACCCCAGTTTGGACCCAGCCATATGCAAATCAGTCTTGACCCTGTGCCCCAGGGGAACAGTCCAGACCGAACTGCCAGGCCAGGTCTTCCCTGGACCGGAAACAAGCATCCTGGGACCGGTTTCAGGGTATGTCACCCTTCTTCAGCCAGGCTAGCTTGAATCCAGTGGCACAGTGAGCAAGGGACGCACGTCTGGGCATACCCATCCCACTTAGGGCGAAAAGTGTTACAGCAAACAAATGATGGATGGAATGCTGACAATGTAAACATTCTCTCCCAGTCAAAAGATCTGGGTTAAATCCATCGTTCTTTTGCCCAATACCCACCCCAGTTTGGACCCAGCCATATGCAAATCAGGACCCAGCCATATGCAAATCAGTCTTGACCCTGTGCCCCATGGGAACAGTCCAGACCGAACTGCCAGGCCAGGTCTTCCCTGGACCGGAAACAAGCATCCTGGGACCGGTTTCAGGGTATGTCACCCTTCTTCAGCCAGGCTAGCTTGAATCCAGTGGCACAGTGAGCAAGGGACCCACGTCTGGGCATACCCATCCCACTTAGGCGAAAAGTGTTACAGCAAACAAATGATGGATGGAATGCTGACAATGCAAACATTCTCTCCCAGTCAAAAGATCTGGGTTAAATCCATCGTTCTTTTGCCCAATACGCCACCCCAGTTTGGACCCAGCCATATGCAAATCAGTCTTGACCCTGTGCCCCATGGGAACAGTCCAGACCGAACTGCCAGGCCAGGTCTTCCCTGGACTGGAAACAAGCATCCTGGGACCGGTTTCAGGGTATGTCACCCTTCTTCAGCCAGGCTAGCTTGAATCCAGTGGCACAGTGAGCAAGGGACCCACGTCTGGGCATACCCATCCCACTTAGGGCGAAAAGTGTTACAGCAAACAAATGATGGATGGAATGCTGACAATGCAAACATTCTCTCCCAGTCAAAAGATCTGGGTTAAATCCATCGTTCTTTTGCCCAATACGCCACCCCAGTTTGGACCCAGCCATATGCAAATCAGTCTTGACACTGTGCCCCATGGGAACAGTCCAGACCGAACTGCCAGGCCAGGTCTTCCCTGAACCGGAAACAAGCATCCTGGGACCGGTTTCAGGGTATGTCACCCTTCTTCAGCCAGGCTAGCTTGAATCCAGTGGCACAGTGAGCAAGGGACCCACGTCTGGGCATACCCATCCCACTTAGGGCGAAAAGTGTTACAGCAAACAAATGATGGATGGAATACTGACAATGCAAACATTCTCTCCCAGTCAAAAGATCTGGGTTAAATCCATCGTTCTTTTGCCCAATACGCCACCCCAGTTTGGACCCAGCCTTATGCAAATCAGTCTTGACCCTGTGCCCCATGGGAACAGTACAGACCGAACTGCCAGGCCAGGTCTTCCATGGACCGGAAACAAGCATCCTGGGACCGGTTTCAGGGTATGTCACCCTTCTTCAGCCAGGCTAGCTTGAATCCAGTGGCACAGTGAGCAAGGGACCCACGTCTGGGCATACCCATCCCACTTAGGGCGAAAAGTGTTACAGCAAACAAATGATGGATGGAATGCTGACAATGCAAACATTCTCGCCCAGTCAAAAGATCTGTGTTAAATCCATCGTTCTTTTGCCCACTACGCCACCCCAGTTTGGACCCAGCAATATGCAAATCAGTCTTGACCCTGTGCCCCATGGGAACAGTCCAGACCGAACTGCCAGGCCAGGTCTTCCCTGGACCGGAAACAAGCATCCTGGGACCGGTTTCAGGGTATGTCACCCTTCTTCAGCCAGGCTAGCTTGAATCCAGTGGCACAGTGAGCAAGGGACCCACGTCTGGGCATACCCATCCCACTTAGGGCGAAAAGTGTTACAGCAAACAAATGATGGATGGAATGCTGACAATGCAAACATTCTCTCCCAGTCAAAAGATCTGGGTTAAATCCATCGTTCTTTTGCCCAATACGCCACCCCAGTTTGGACCCAGCCATATGCAAATCAGTCTTGACCCTGTGCCCCATGGGAACAGTCCAGACCGAACTGCCAGGCCAGGTCCTCCCTGGACCGGAAACAAGCATCCTGGGACCGGTTTCAGGGTGTGTCACCCTTCTTCAGCCAGGCTAGCTTGAATCAAGTGGCACAGTGAGCAAGGGACCCACGTCTGGGCATACCCATCCCACTTAGGGCGAAAAGTGTTACAGCAAACAAATGATGGATGGAATGCTGACAATGCAAACATTCTCCCCCAGTCAAAAGATCTGGGTTAAATCCATCGGTCTTTTGCCCACTACGCCACCCCAGTTTGGACCCAGCCATATGCAAATCAGTCTTGACCCTGTGCCCCATGGGAACAGTCCAGACCGAACTGCCAGGCCAGGTCTTCCCTGGACCGGAAACAAGCATCCTGGGACCGGTTTCAGGGTATGTCACCCTTCTTCAGCCAGGCTAGCTTGAATCCAGTGGCACAGTGAGCAAGGGACCCACGTCTGGGCATACCCATCCCACTTAGGGCGAAAAGTGTTACAGCAAACAAATGATGGATGGAATGCTGACAATGCAAACATTCTCTCCCAGTCAAAAGATCTGGGTTAAATCCATCGTTCTTTTGCCCACTACGCCACCCGAGTTTGGACCCAGCCATATGCAAATCAGTCTTGACCCTGTGCCCCATGGGAACAGTCCAGACCGAACTGCCAGGCCAGGTCCTCCCTGGACCGGAAACAAGCATCCTGGGACCGGTTTCAGGGTATGTCACCCTTCTTCAGCCAGGCTAGCTTGAATCCAGTGGCACAGTGAGCAAGGGACCCACGTCTGGGCATACCCATCCCACTTAGGGCGAAAAGTGTTACAGCAAACAAATGATGGATGGAATGCTGACAATGCAAACATTCTCTCCCAGTCAAAAGATCTGGGTTAAATCCATCGTTCTTTTGCCCACTACGCCACCCCAGTTTGGACCCAGCCATATGCAAATCAGTCTTGACCCTGTGCCCCATGGGAACAGTCCAGACCGAACTGCCAGGCCAGGTCTTCCCTGGACCGGAAACAAGCATCCTGGGACCGGTTTCAGGGTATGTCACCCTTCTTCAGCCAGGCTAGCTTGAATCCAGTGGCACAGTGAGCAAGGGACCCACGTCTGGGCATACCCATCCCACTTAGGGCGAAAAGTGTTACAGCAAACAAATGATGGATGGAATGCTGACAATGCAAACATTCTCTCCCAGTCAAAAGATCTGGGTTAAATCCATCGTTCTTTTGCCCACTACGCCACCCCAGTTTGGACCCAGCCATATGCAAATCAGTCTTGACCCTGTGCCCCATGGGAACAGTCCAGACCGAACTGCCAGGCCAGGTCCTCCCTGAACCGGAAACAAGCATCCTGGGACCGGTTTCAGGGTATGTCACCCTTCTTCAGCCAGGCTAGCTTGAATCCAGTGGCACAGTGAGCAAGGGACCCACGTCTGGGCATACCCATCCCACTTAGGGCGAAAAGTGTTACAGCAAACAAATGATGGATGGAATACTGACAATGCAAACATTCTCTCCCAGTCAAAAGATCTGGGTTAAATCCATCGTTCTTTTGCCCACTACGCCACCCCAGTTTGGACCCAGCCATATGCAAATCAGTCTTGACCCTGTGCCCCATGGGAACAGTACAGACCGAAATGCCAGGCCAGGTCTTCCATGGACCGGAAACAAGCATCCTGGGACCGGTTTCAGGGTATGTCACCCTTCTTCAGCCAGGCTAGCTTGAATCCAGTGGCACAGTGAGCAAGGGACCCACGTCTGGGCATACCCATCCCACTTAGGGCGAAAAGTGTTACAGCAAACAAATGATGGATGGAATGCTGACAATGCAAACATTCTCTCCCAGTCAAAAGATCTGTGTTAAATCCATCGTTCTTTTGCCCAATACGCCACCCCAGTTTGGACCCAGCAATATGCAAATCAGTCTTGACCCTGTGCCCCATGGGAACAGTCCAGACCGAACTGCCAGGCCAGGTCTTCCCTGGACCGGAAACAAGCATCCTGGAACCGGTTTCAGGGTATGTCACCCTTCTTCAGCCAGGCTAGTTTGAATCCAGTGGCACAGTGAGCAAGGGACCCACGTCTGGGCATACCCATCCCACTTAGGGCGAAAAGTGTTACAGCAAACAAATGATGGATGGAATGCTGACAATGCAAACATTCTCTCCCAGTCAAAAGATCTGGGTTAAATCCATCGTTCTTTTGCCCAATACGCCACCCCAGTTTGGACCCAGCCATATGCAAATCAGTCTTGACCCTGTGCCCCATGGATGGATTTAGGCCCAGATCTCTGTACTGGGGTGAATGTATGACATTGTTCTGCATTCTGTCCATCAACTGTTGTTTTTGCATTTGTCACCCCGAGTGGGACGGGTATGCCCAGACGTGGGCCCCGTGCTCTCCATGCCACTGGAGTCAAGCTATCCTGGCTGAAGAGGGGTGAAACCCCGAAACCGGTCCTAGGATGCTTGTTTCCAGTCCAGGGAGGACCTGGCCTGGCAGTTCGGGCTGGACTGTTCCCATGAGGCACAGGGTCAAGACTGATTTGCATATGGCTGGGTTCAAACTGGAATGTCATGGTGAGCATAAAAATGATGGATTTAGGCCCAGATCTCTGTACTGGGGTGAATGTATGACATTGTTCTGCATTCTGTCCATCAACTGTTGTTTTTGCATAGTTTAGATCAAAGCACGCGGTCGAAACCACTATTTAAACCAATAAATGAATGAAATAAAAAACCTTTTTAGCACTTGTATATTTTCGAAGAAATAGGATAAGGTTTACGGACTGTTCCTTTATCCCTAGACCTCTCTGAAACCATATCGCACCCTACTGATGACACCAAACTGCAGGGCCCAAGACTCTTTCCTATTCGGGATAATCAGGCCAACAACTTTTACCCAGGAGTCCAATAAAGATATTGGTCTGTAACAGAAGGGATCCTGCCTGCTACCTTTCTTAAATATAGAGACTATGCAACTGCTAGGAAGCGTGAATTCTGCAAAGTACCACAGTGTTTAAAGCACTGTAATAATGGGGGTCCACAAAGCAATATTTTCCCTGCAAAGGTCCATTGGGATCCCGTCAAGGCCGGTTGCCTTTCTAGATGGGCTGGAGGAGATGGCAATCGTCACCTCTTCAACTATCAATCTGCAATTTAGGGGAAATTTGGGAGGATCTTCTGCAAAGACTTCACTCCTGTCATGCTCAAAAGAGTAGGTACATTTAAAATGAGTACTCCAGCTGTCTGCAGTAATGTTGGTCCCTAATCTGTTACTTTTAATGTCTGTTAACCTTCTCCCATTCTCTATGTCTCAAACACCCTTGGTGTCCCTTTCTTTGCAGGTTCTTGTCAAGCTTTCCCATGTTTCCTCCTTAAGGGCATGCTTTTCTTTATCTTATAGCCATTGTATAGTCATGTCTAGCTTTAAGTACTGCAAGTCTATCCCTGAGGCTGCATTTAAGGACAAGGTGAAGGCATTTATTGGCTGCTTGGCCTTCCCTGTCAAACCAGCCTGGCTGGGTAGTTTTACAGTTTTTCCCTGGGCCTGTTAAAAGGTTTTTGATGAACAAATCTAGATTTTTGAAGACCTCGATTATGCCACCTAGAGGGTAATCAGTAATTAGAAAATGATCAAGGTTAGCCATTTCAGTAGTCATCAGCAAGGTAGTGATATTCACCACCTGCCACCATAGCCTCGGACCATTAGCCTTAGGGGTTTGGTCAGTCCCTCCTTTACACATGAGTGGTTGGAGACTATACGGTAGGCAGAATGCTAGTTCAGTTGGGGTGTGGTCACTAAACCTGCTTTTCACCGTGCCCCCCTCAGCTACACTCAGCCATACCCCTAGAGATAAAGATATCTATATTAGTTCCTTGCCCCCAGCAAACAAAACTGGGCATTTGTACATGGAGGTCAGCCACAATTTCAGCCAGGTTGTAGAGGTCAAACAACTTTAGATTATGCAACAGAAGCTGACCTCTCTGGTCTGCCCTGTGGCCAGATGGAGTATTATCAGTAGCCATAAAGGGATCACATCAGGCTACATTGTGGCCTATCTTTGTATTAAAATCCCCTCCAATTATCACATAAAATTGATTCAAAATGATACTAGCCCTGTTTCTTAAAATGTCCATAACATAAAATAAGACCTGGATTTGACAGCCCAATTTCACCACAGGATTATAGAAATTAATGAGGGATCACTGTCCAAATAATTTGGATTCCAGGGTGGCTAAAGGCAATTGGAATTACCTTCAACAGCTTAGAAATTCAGACCATTGGAACCAGACCTCCCCCCTCCCTAAGCTCAGCCCCCAAAAGAATGGGTGGCAGATACAGCAAGTGTTTCAAACCCATCCCAAACAATGTCACTTAGATGTCAAGTTTCCTGTAACATCACAATGTCAAATTTTGAGATATATTTGCACCAGTTTGGATCCCACCACTTTGCTCTTAAACCATCCATGTTCCAACATATCAGATGAGTTTGTGTGTCCTTGATTTGCGGAACCTCAGGGAAAATATCCATACGTGCTAAACCTCCAAGTTGCTGCAAGCCCAGACTTAAGGTACTACATCTGCAGGCAGGGGTTAGTCACTGGACAGTCATTCTGTGTCCTCTAAACCCATTAAAGGGGTACATCTGTTGGTGGTGAGGATACTTGCATGGGCTATTGGTCACCTACTGGACCCTATTTTTTCCAGCCTATTAAACATCCAATGCCCTCCAGCTCTTCCCTTATGCTGGTCTGATCATTTTGCGATCGGCTTCCGCTTTAAGATTTCTGTGAAATCATCCTTAGCTGTACCTGGCATTAGGAAATCTACTAGACACTGGGGTAAACTAGATATTGTAGCCCTTAATAACACTCTGTCTACCACTGCTCCCATACTCAAACAGATGTCAGTCACTTGTTCGGGCGCCGTTCGCAATTGGCTTCTAAATGCCATTGATACCTGTCTTCCACCTTCTATCAAGAAGGTGAATAACCACCGCCCTCCTGCCCCCTGGTTCACAGAGAAATTAAAAACTGAGAAAACCAAATGTAAAGTTCTGGAACGACGCTGGAGGAGGAACTACGCGTCCGACACCAAACTTGCATATAAAAAGGCTAAACGCGAATATCATACTCATTGTAAGTTAGCTCGTGCCGAATATGTCTCCTTCACCATCTCTAGTGCGCTGAACTGTTCTAAGACATTATTTAAGATGGTCAAAGAACTGTCCGGCTCTGAAACCCAATCTACCCCCTCCACTTTGAATGGTTTGCAATGAGAAGACCTTGCCAAATTTTTCCTCCATAGAGAAAAAATACTCTGAGATGCATGACATGCAACCAGGAAACTCCGCGCAGCTAACACTTATATTCCCTCAAGCATCTATAAAAAGCACTTATAGTGATAACAGGTTTCCCGAATCCACTAGTAAACTGGAAACTTGGTCTCCATTAGAGATGAGCTTTTTTAAACGGCTTTTAGCAAGCATAAAATCCGTATCACCCTGTGACCCTCTCCCAACCTCTGTACTACAGCAACTTGAGACGTCCTCACTTATGACAATTATGGAACTTTTGAATGCCTCCCTTGTGGAGGCAACGGTTGTCCAGAATGGAAACATGCAATAGTGCTTCCTTTGCTGAAGAAAGCCAATGCGGATCCTGACCTGCCCTCCAACTATCGGCCTATTTCATTACTTCCGGCCTTTTCTAAAGTTTTGGAGAGACACATTAATGCACAGTTAACTCAGTTTGTCGAGTCACAAAATTATCTACACTCTTTGCAGTCAGGCTTTAGAGCCGGCTTCTCGACGTAAACTACACTCCTTGGAGTCATGGAAAGACTGCGTCACCATCTAGATGCTGGAGAAACGGTGGCTCTCATATTGCTCGATTTGAGCGCAGCTTTTGACACGGTGTCTCACACCGTGCTAGTGAAAGCCCTACAATCTCTGGGCATTGCCGGGCCGGCACTCAACTGGCTGATTTCTTTCCTTACGGACCGCACCTTTCAGGTCTTCTCTCCAACGGCCAGATCTGACATTCACCCCTCTCCTTATGGGGTGCCCCAGGGCTCTATTCTTAGCCCTCTGCTGTTTAACGTATATGTCAGACCTCTGGCGGACATCGCAGAGGAGGCTGGGTTGTCTCTGTTCTCTTATGCCGACGACACCCAGATTATCTTCTCTCTTTCTGCCGAAAGGACGTCCGAGTCATCTGCTCTTCGGTTGGGCTTGAGTAAGATTGCATCTTGGATGCAGTCTAATTTTCTCAAGGTCAACGGAGAGAAAACTGAGGTCCTGATCTTGGGGAAAGATAAAGAGCTTTGGGGTTCCCGGCACTGGCTGGCTGAGATGGGCGCTCTTCCTCAGCCTTCCCGCCAGGTCCGCAACTTAGGATTCATCATTGATGATCAACTATCAATGCAACAGCAGGCCGTGAAGGTGGCCGCCACCTGTTTCACCATCCTGAAATGGCTCAAAAAGATTATCTGGATGCTGCCTAGTTCCACCCAGAGAACCGTAGTCCAGGCTCTTGTCACCTCTAGACTGGACTACGGCAATATTCTATATCTGGGGGCCAACAAGGATGTGACATGTAAGCTGCAGGTGGTGCAGAATTCCGCCGCCAGACTGCTCTGTCAAGTTCCTAGAGCTGCCTCTATCTCTGGCTCTTTGCGAGACCTTCATTGGCTCAGGGTAGAGAACCGGATTAAGTTCAAAGCCCTGAGCTACATTTTTAAGATCAAATCTGGTGTGGCTCCTCAATACCTGCAAGCCCTGGCTCACCCCTACCTGCCCTCTCGCTCGCTCCGCTCTGCCACTCCGGCGAAATTCTCGGTCCCGAGATTTAGACTATCTCGCATGGGTGGCCGATCTTTTGCCTGCCTGGGTCCTTCCTTATGGAATTCTCTCCCTGTGTCACTCCGCACTGAAACTCTTTACGGGAATTTCCGTAAATGCCTAGAAACCTGGCTTTTTAACCAATAACCTCTTTCACTCCTTTCTGTTCCTTACAGGCTGGCGCCGGGAAACCCTTGGGTAGCTGTTGCGCCTTACAAATTAAAATAACATAACATAACATTAGTTCAGAATGCCGAGGGGGCGATACAGGCCTAATGGTCTGGGTGCAGGAAAGATGCCTATAAAAATAGCCCATTGGCAGGATAGTAATGGGTTTGTTCAGGGAGGTTCCAATGGGCATGTTGTGCACTATGTGAAATCAACCGGCCAGCTAGATGTGGATCCCTTCAATTGATCACCACACAGTCCCCGCTGTAGTGTTTGGTTAGGGGATCAATGCAATCGACACTCCTAACATGGAAGATATCTTTATACTCTGAGAGGCTAAAATCAGAGTTGCTGGTTAGCCAATGGCAAACCTTATTTTTCAAATTGTTATGACTTTTTGTCCTAGTTGCAGGCAGACATGGGACATTTGTCAGGACTGCTAAATAATGGCAACAGTCAGGTGGAAGATTAAGACGGAGCTGGTTGGGAGCATTCTCTGTTGAGGGCAACCCTCCTGTCTTGATAGCAAGTACAGAGTTCCTACTTTTCAGGGTCTGTTGCTAGAGATCCCAGCACCCGATAGATGGAATTCTGCCAACAGGAGCGATAGAATCAGTAGATGGGGTGATTGTTGCAGTAAGTGCAGATCCCTGTACATGGGTCTTCATAGGTTCTGCTAAGGTGGGGACGGTGTTTACTGCCACCACCTCCCCCACCCTTGTGACTTTTGGAAGTGTGTTGATACAGTTAGACTTATGATTACTTGTTCCAGATTTGCGATTTTCTCCACCAGGGTGGTGACACGAATATTGAACAGAGTTTTAAGCTTCTCTAGCATCAGGGCCCAATTAAAGTTACTTGATTTCACCACTGTTTTCCGCAGGGCCCAAGCATGGTTCATGTTCGATATAACTGGGCACATAGTTTCATTTTTGTAGGAAGGTGGAATCTGACTATATGGTTGCCCCCACTTTTTTCCTGGTGTTTTGCTGGTTTATGACTTAGTTGGACTGGGACCCTGCTATTCAGGGCCCCAGCCTCTCTGTTCTCTCTAAACGACATGGAGTGCACTCTAGGTGCACTAGTGATTGGATACTGTGGTGCCTTATGAGTCCCTAGTATATGGTACCTTAGGTACCAAGGGCATAGGTACTTCACAGGCCTCCCAGGGGCTGCAGCATGTGTTATGCCACCCCTGGGAAGCAGTCTAAATCTGACACCACAGGCCTGCTACTGCAGCCTGGGTGAGGTGGTGCTAGCACCCCTCACTGAGATATAGGTTTCCTATATCTCTCCTGCACACACATATAAACCTATCAGTCACCCCTATGGCAGGCCCTATCAATCCTGAGGGCAGGGTGCTTGGCTTCTATGTGAGGGGGTGCCTCTGCATGAGCAGGGCCCCTCTGCAGTTCTCAGAGTCCATTCTCTGGTGCTGTTTGTGGATGCGGTTAAACCATATACTATTTAAGTGCATTATATCCTCGCGGTAAATGCTAACTTTGGAATGGCTGCATCAAAACATGTCGTGTTTGGTGTCAAACATCTTGGAATACTACCCCCCGCCAATCTTGGCGGCGGGGGTAGCATTCCACCCTTCTAGAGGGATAAGACATGTACCTGCTGTGGAAACGCGGTAGAATCCTAAAGAGCCCTGGCATCACAAAATGGATGCCACCAGTCACAGACACTGGGCTGCCCTCCTGCTGATGACCGAAACTCGCAGTGGAGGAAGCCCAACAATAGGCATCCTGTCACAGGGAGGTGTAACCACCTTCCAGACAGGGTTTAGTGTATTGGGGCTGGGTGGGTGCACTCTTAGAGTGCTTTGAAGTCCTGCACTGGGGGAGCAGAAGGCTCCTCTGTGCATATGCCAGTTCAAACCAGCTCAGGGGCTACCTGCCCCTGCTCTGGCGCGAAACTGGACAAAGGGAAGTGGGTGTAGCCACCCCTCCCTTGACCCTCCCATAGGTGGGGTCATAGAGCTAGTCCATCCCCTCTTTTTAGTATAAGAGGGGAACCTTGCCATTGCAAAGCAGATAACCCCTGGACGACGCTCTACAGAAGAATCCTGGCCCTTCGACGTTCCACTACCTTTGGAAGACAGAAGAATCTCCCTTGGAGTCAAGGAGTGACTCCCCTGCTTGGCAGGCACCAAAAACGACAACGACGGTCGCAAACTACGCCGCTCCCGCCGGAGTCCGAAGTCCCTGCAGCCCAAGAAGTGGATTTCCTGACCTCTCCCAGGCCATCGTGAGTCCCCAGCGAAGCTGAGGCAAGTGGACCCCCCGAGTAACGAGGAACCGCGACCCCTGGGTACCGTGCACTATTGTCGAGTGCAACCCCTTCACAACGTTCTACGAACTTGTGCTTTGGACCACGTGTGGTCCCGACCTCCAGCAGGAATCCCTCCGAAGATCAGAGGCCTACACCGTCCCGAGTGACCGTGGGCCCCTGTTGAGTGATTCCGCCCGAGGTGTCTTCGCGATCCCTTGCCCGCTGGCTTGTGGGTCCCCAGAAGACTTCTTAAAGAAACCGAAGGGCTCCCTGGTTGCTCCAGGCCTGCCCTGACTTACCCTCGCTGGGTGAGTTCCACAGACCTTGCTGGTCTGCGCCATCGACTTTTCTTCATCTCCCCGAGACTTGCGGCTGCCAAGGCTTGTTGGCTCCGATCGAGTTGCCGACACCGCAGTCAGCTGCAGACGTCGAGGGACACACCGAATCCAGCTCCTGGTCGTCGTCGACGCCTCCTGGACCACGTGGCTGAAGAGTCAAGGCACCTGCAACCGACCTGAAGCGACCGACGACGGTGGGCATCCATCTTCCTTGCCCCGGGTCACTGCCAAGTGACTTTGAACACTGTCCCCTCTGCTTTCAGGTCATCCTTCTTCAGAATCCAGGCTTGGATTCCACCGGACACTTCTTCAGCTCCCGCAAGCAGCAAGTCTTCTTTGTTCGCCATTGAAAACGACGCCGCGACCCGACACCAAAGGACACCTGTGCACCCGGCTTCCCTGGGTGAGGTAACTCCAGCACTACGGTGCTCCTGTGGGTGTGGGCCCTAGAACTACTTACCCTGTAAGTGACTTGCTTGTAGGTTCTCCCGAAGTATCCTAAAACTCTTTATTTCCAACCGCGACTTGCCCCATTGAAGTTAACGGCGATTCGCGCCTGTGTATCCACACTGCACGCGTCCCCCGTGGGTCCTTTACTTACCTGCCTTGGGTGGTTTTGTGAGGCCCCAGCACTTCTGAAGGCCCTAGGCCTTGTCTCCCTGCAAGTCGTTGTTTCTAAGTCTCTTACTTAGTATATGGTCTGGTACGCCCCTAGGGCCCCAGCCATATTTTGTGCTTAACTTATTGTGAAACGTTGATTTGTGCATATGTTTGTCTTCTAATCTCATAAAGAGATTAGTAGAGAGTTATTTAGAAATAAATACATATATATTTGATATATATACCTGTGTGGTGTCTTTTCATTTGGTGATTCAAGAGATTATATGGTAAAACAAGCTGCTTTACATTCCTCCGAGACTTAGCCTGAAGGCTGCTCTCCACAGCTACCACTAGGATAGCTTTCTTTAAAAGGTTGTCTTAAACCTATCTACCATAAGAGTCGATTTGCCCTGGTGCAAGGTGTCCACTTTAATTAGTGAACAGCATATACCAGGCCAACTTCTCACATTGGTGGGCAGCGTGTGGGATTCCAGCTTGCCATTGTTTTACCAGAAAATCTCTATTTGAATTACTAACTGAAAACCATTATAGGTACTCAAGGTACATATAAAGTCAAGCTTAGTATCAATAAGTTCTACTGAACTTAGAGCTGTGTGCCAAGGGATAGCACACCCTTTCCACAGCTCAAGCTAGGATCAGTAGGCCACAAACTAGTGTAGGTAGTACAACACTGCACAACACTAGAATGTCCTTAAAGGGTGGACCCAGTGGATCCACTCAGCCTCAGTATAAGGACATGGCTTTCTCTGACTTGAGAGCCATGTGTGTTGACAGACACCTGAGACTAGGACAGAGTCCCTCAACACTACACCTGATAGATCTGCTGACAGCAGATGACCTTAGATTGGCTCTAGGAGCTAAGGGGTCTGAATCAGTGGGTGGGTCAATCATAGTATCTGGGTCAGATGAGGACAATCCGAATGACCAAGACTCTGTGGTTGAAGGGCCAGGCTTCAAGGAGCCTGAACAGGACAGAGGAGTTCTCCCTAAGAGAACTGGCAGAGTGGATGAGAGGCACAGATCCCCTTCCAGGGAATCTGAGCACTCTTATCACTCTGGCAGAGAATTTGTCCAAGAGAGGAGCTCATACTTTAACTTAAGAGAGACCTCCTCTGAGAGAAGGTGCAAACTGCTCCAGTATGAGGAAGCCAAAGTGGCCCTCAGAACCAAGCAGTTGGCACTGGATAGAGAAGCCCTGGAGATCCAGAGAGCTTCCAGAAGGGAGGGTTTAGAACCCCCTGGTGGCAGCAACAGTGTCCCTAGAGGCAGAGAATATGTCCCTGACCATAGGAACCTGAGCAAGGTTGTTCCTCCCTACCAGAGTGGGGATGATATCCACAAGTGGATAACTGCTATGGAGAGGGCCTGTAGAGTACAGCAGGTCCCCCAAAAGCAGTGGGCAGCAATCTTGTGGCTCTCCTTTTCAGATAAAGGTAGAGACAAGCTCCTCACTGTTAGAGAAGAGGATGCTGATAATTATGAGGTCCTGAAGAGTGCACTGATAGATGGGTTTGGCTTAACCACTGAAGAGTACAGGTTGAAGTTCAGAGATACCCAGAAGGCACAGACTCAGGACTGGACAGACTTTGTAGATTGTGCATCCAAGGCTCTGGAGGGTTGGCTGGTTGGCAGTAGGGTTACTGATTTCAAAGGATTTTATAATCTAATGATGAGAGAACAGATCCTTAATAATTGTCAAAACCAGCTTTTACACCAGTACCTGGTGGACTCTGATCTGACCTCTCCCCAAGAATTGGGAAAGAAGGCAGACAAATGGGTCAGAACCAGAGTAAGGCCTAAGAATCAGGGTGGTGACCACAAGAAAGATTCTACCAAGTCCCAAGAGAAAGGTGGGGATAAATCCAAGGATAAGTCCACTACAGGGCCCCAAAATTCCTCTTCGGGGGTGGGTCCCAAACTCCTTCCTCTCCTGAAAAGAAACCCTATTGCCATGTCTGTAAAAAGCCTGGGCACTGGAAATCTGATCCCAGTTGTCCCAGGAATGGCAATAAAGAAAATGTTCCTCCAACAACTACTACCACCCCTCCTGGTACTACCAGTAGTAATCCTCCAGTTGGGAGTAGTGCACCCAAAAAGTTAGGTGCTTTTGCAAGAGGAACAGAGGTGGGCCCTAGTTTAGACAGGACCCCCTCAACAGACTCCTCAGATTCTGATGGTGGTGTAGGATATGCCACCTTTACCATGGGTCCCATAGCATTGGGCAGGTACAGACTGGAGCCAATGATTAATGGTCAGAAAGCTGTGGCATTTAGGGACACAGGGGCTAGTGTCACCATGGTGGCAGGGAAACTAGTCCCCCCTCACCAGCTTTTACCTGAGTTTAAATACCAGGTGACCAACATTGATGGTGTCAGAACAGATCACCCCATGGCCATAGTCAATCTCAGCTGGGAGGGGGTCACAGGCCCAAAAAGAGTGGCAGTGTCCCCAACCCTACCTGTAGATTGCCTGATGGGCAATGATTTGGAAATTTCAGCCTGGGCTGAAGTTGAACACCAAACCCATCTTAGGATGTTGGGCGTCCCTGCAAAGGTTAGTGGGGCTGTGATGGCCACAGCCCCAGCCCAAGAATTTGGAGAGATGGAGCCTGAAAGAATGGCCCACTCTCCCCCGAAAGAGAGCACAAGGGTTGAAGAAAAGTCTTCTTCCCCCCAGACAGTAGGTAAGGGTCAGCCTCCTCAGGGAACTGACCCTACCCCTAGTGAAGGAACTGCCACAGAGGTAGTCAGGCCTGGCCTGGCCACACCCCTGATGGCAGAGGACCCTTCCAAGGTGGTACCCAGTCTGGAGCAGGTAACCTGCCCCTCTCTACCCTGCCTCAGTCAGCCCAGGGCTGCAGAGGTCAGGGAGGTCAGTGGACCCCCCGGGCCCCCTGTCCAGAGGAAGCCCCCATCAGCAGATTAGGGGCACCCAGTCTAGTAGCCCTAGCCAGGTGAAAATTCCTCTACACACTGAGGGATCCCCCATACCTTTATGTAGGGACCTCCCCCAGAAGGACTCTGGTAGGCAAGGGCAAACCTGGGACCAGAAGGTTCCAAACCTGCCATGTCCCTCCAGTGTTCCATCCAAAGGGACCCAACCCCCAGCTGTAGGCAGCCAAAGGTTGACCCTTAGAGCAAAGTGCAACTCAGTCATGGAAAGACAGGCATACATGGTGACCAGTGATCTGAGGAAGCTGAGGCCAACATTCCTAGGGCCTCACTTCCCTACTCAGACACCTCACCGGCCTTGTACTTTACCTAAGCACACCAGAGGTAGTGATTCCCCATGGTGGAGACCCTCTCATACCCTTAGGGCGAGGGATTGCTTAGTGGACCATAACATAGGGGGCAACCATGCTAGTGCAGGTGCTTCCTTATATGGCCACTTAGTCAATATAGGCTCAACTGGTCAAGGTTAGCCTTATCTCCTTTCGTTTGGGGGGGTTATGTAGGAAGGTGGAATCTGACTATATGGTTGCCCCCACTTTTTTCCTGGTGTTTTGCTGGTTTATGACTTAGTTGGACTGGGACCCTGCTATTCAGGGCCCCAGCCTCTCTGTTCTCTCTAAACGACATGGAGTGCACTCTAGGTGCACTAGTGATTGGATACTGTGGTGCCTTATGAGTCCCTAGTATATGGTACCTTAGGTACCAAGGGCATAGGTACTTCACAGGCCTCCCAGGGGCTGCAGCATGTGTTATGCCACCCCTGGGAAGCAGTCTAAATCTGACACCACAGGCCTGCTACTGCAGCCTGGGTGAGGTGGTGCTAGCACCCCTCACTGAGATATAGGTTTCCTATATCTCTCCTGCACACACATATAAACCTATCAGTCACCCCTATGGCAGGCCCTATCAATCCTGAGGGCAGGGTGCTTGGCTTCTATGTGAGGGGGTGCCTCTGCATGAGCAGGGCCCCTCTGCAGTTCTCAGAGTCCATTCTCTGGTGCTGTTTGTGGATGCGGTTAAACCATATACTATTTAAGTGCATTATATCCTCGCGGTAAATGCTAACTTTGGAATGGCTGCATCAAAACATGTCGTGTTTGGTGTCAAACATCTTGGAATACTACCCCCCGCCAATCTTGGCGGCGGGGGTAGCATTCCACCCTTCTAGAGGGATAAGACATGTACCTGCTGTGGAAACGCGGTAGAATCCTAAAGAGCCCTGGCATCACAAAATGGATGCCACCAGTCACAGACACTGGGCTGCCCTCCTGCTGATGACCGAAACTCGCAGTGGAGGAAGCCCAACAATAGGCATCCTGTCACAGGGAGGTGTAACCACCTTCCAGACAGGGTTTAGTGTATTGGGGCTGGGTGGGTGCACTCTTAGAGTGCTTTGAAGTCCTGCACTGGGGGAGCAGAAGGCTCCTCTGTGCATATGCCAGTTCAAACCAGCTCAGGGGCTACCTGCCCCTGCTCTGGCGCGAAACTGGACAAAGGGAAGTGGGTGTAGCCACCCCCTCCCTTGACCCTCCCATAGGTGGGGTCATAGAGCTAGTCCATCCCCTCTTTTTAGTATAAGAGGGGGAACCTTGCCATTGCAAAGCAGATAACCCCTGGACGACGCTCTACAGAAGAATCCTGGCCCTTCGACGTTCCACTACCTTTGGAAGACAGAAGAATCTCCCTTGGAGTCAAGGAGTGACTCCCCTGCTTGGCAGGCACCAAAAACGACAACGACGGTCGCAAACTACGCCGCTCCCGCCGGAGTCCGAAGTCCCTGCAGCCCAAGAAGTGGATTTCCTGACCTCTCCCAGGCCATCGTGAGTCCCCAGCGAAGCTGAGGCAAGTGGACCCCCGAGTAACGAGGAACCGCGACCCCTGGGTACCGTGCACTATTGTCGAGTGCAACCCCTTCACAACGTTCTACGAACTTGTGCTTTGGACCACGTGTGGTCCCGACCTCCAACAGGAATCCCTCCGAAGATCAGAGGCCTACACCGTCCCGAGTGACCGTGGGCCCCTGTTGAGTGATTCCGCCCGAGGTGTCTTCGCGATCCCTTGCCCGCTGGCTTGTGGGTCCCCAGAAGACTTCTTAAAGAAACCGAAGGGCTCCCCTGGTTGCTCCAGGCCTGCCCTGACTTACCCTCGCTGGGTGAGTTCCACAGACCTTGCTGGTCTGCGCCATCGACTTTTCTTCATCTCCCCGAGACTTGCGGCTGCCAAGGCTTGTTGGCTCCGATCGAGTTGCCGACACCGCAGTCAGCTGCAGACGTCGAGGGACACACCGAATCCAGCTCCTGGTCGTCGTCGACGCCTCCTGGACCACGTGGCTGAAGAGTCAAGGCACCTGCAACCGACCTGAAGCGACCGACGACGGTGGGCATCCATCTTCCTTGCCCCGGGTCACTGCCAAGTGACTTTGAACACTGTCCCCTCTGCTTTCAGGTCATCCTTCTTCAGAATCCAGGCTTGGATTCCACCGGACACTTCTTCAGCTCCCGCAAGCAGCAAGTCTTCTTTGTTCGCCATTGAAAACGACGCCGCGACCCGACACCAAAGGACACCTGTGCACCCGGCTTCCCTGGGTGAGGTAACTCCAGCACTACGGTGCTCCTGTGGGTGTGGGCCCTAGAACTACTTACCCTGTAAGTGACTTGCTTGTAGGTTCTCCCGAAGTATCCTAAAACTCTTTATTTCCAACCGCGACTTGCCCCATTGAAGTTAACGGCGATTCGCGCCTGTGTATCCACACTGCACGCGTCCCCCGTGGGTCCTTTACTTACCTGCCTTGGGTGGTTTTGTGAGGCCCCAGCACTTCTGAAGGCCCTTGGCCTTGTCTCCCTGCAAGTCGTTGTTTCTAAGTCTCTTACTTAGTATATGGTCTGGTACGCCCCTAGGGCCCCAGCCATATTTTGTGCTTAACTTATTGTGAAACGTTGATTTGTGCATATGTTTGTCTTCTAATCTCATAAAGAGATTAGTAGAGAGTTATTTAGAAATAAATACATATATATTTGATATATATACCTGTGTGGTGTCTTTTCATTTGGTGATTCAAGAGATTATATGGTAAAACAAGCTGCTTTACATTCCTCCGAGACTTAGCCTGAAGGCTGCTCTCCACAGCTACCACTAGGATAGCTTTCTTTAAAAGGTTGTCTTAAACCTATCTACCATAAGAGTCGATTTGCCCTGGTGCAAGGTGTCCACTTTAATTAGTGAACAGCATATACCAGGCCAACTTCTCACAATTTTTATTTAAGTGCTTAACGGACCCAGCCATGCCATTACTGACCCTCTAACTCTGTTGTTTCGTCTTAATGGAATGTGTGAGGAATCAGGGTCAGATACATCCTGTATGGAGGTAGCAGCCCTCCTAGCGAAGTCACCCTCCACTGAAGCAATTTGGTTATTTGTGGCACCGAGATGTTGGGACGATGAGGTAGGTGGGGAGATAGTCAATAATTCACCTTGATCCGGGGACAACCGCCTTTCCACCAGATCAATTTCTCTGGCGATAACCCCAACTTCTCTGGCCAGAAAGGTGTTCAATGTAGAACCTACTGGAACAGTAGAAGGTTTTGCTTTGTCTACAGCTCCCAGCAACTTCTGTTTCTCCATGGTGCCAAAGAAAACAAATTGGCATCTATTATGACCAGAATGTACAAAAAGAAGGTTAAGCCTTACATACAATATCAGTCAGATGACCTCAGCAGAACACCCAAATAAACACTTCAAGGCCATGGATAGATACCCTCTTAAGGAATCCTCTGCATTGCTGGTGGTGACCACAAACCCTCAAAGCAGCTTTACCCTCCAGCCAAGAGGGGTGGCTGAGCCCAGCCTCCACTGGGCGATGAAGGGTGAAGACGGACACTCCCGCGTCCTGCACAGTGGGGTTAGGGGCAGCGCTATATAGTGCATGTTGACTCCGTCCCTTCCTGCCACGTCACTTCCTCCGTGTGCACTGGCTCATGTAGACTTCTGGGACCTGGAGTCCCCACCTTAGTCACAGTCCAAACTCCTGCGCCGCAGGGCTAGGGACAGCCCTATATAGCGTGTTGACTCCACCCACTCCTGCTGAATCAATTTCTCAGTCTGCGCTGGTTTGCACAATCTTCTGGGACCTGGAGTCCCTACTTTAGCCACAGTTCGAACAATCTCACGCAGCGGGGCTAGGGGCAGTGCTATGTAGAGCAAGTTGACTTCACCCTCTCCTGCAGCATCAGTTCTGGGTCCTGGAGTCCTCTCCTTAGCCACAGTCCAAACTCTGTACTTTTTCTTTGGGGTAACCAATCATCTCCTTCTAACACTTCTACATATGTTACGAACATTTTGTACCAGACATTCTACTGTATGGGTGGTCCTCCAGGAAAAGAATAGAAAAATGGAGGTGTACGAATACTAGATATTTTAAGTATTAGGAAATATACATCAGTGCAACTATGATGAATTTAGGATAATTACATAACAAAAGAAAATAATAAACCTAGTCACCATTGTTTTACTGGTGAATGGTCTTCTAAACTGTACTTTTATCTGTGAGCTGATTAAAGTAAAGCTAGACATAATGCTAAACGGTTGTATTCCCAACTTTGCAAGTTTGTAAGCATAATATGCCAAGACAGCAGGGCCAGGCAGGGAGATTTTGAGATACACCTTTAATTTCTCTCAGTACCTAAATGGCTAGCTTACTTCAGTGCCCCCAGGGCTTGTGCTCCTACGCTTGAAAGAAATCCTGGTTGTAACTGTAGCACTCTGAGTGTAGGAGGCATCATATTCTCCCTTTGCGCACACAGCGTTGTTCTTCCAGCACTCTTGTGATACAGCAAAGCAGAAAACTCTAAAGTCACAATGCTGCTGCTCGTGATATTTTGTACTCCACTCGCAAAGGATGAATTGTAGCGAAGCAGGATGTCGGAATGAGTAAGAAGTGAAACCCAAAGGTTATACAGATGACTGAAGCTCATAAGATAGACCAATGGAGAAGTTCTTGATTGGCAGTTGGTCAAATTGCGGTAAAGTATTGCAGGTTCACTTATAGAGCTCTTTGATGTCTAATAGAACGGCAGTCTCTGCGGAGTGGCAGACAAAAATGCTGACCCCTGCTCCTTGCCAGATAATTGGCTGTGATTAAAGACAGTCGGGACTCACAGCCCGTTCACAGGAAAAGTTTATTCAAACACTGGAGGATCAGGTAATGAATATCAAAGGAGCAATGAAGGCAAGGTGTGTCGAGTATGGTCACTCACTCCAACTGTTACTCTTGTGAAAACCTCCCGGCATTCCATACTACACAACAGTGCTCCAACCATTGATACATGTCTGTTCCACCCTCCCACATTCGTTCCTAAAACTTTCCCATCGTAGCGGGTGCTAACACATCCAGAACACCACAACCGGAATAAACTAAACAGATTTGGGATGGTCCCATGGATCTCATAATTGCAATGGGACTGTTACCTGCCATTATCATCCCCGTCAGAATGAAGAGCCAACTCATAATGATGGCCACTGAGGGGTTCCAGTTTTTGCAAGTACCAATCTCTTTTCCCTAATGGGCCATGCACATTGTGCAAAGGTTTTGAACGTGATGTTTGTGTCCACCAGGAGCCAGAACGGCACTATCAGATCTACTTTCACATGGTCACATTTTCATTTTTTCAGATACATTCTGGTTGCTTAATTGTGTAACCTTTGCAAACTGTAGTGAGTTTCTTTGGGAGCTCTTGTCAAAAACTCCCAGTGTTTAATTTGAAGATATTTCTCAAAGCAAGCAGTGACATCTTTTCTTACAATGTTGACTTAAGTACGTGAATGAAAATTTACTTTTGAATAGGACTCTCAAACATTCCAGCTTTGAGCTGACTTGGACTATTCTCAGGTTCAGAGGCTAGCCGAATGACAATGTTTAACTCTGCCTGTCCCAGAAACACGAACATGATCATGGTCATGTCTTTGTTCATGCAGTGGATGCAGTCTTTCAGCCAATGAAAAATGTGATGCAGGTGTAAGGTAGGCTTGCATCTGATCCTGGGTCCATTTCAAGGCAAAAGTGAATTTGGACATCTGAGGCATAAATGTATAAGAGCACTTAAGAAGTTGTCTCATATCTGTGCTTGGAAACACACACAAATACAAAACAGGAGGCAAGAGTGAGTGGACAGTGTGCATGCCATCTTATGTATAGCAGACTACCGCAAACCCAATTTGTGATTTTGGGCTTACGTTGAGAAGAAAGGGTGCGATTCATACTAGGGCATATCTAGACAGTCTCAACCTCTCTTCTAGCATTTCAGCAATATGTAGTGGTCCATGGTTGTAGACTGCTTAAGAGTAGAGGTGTATTAGGGTTGATTTCGTATTTGACTTCTGAGAGAAGGAAGAAACCAGGCTACACTCAAATTATATTGGGAAAGGCCAGCTTTAAGTTCGGTTGATAGCCAGGATGTTTAGGTCTGCTAAGCATTTTCTTAGGAAAGGTGCGATGATAGTTTGTTTCAGGGAGCCGCAGACAATTATTTTCAAATGAGAAGCATTTATAGCTATTTAATATCTACTCAACGAGAGTGAAGGAACTGCTTCATTAAAGAGACAGATCATGGTTTCAATGGCAGTCGCGGCCGGCATTAATCGCGGGTGGAGCGGCGGGTCATGCGGGGAGGGAGGGGGGTAGTAAATTAAAAAACATACCTGCCGGCCGGCCGGGTCTCGTGTTTTCTTGGCTCCTGCCTCTGGCAGGAACAGGAAGCAGGCAGCCTCCCTCCCCTCCCCTAAGCCAATCACAACGCTGCAATGGCAGCGTTGTGATTGGTCGGGACGGCGCCCAGCCAGGCGCCTATGGGGAGGCCATTTTCTCCATGTAGGCTGAAATGCAGCCTACATGGAGAAAGGGCAGAGTGCGCATGACTGGTTTGGGCGGCCCCAGAGGGCCGACCAAACCAGTCATGCTCACTCAGGAGTGGGCACACCACTACTACCCTGCCCAGCCCTGCTCGTAGAGCAGCCCCGCTCACCCGCCCACCCGCAGCCAAACACTTCTGCTTTCCCGCAGTGTGAGAAGCAGAAACATAAAATGGTAGTTTTACCATTTTATGTTTCTGCTTCTCGCACTGCGAGAAAGCAGTGGGGCGACGCTCCTCCGCCCTAATGGAGGAGCCGCCACTGTTCAATGGTAAATTAAATATTTGCATTTTAAGGGCCAGTCTTTGCACTTTCTATCAATTTGACAGAATACCAGTAATATAACTGAAGAATCACAAAATGTGAATAGCATTTATCTTACCATGTGCCCGTTTCATTAACTCAATCAAGACGGTATCAAAAAAATAAAAACAATGTGGTCCTTTGTTAATTCAGACACATATGATACTAGATCTCTAGAGGACCAACCTTCTAACGAAGTATAACAATCTGGATATTCTGCCCGATGCTAGGCTGGTGGGAAACAACCATTACAACGCAGTCATTACAACGCACTACATTTACAACACAGTCATTACAACGCAACTGCCTTTACATCGCATGCCATTACAACACAGCCATTACAACGCATGTCACTACAACGCATGTCATTACAACGCATGTCACTACAACGCATGCCATTACAACGCATTACCCCTACACTATCCAACACTTACCCTACTGTTGCACTCACTGGAGTGGGAATAGTAATTTTTACCCCTACACTATCCAACACTTACCCTACTGTTGCACTCACTGGAGTGGGAATAGTAATTTTTTACCCCTACACTATCCAACATTTACCCTACTGTTGCACTCACTGGAGTGGGAATAGTAATTTTTACCCCTATGCTATCCAACACTTACCCTACAGTTGCCCTAAAAGTATTATGCGTTGTAATGGTATGCGTTGTAATGGAATGCGTTGTAAATGTAGTTTCTAAAAATGCGTTGTGATGGCATGCGTTGTAAATCATGCGTTGTAATGGATGTTGCGATGTAAAAACCGCGTTGGAAAGGCATGCGTTGTAAATGTTTGCGTTGTAACGTGTCCTATTCTAGGCTGGTTCTTGAAATAATAAAAACAAGAAATATGTAGCTTCTTTATCTCCTTTGTAGCTTCTTAGGCAAAGATCATCATCTACAGTTTCCAATCCG
Organism: Calotriton arnoldi; assembly: GCA_963921515.1. NCBI lineage: Eukaryota > Metazoa > Chordata > Amphibia > Caudata > Salamandridae > Calotriton > Calotriton arnoldi. The sequence continues at coordinate 681,910 of CAWUFW010001884.1, forward strand.
AGCAACATGTTAAATTGTCAGGTTAATATTTAATGAATACGGTGGAGTGCTTATTGACCAACAATATTCTGGGATTCAACAGTTTTATAGTACATGAATATATTATTCGCTATATTGTATTGTAACATTTATATATTGCTACATACTCTCTGATTGGGTTTTGAGTACATTATCGGTCGGCTAGCATGCTACACCATGGAGGAGTGTATGATCAGCAGTGGTGCATATGCTTCGATCCTATTTTGGACGGAAGCATTTTAGTCTTTTGCGTGAGTGATCAGAGAGATGCTATTGTACAAGTTACTTACCTTCGGTAACGATGTATCTGGTAGAGACGATTCTAGCCGCAGATTCTTTAACGTAGAATTATCCCCAGGCGTGAGACTGGATCCGGAAAATTTTTGCCACAGCATCCCTGCGCGCCGGGGGGGCGTGGCACCACACGACTCCGCCCTGACGCTGTCCGCGAATGTGACGTCAGCGAGGTCACATAAGTCCCACCCCGGCGCGCTGACGTCAGTTTTCCTCAGAGAGATTTTCCGCGCCACAACGCGGAGCCATCACAAACAAAACTGAGAAAGCATGGGAACAGTGTGCGAAAAGCAGTGAAACAGAAAGGGAAGAAGTGAATGGTGAAAGACAGCACCATGAGGGACAGTGCCAGGCACTGTGTCACTGAAAGGCATGGAAGGGAAAGAGCAGAGTACCGCCTCTGAGAAGCAACCCTGCAAAGCCAAAGCGATATCCACCCTGGAGACAGAAAAAACAGGTGAAAAATGCCATAACAGACGACAGAAAGTCTGCAACCACAAGCTATAACAGTGAAGGGCAACAAGCCGGAACAGATGAGTAACGACAAATGACCCCAAGACAACACCACCAAGGAGTGTCGCATCCCCTGTAAAGAGACAAGGGCTGAGGCACAGCCAAGAGACCCTAACCCAGAGGACTGCAGAGGAGTCAGAAACCCCAAGCAGTGAGAAAGGGAGAAGAGCATGAGTAGGCCCCACACTGGAATAACCAGGGTGGAGGGACGCAGAAAGACATGTAAACCCACCGTCCAAGTACCAGAAAGGAAGAGTGGAACAAAGAAACAGAACGAAGCATCCCGCCAGGGAGGAAGCGAAAGAGGAGACTCACAGAAGACAAGCCACCCTGAGGGAGGCGAGTGCAGAAGACCAAACCGAAGGTCCTCGCAGAACGGGGAGGAAGGGCGGGCCGTGAAGGAATCTGCGGCTAGAATCGTCTCTACCAGATACATCGTTACCGAAGGTAAGTAACTTGTACATCTGATAGAGACTACTAGCCGCAGATTCCTTAACGTAGAATAGATACCCTAGCCAAACCCAGAGGGGAGGAGGGTCTGCGAGAGAATCTCACCAGCTTGGAAGAACACAGGACCCCAACAGGGGATGTGTCATGGGGACAGGAAGGACGGCCCAGCCCCCACCAAGCAGCGGAAGAACAAGGAGAAGGGAAGGCCAGGATACCACAAGCCTACCCGAGGGGCCAAGGGTGTCCACCAGAGAACCCGGAGGGACAGGCGGCACCAAGATAGTATCAAAGAAGAAAACAACCACCCGCGAATCCAAGGAGAAGAGGTGGAAACAGGGGCAGAGCCCGCCTCAGGAGCAGGAACGGCCCCACAGCCGAGAAGCGCAGACGTGAGAAGGAAGACACAGTCACGCAAGCCCCAGCAGAGCGACGGACAGGAGCACACGGGTACACGCCAAGGCCCACAGGGGTGGACCATAACGTCCAGGCGTGCACAGCCGGCAGCTGGTACAGACTATCAATAAGTGCCCAGAACAAGCCGAGCGCACGACCAGGACCGAGGCAAGGGAACCCCCCGCACAAGCCCCAAAGAAGGACCGTCCCAGTGGCACAACCCGGCCCACGAAGAGAAGTGGGAAACATGTAGCACAGACCTAAAGCCGTCAACCAGAACACAGGAGAAAACCAGGAATATCCTGGCCCCCCTGGAACACAAGGTAGAGGACCAGGACGAACGTCAGATAATAAGGCGGAAACACCAAGACACGACGCCGTAGACGGCATGACAAAAGTCGGTCTGGCGATCCAGAGGCTGAGGAGGGAAGGCAAAACGCACAGAGGCAGACATCCCGCGGGAACAAGGGCAAAACATGCGCCAGGCAAGCCCTGCAGAAGAAGGGTCGAAACACCAGCGGATACTGAGCAGGACGGAACCTGGAGCAGCGGAAGCCGCGCGAAGGCTGAGGAAAAGAGACCGCACCAAGCGGAATACCGTGACGCCAGGAAACGCGAGGAACCCAAGAAGGGATCCACACCCGCCCAGTTTAGGACAGGGCTATACAATAGCCAACAAGTACCCCACCTAGGGTATGACACACCCAAAACAAAACAGGGGAACACCTCTTAGGGAAAAACCCGCAGCAGAGGTCAAGAACAGAAAGACCTGTGGGTATCACCACAGACGGCTTACCAATCAGCCAAAAAGAGGACACAGACGGTCCAACCTGAGGACCCATACAGCTTCACTAACAGCCAAAAAACACACACCACAAAGCGAAAAGGCCGTACCCGCAGCCAAAAGGACAGAGGGGCCAACTGAAGGACCTGAAAGGCAGTCCCAGCCCCACACAGCACGCAGAGGGGCCGCCAACCGAAACACTAGGCCCAAGGAGAAAGGCGGGACAAATGCCTCCCAGAAGACACCTGAGGACCGACAACCCGAAGGTTACGGAGGGAGAGGAGGACAAAGCCCCGCAAGGAGTCGCTGAATAGCGGAGTCCGCGTGGGTGTTAAATAACAGAATCCCATCAAAGGGCAGGTCAACAAGACGCTCCCGAATATTCTCGGGAAAGACGCTATCCCGCAACCAAGCATGGCGGCGGAGGGCCACGGAACTCGCCATAGCGCGGGCGAGAGAATCAGAGACATCCAAGGCCGAACGGAGAAGAAAAGCAGCTAACTCCCGACCATCCAGCACATGGTGCCGCAGATCAGCACGGACACCTTCGTGGGAGGCGCGAGACAGAAGGGACTCCGTGGAATCCCATAGGTCAGAGGTAGCCCTGGCCAACACACAAAGGGTGTTCAGCGCGCGCAAAGGAGCACTAGTGGAAGCGAAAATGTTACGCCCCCAGGAGTCCAACCACCGGGCCTCCCGTGACGGAGGGAGCAACACCGAAGGCAAGGAGGGGAAAGCAGTCTGCAGGACAGGGCCCTGGGCAGATGGGTGGGAAAAAAGGCAGACTGGATCGTGCGGGGCAGGATGGTGGCGGTGGAGGAGCGGCCGAGGCACCAGATCCCCCGTAGCAGGATGGCCCCAGGCCCCCAGAAGAGAGTTGTGGAGCGAAGCTTCAAACGGAAGAAGCGGATCCCCTCCACCAGAGCCCTGGTGGAGAACCTCCAACAAGTGATCCGTTGGGAGCGGAGCGACCGTATTGCCCATTTGCAAAATGCCAGTGGCCGTGGAGATGGCCCGGACAAAGGCTACACTCGCCTCCGTAGGGCGACGTGGGGGAAAGAGCAACTCTGCCATGGGCAAAGGCTGCAAACTAAGCCGCCCGTCCCCATGCCCTGCCGGAGGAAGAAACGGCCAGCCCCTGTAGGATGGAGGACCCACGGACGAGTGGGGAGCCTGAGGGGTCTCCGAAGAAGGCGGAGAAGCCTGCGGGGCCACCAACTGCAAGGTGCGGAAGAGCGGGTCCGGGGACTGTGGACGCGGAGATGGCATAGAACCCGCCCCGGAAGCCGCTGGGGAAAAGGCAACGATGCGGCGTCCAGTCTCCGGTGAAGAGGAGACAAGGAAATGACAACCCTCCGGAGAGGGAGAGTCGACGCTCCGACGCCGGGACGGCGCCGGAGAGTCCGCCATGGGCACCGGTGTGTCCTCGAACGGTGCCGAAGTGTTCACCAGGGGCGCCGAGTCGACCTCCACCACCACACGCAGTCTAGGAGAAAGGGGCGGGATTGGAGCCGAAGCGGCCAATGAACGGCGCCGAAAAGGCACCGGCTCGACCCCCGACGAGGCAGCCGACTGCGCAGGGGTCCGAGAGGGACTCGGGGAGGTGCCCCGGCCTCCACCCGTGGCGCCGCCAGGGCCGGGGAGGAAAGCCGTCGGCGCCGGCTCGGCCTCCGGTAAGACAGCCGCCTGCCCAGAGGACCGAGGGGGACTCGGGGACGAGCCGTGAGTCCCGGCGACCTCCTGCGACACCACAGTGAACCCCGCGGGGTTTTGCGGCGAGGCAGGGATGCCATGGGCCGAAGAGGGGAATCCCATAGGGCCGGACCTCGACGACACCACACCTCCAAAACCTGAAGCCGAACACGTCGGCGCCGGGGGCGAATCCGCCGGCGAGTCTGCAGAAGGCCCCGCGCATGGTGAGGGATCCGCGGACGTCTCAGAAAGAGGAGGGGGGCCCAAAGAAGCCCGCAGAGCTGAAGCGTAGGCCTTCATTTGGGCCCTTGTCGCCCCAACGCCAGGAAACGGCGGATAGGTTGGCGACGGGCGAGGGCGCACGTCCCGAGAGGAACCCGCGCCCTCAGCAGAACGAGGACAGGGCCTCAGTGACAAACTGCAAGATTTACCGGCGGGCAAGCGACGCCCGTGGGGCCTCGGTGAAGGACGATGCCGCAACCGGAATCGGCGGCTCCTGGACCCTTCCGAGGCAGGAGACGGACACGGTGACGAGACCGATCTGGACAAGCGGGCCGAAAGCAACTTCATCCGGCGCTCCCGCCGGAACTTCGGCTTGAGATGCTGACAAGCATCGCAGTCCGTAGAATCATGGTGCTCGCCCAAACACCACATACAAATAGGGTGAGGGTCCGTCGCCGACATCTGACGCGTACAAGAAGCACACGTCTTGAAACCCGAAGGCATTGCACACTGTTCCCAACGCAAAGCGTTAAAAGAGGCCTGAAAACAGGCCAAGGGAACTGTTGGACTTGGCCCTTTTTGCAGGGTCATCCCTAAACTTTTTGCCTTCCTCCTATACTTTTTCTGACCTGTTGTTGGCTGTTTTATGACTCTGGGCACTTTCTCACTGCTGATCAGTGCTAAAGTGCATATGCTCTCCCTATGATAAATTGTGTTATGTATTAGTGACTCCATGATTGGATGATTGGTTTACTTGTCAGTCCCTAGTACAGTGCACTCAGTGTGCCCAGGGCTTGTAAATCCAATGCCGCTGGTGGGCTTGCAGCACTGGTTGTGCCAACCACAGAAGCGGCTTGTAAAATGTGTCTCAGGCCTGCCATTGTAGAGCCTGTGTGCAGCCTAGGGCTGCCATGTCGACTTGGTGAATACACCCCCTTACCAGTCCCTAAACCTTCCCTTTACTGCATGTTGGTCACCCCTAAAGTAGGCCCTAGGGCAGGATGCATTGTAAGTACAAGGTAGGACATGCCCTGGTGTGGGTGGCATGTCCTAATAGTGAATTACAGTCATTTTCGTTTTTCACTATTGCAAGGCTACCTGCTCCCCATAGGCCAGAATGGGCAGACTGACTATTACACCTTATAGTCAGAACTGACCCAGGGAACATGGTAGAAAAACGAATTTAGTATGCCTGAACTCAGAATGATAAAATACATCTTTTAGTGAAGTTGGTTTTATCATTCTGTGTTTGAAAATACCACTTTTAGAAAGTGGGTATTTTCTTGCCTAAACTTCCAAGCCTGCCTCTGCTAGGTTGTGTATTCCTTGTCTGGAGATTGAGTGACAGGGGCTGGGGGTGGCTACAGGAGACAGGGTGAGTCAGCACAGGGCTGAATAGAAAGATCTGCATCCAGAGTGGAGGGAGGAGTTGCACCTGGGTCTGAATAGGGCTGTGCCTGTCTTCCACAATGCTGGCTCCACCTCCTGCCGGGCGGCTGAGCACTCTGCCCCACATTCTGAAAGGAAAGAAGGAGTCAGAAAAACAAAGTGCTCCAGGACTGACCAGAACTGGTTTTGGACTAGGCAGAGGCCTCTCTGCCTTCAGAGAACAAAGAAAAACTGTGTATAAAAAGGGGACCCAGAACCCTAGGAAATTAGATCACTTTGGGAAACAAGAAGAAACCTTTGCTGAGGAGCAGAACCAAGAAGAAACTGAGGAGAAGACTATCCCTAAGCTAGAGGGATCTGCCTGCAGTGGTTGCCTGACTGCCAAAGGAAGGAGAAAGGACTTTGTGTGCACTTTTATTCAACTTGTGAAGGATCTCCAAGGGCTTGAGAAAAGAGCTTGCCTCCTGCTGAAGGGACAACAGACTTCAACCACCAGCTCCCCAAGAAACCTTTGGAAGTGCCTGCTGCTGCTTTGGGCCTTCTGAAGGGACTGCGTGTCGCAAGGAGCAGGAAGCGCGACTCAAGAGGGAGAAGCGTGTCGCCGTCGCAGCCGCTGCCGTCGCATCACGGAGATGACGCCGCTGTAGCTGTCGCATTGCACCGCATCTCGAGAAACGTCCCGCAACCCCGAAGAAGCGTGTCGCCGTCGCAGCTGCTGCCGTCGCATCGTAGATGTCGCCGCTGTAGCTGTCGCATTGCACCGCATCAAGAGAAGAGTCTCGCATCGAGGAAGAAGCGTGTCGCCGTTGCAGCCGCTGCCGTCGCATCGTAGATGTCGCCGCTGTAGCTGTCGCATTGCACAGAATCGAGAGAAGCGCCTTGCATCCACGGAGAAGTGTGCCGCCGTCGAAGCTGCTGCCGTCGCATCACGAAACAAGGGTGTCGCCGCTGCAGTTGTCGCATCGAGCGGAAGCGTCTCGCAACGTCGGAGAAGAGGGTCGCCGCCAAAGCCGCTGTCGACGCATCACGGATCAAGGGTGTCGCCGCTGCAGCTGACGCATCGAGTCGAGACTTCTCGCAACATCGGAGAAGCGTGCCGCATCAGGAAGAACTTGACGTCTTTATTTCTTTGCACCAGAACTTTGTCGCATCTCCATCTCTGCAACACTTTCGTTGTAGAAACGTGACGCATCGTAAGGTACATTGACTCAAAGTGTCGCATTTTAAGAACTTAAGAGAACTAAGCTAAACCTACCATTTTAAGTACAGTATTGTGGATTTTTGTCGTTTATGGTCTTGTGGTAAAACTATATAAAGAATACTTATTTTTTATATAAACCTTGTGTGGTGTCCATCTGTAGTGTTGTCACTAGATTACTGTATGTGTTCACAAATGCTTAACACACTGCCTCTGAGATAAGCCTGTCTGCTCGTGCCAAGCTACCAAGGGGGTGAGCAGGGGTTATTTTAGGAGTGTACCCCCTACCCTGACTAGAGGCGAGGGTCCCTATTTGTCACAAGTACCTACCTGTGCCAACTAGAGACCCCCAATTCTAACATTGGTGGTCAGCGGTGAGGATTCTGGACTTGCATTTGTGACACGCGGAAAAGAAGGAAACTGACGTCAGCGCGCCGGGTGGGACTTGTGACCTCGCTGATGTCACGTCCGCGGACAGCGTCAGGGCGGAGTCGTGTGGTGCCACGCCCCCCCCCCCGGCGCGCAGGGATGCTGTGGCAAAAATTTTCCGGATCCAGTCTCACGCCTGGGGATAATTCTACGTTAAGGAATCTGCGGCTAGTAGTCTCTATCAGATACCCTGTTTTGGGACGCAGCTCCTAGCAATGTGATGGAGGAGGAGGTGTGACAAATAGGCACACAGAGGAAGGAGGCACAGGGAAGTGGACAAGTGAAAGAGGCAGGGATCTACCTAGATGATCTGCATAATAGGTAGTCCAGTTTGGGGGCAGAGGGAGTAAAACATGTAGGCAGCTAGTGTAAATTAACTATATAGGTTTGTACCCAAGGAATCTGGGGCAATCAGTATCTATATTAACAGTGGTTTCTGAAGTCATTTAGTAAATACTACTTTCAAAGATCAAATAATGCCATATAAGACACAGACTATAAAAAGGAACACATTATTTCGAATGAAAGACATACCGGATATAGAGTGCTGTGAATCATTTTTAATAGTCAAAACATCATGAATTGATGCATAGGAGGACTGGGATAAAGCAGTGCTTGGTGTTCACAAGTGCACGCAAAAATTATAAACAATAACTGTGTAAATAAAAAACGTTGAAAGGTTAACTCCAAATGCCCGGGGGAGAAGGCTCCTTTTCAGAAAGTGTCTTCTAATTTCAGAATGCATACATAACTACGGAACATACAAAGAAAAAGACTCATAGAGTGCAAGTCAACAGTGGCGGCCGCCACTAACAAAGGGTGGTGAGGCGGATGGGGGAGCGAGCGCGGTGGGGTGGGTTAATAATAATTTTAAAAACGTACATGACGCCGCTGGCCACCTCCCACGTCGCTTCTGCTGGCCTCTTCCTGGTCCCAGCAGCCCCTGGGGCAGACGCCCATCCAATCCCCGTGCTGCAGAGCAGAGCGGGGATTGGCCTGAGCAGGCAGGATAGACGCTCTGCTCAGGTCATGGAGTCTGTGGGGTTTCTCCAGTCCGGCTGCTGAATGCAGCCGGGCTGGAGAAACCTAAGTGCGCATGTGTGTGTTGGTCGGCCTAAGATGGCCGGCCAAACACATATGTGTACTTAGGGAGTGCACAAACACTCCTCCTCCCCCCTCCCATTCTCCGATCCTCCATGCACAAGCTGGCTCAGAACCGGCAAACTAAAAATCGTTTAATTTTTTGTTTGCCGGCTCTGCGCCAGGCAGTGGGACGATGCTCTTCCGCCACTGTGGAGGAGATGCCACTGCAGGTCAACAGTATTTTAATCCTATATGGTATGCAGGTCATCATCAGGACTGATTTTGTTTTAAAAGCCCGAAAGAAAGGTTAAAAAAGGAAGAACGAAAGAGATAAATTGGGATACGGTCGGGGAATTAATCTCAAAATACACAACTTACTATATCTTGGCTTGGTGCTTACATATAGGACAGAGGGGCTAATTGTCTGAAAGAAATAGAGTGAACAAATCAGCAACTTATAGTTAAAAAAAATTAGAGGGTTGAAGCATTCTAATAGTGGAGATTAAATGTGGTATAGAATGACGCCAAAGGCTCCATTACAAGCATGCTTCAGTCCTCCATTGTACTAGTTAATAACTCCTTACCGATATTTCCTTATGCCTCCAATTTCCATCTTAAATCTCACATAAGTGCCACACCTTCATGAGAACTCACATTTTGACTTTCTGGTGCTTTCATTATAATTCTTTCAGCTCATTAGAATTTTAATCTCTACATTTTTTTAAGGTACATCGTTTGAGTGGGACTGATCAACAATTTTCACTCGAAACTACTTAATGGACCAGCTCTAGAGGGTAGCTACATCCAGGCATACCACTCCCCATAAATCGATATGGGATTTTTTCTATAAAATTGTTTCTTGAGAATGATTGTTTATGCAATAACTACTTATTCTTGCATCCAATGTAAGTGTTGTGCAATTTTCATCATTCATTCTATCTAACTTGGTTTGGGTAGTTTATACGTTTTATTTCCGAATTCTATTGCTATTTTGATATTGTTGCATATGTACCACTAGCATTTCTCTGAAGCTTCTAATGGTGAGATCCACAGACAATACAGAAGCTATTTATTAACCAGAGGCCAGCTTGCTTGGGCTTTGTAGCAGCTCATTACAGCTCACAGCAAGACTGTGGCATCTCTCTCTCTCTCTCTCTCATAGCTTGGCAACCGTATTTCCTGCACCAAGTAACTAACCGTGAGGTCAAAATTTAAAACTGATTTCCTGGAATAGATGAAACTGAGGTGTTTACAGTTGCTAAGAAAATACTGTTTTCACATTGGAACAGTCAAAGATGGCAGAGAGCAGAACAAGATTCTCGGTCAACCAGTGTAGTACATTTGACAATCATAGTTCATTTTAATTAGGAAGAAATTAACACATGCAGTGGAAGTAGCCCTAACTTTCTAGTAGTGAAGGAACGGGTGCTGAAACATTTTGCCCCGATGCCGCGTGAAGGAATACTTTTATGTTATCACAAAAAGTGATCTGACAACCAACGTTTATACACTACGTTGTACAGGAAACCAACTGAGAGAAACACATTATTGAGTTAAGGGAGTCATCACCCGAGAGGCCTACGACACAACCTGCCTTTTGGCCATTTCCTGAGGATCAGGAGGAACTGTTCACACAAGGAAGACTTTTTTGAGGAATCTGATTACCTCATCATCCGACTGGTGGAACGGGGCTACCATAGAAGGATGGTTAAACGAGCAAGGAAACAAGCATGGTTCAACCCGAGGGACTCATTATTGACGCCCAAACAACGTCCGACAGATACCTTGGATAGAATGATCTGCGTCACAACCTTTAATACAAGAAGCAATGAGATCAAACAAATTGTCAATAAACATTGGAAACTTGTTGCCGACGATCTGGAGATACCAAACCCTCCAATGTACTCATTTAAAAAAGGCAAGAATGTGAGTGACTATGTGGTTAGGTCACTCCTTGACACACCACCACAACCCACCATCCAAACCATGTGGCAGCTACCTGAGATCACCGGGCACTACAAATGTGGTAAATGCAAAGCCTGTAAATTAACCATTGAAACGAAACAGTTCTGCTACCAGCAACACAAGATTGACCTAAAAGTGCACACGAACTGCAATACGTCTGATGTAATCTACGCAATCCTCTGCCCTTGTGCAAAGATATACATTGGCCAAACAAGACAGAAGGTTAAGGCTCGAATACTACAACATTGTAGTAGAATCAGATGTGGCACCACAGGGGCTCCTCTGGTGGAACACTTCCAGGCTTTAGGCCACCATCCAGAATCCATCAGGCTGGTGATTCTGGAAAAAATCACAATGGGGACCCGAGGTGGTGATCTTAATTCCATTCTAAACACTCGGGAATGTAAATGGATGGACTCCTTGGACAGCATCCACAATGGCCTAAATTAACTTGATGCTACATATGCTCAACTTTCCTGTCTAATTACTGACTGATCCACATACCTTCCTCAGTCCCTCTGCCTTTCACAAACAACCAGTGCCATTTGTACCCTATGTAATTGTTAACTTCATGCGCAACAATAGCACGTTACCGATATATCGCGCCTGCAATGCCACCACCAGGCGCTTCATTTGTCCCTTGTGTTGAGATCCTGTATCGTTTATTGTGTAACACGTGGAGTCTGTCTAACCTGAATAATCCGTGATTAACCCATTTCCGTGTCCACCTTTTGTATTAAATGGCTGATAAGGGGTTACCTTCTCCTGCTATTCGACCCATGTGGTCTTACCATTCTGTCAAGGAGGGGACACCCCACTGAGATATACGTGTGTTTTTTGTCTCCCATTGCTACCACAACAATTGAGACCTATTCGGCTTAAGGATTTTATAACATCACATGCCATGGTTTTATTGGTTTCATGATTTACGCTGTACTGCCTCACTATCATGATGATATGTTCAGATTGTATGCTGGCACCACGTTGCCAGACAGCCAACTGTATCCATTATTGATGTCTGACCTCAGTGTCAGGATAGGTATTCCACTGTACATTCGTTACATCACTGACAGCATCCAGCGTCTTTCTCTCCAGCGTGCCCAACGTGCACGTCTCTCTTGCGCGTTAAAGAGGGCTTTGGCTCCATGACAGGGTGCCATATGGATTCGCTCCAGAGCTGCCGCCTGGTAGGTGCCGCGCGTTTTGTGCTCCTCGTATTCAGCCCTGTGCATTTTTGTCTCACGTTCTCAGAGGACACTTTGATTTTTAAACCATTAGCACGTTCTATTAAGTCACTTTATTAGTATCTTTATTTCCATTCGCGCAATTACTTGTTTTTTACCGTCACCACCACGGCCCTGATATGCAGTAATTTACACTACTGTTTTCACTCCGACTCCGTGGCACACTCATTTTAATGCTCGGAGTGCCCACGTCACTGCCCAAACCCTTTCTCAGTCACGGTCAGACCAAGCGCGTTTCACTCATGATTAGCCAGGCATTAGGTTGCCTTTTTACACAGTCGGTCCCGCACGGTTCTTGGGGCATGGAATGGATTCACTCATTAATCCGTTCTCCAGTTCAGATCTGAAGTCCAGGGTCTCACGTTCCTGTCACTGTTTAGCCAGGCATTAGCTCGCCACAGATTCGGTCACAGATTTGATTTCGCCCGTGTTTGCGGTACACGCATTCCCGTGCATTGAGTGTTCCCACCCCTGCCGTTTATCATGGTTCTCTCCCCTTGTTTTTTAAAATCACCCCCACCCCTTCTTTCACTTCAGGTTACTTATCAACCATTGCTGGATTAACACAAGCAATTTGACCACAACCACCTCCACTTGCGGAAAGTGGTCTACCTTCCTTCACAAGTAAGTCCCCATTACTGAGTTGCCTCTGTTAGGCACTGCCCAGTTACCATGTTGTTGGGTCATTCCAGCATTTTCCCTTTTTTCGTCTCTGACTCCTTAGGAGCCTACGGGCCCATCTACTGACTTCACAGCCTGATTCGTCGCGCTGCCTCTTCATCTCTGGTAATTACCCTTGCGTTTCTCTGTTACATTGATAAACTCCCATACCCACATCACCAGACTAATGCTTGACATTTAATTGCTCTTAGGTGCCTCCCCCTCACAAGTCCTCCTTGGTCCTGATGAAGACCCCCCAATAAGGCTGTAATAACCTTTATGCTTACAGGGGTCGAAACGTCGACAGTTGTGTTGTAATTTGTCAAACATAGGCAACAGAGATTATCTATCTGTGCTAATACTACTATGTTATGATTTGCCATATGTGTTTTTGCCAGTATCTGGCAGGATAGGTTCAACAATCTTTTGATGTATATAATGCACGTCACCTTCCCCTCCCTCATCACCATCACATTATCCTTCCTAAACACTTTCCCATTTCCCTTCTTGAGCACCAATTTCAAGGGAAATGTATGACATCGATTGCCTTATCTGTTTGATTTATTCTGGTGATACCAAATATGTGATGACATAAAGTCACATTTACATTGATCTTTCATGGTAATGTTTAAATTGTTCAATTCGTATCGTATGATTTAGTTTGCTTTTTTATGTTTCAGTACAATTGATTACCACTGGGTCCAACTTTTTTGTACCACACTTGCGCAGTGAGCAGGAGAGCACCATCTCTTCACTGCAAGTAAAGCACACTTCCTATTGCTTTAAGGGGACTCATATTTGGGCTCTGTGGGGCTCACAAGTAATATGGCTTACTTGGTAGATTAGCAATCAAAATCAGGGAAATAGAACTCGTCTCTGTTTAGTTTTTCAGGATAAAGCATGGGTTCAAATATATTGTGATTGCCTCCAGTCACTAGCCTGGCTGATGAGGGGTGATACCCCGTAACCGGTCTCAGGATGCTTGTTTTCCAGTCCAGGGAGAACCTGGCCTGGCAGTTCATCTGGACTGTTCACATGAGGAGCAGGGTCACAACTTATTTGCATATGGCTGGGTCCAAACTGGGGTGGCACCGTGAGCAAAAATACAATGGATTTAACCCTGATCTGTGACTGGGGGTGAATGTTTGACAATGCTCAGCATTCCATCCATCATCTTTTTGTGTTGCTATAGTTGCCCTAAGTGGGAAGGGTATGCCCAGACATGGGTCCCAAGCTCACTATGCTACTGGATCCAAGCTAGCCTGGTGGATGAGGGGTGATACCCCGCACCCAGTCCCAGGACCCTTGTTTTCTGGTCCAAGAAGGACCTGGCCTGGCAGTTCGGGCTGGACTGCTCTTATGGGGAGCAGGGTCATGACAGATTTGCATATGGCTGGGTCCAAACTGGGGTGGCATGGTGAGCAAAAAAACAATGTATTTAACCCAGATCTTTGACTGAAGGTGAATGTTTGACAATGTTCAGCATTCCATCCGTTATCTTTTTATGTTGCTATAATTGCCATCAGGGGGACAGGATTGGTGTTGAACCCTAGAATCAATATGTTCACACAAATGCATTGTACAGGCTTCAATCCAAACGGAATGAAGTCTTCAATTGGCAGTCAGCAGACACATACTTGTTGTATGTGGGGAGCTGAGGCCTGAAACTATAGTGAGATAAGTTTTCAAATAACTCCCAGGGTTTGAATCCATTGAAATGGGTAATGGATTGTGGCGGTATCTGCGACTTAAATCTGGTGTGTGCAGTCTTCATTACAGAGAGAATCTGAGTCCTGTATCTACAGGCAGGTGAGCACATAAAACCATCACACTTAGCCGTGAAGAAGAAAGTCATAAGATTTCTTTACAATGTTAAGAACACTGGAAAAATTATGCATTCTTAAGGAGTCAAAAGGTTTAGCAGTCCTTAGAACTCTTGCTATATTTGATGATGCATTGGTAGAGGAATGGTCAGGGAAACAGTATCACTCTATTATTCCCATTTCATTTGCTTTGTACATGTGGTCAAGCACAGTCTACTTTTACATTCTCCCCTGCTTCAGTTTTAATGACCAGGGGCTAGATCACAAGAAAGTTTAGGCTGGCGCTATTTCATGTCTAGGGTAGTAGTTAAGGTAGTGCTTGTTGCAATCACATTTTACCACTGTATTATGAAAACAGGATTCTGGAGGTGGCAATTGTGACAAGAATGTTTGTGCACATTTGTTGCGTGACATTCGTTGTGGGGGTTGAAATGTTCTGTTGTATTTTCTGTGCTGCTATGTTTGTGTGCTGCAGTACTGCAATGCAACTTTGTTGTGTTGTACTGTGGTTGTGGCGTTGCATTCTATTTTTACTGTTTTGTTGAGATATGCCATGTCATGTTTTAATTGTGTCTTACATTGATTTGTGGATTGTATTTTGTTATATTCAGTTGTTTACTTTAGATATGTCACCAAATGCTGCTATATTGCAAGCCAAAAGTAGCATATGCCTTAAAAGCTCCTATGACAAACAACTACTTAGATGGTAAAATAGCGCTGTCCCAGCTCTTCGACCATTTAAGACAGCAGTTAGCCCAAAAATGTGCACAGACTTAGGGCTATCATTTATGAAGCCCTTGCGTTGCCCCTGCGTCACACAAGGTGTCCCAAAGTAACACAAGGGCTTAAGTGAGATTTACTAAGCCATGCAAAGACACCTTGCATAGCTGTGCATGGCTTAGTAAATCAAGAGTAACGCAAGGTAGTGCAAATTGCTGCGATGAGTTACACTGCATTGGGCAGATGTTCCATGAGGTGAGCATAGGTGTTCCCATGCATCCACACATGGATTTTGACACAATCCCAGATTTATTAAGGGTAGTGAACCTGGGATTGTGTCAAAATGGTACGTCTTCCTAACAGAGGCGTAACAAGAAGAAATATCTTCTTTTCCCCTCGTTATTTCCTCCTTCTACTTGTATTGCATTCTGCAGCACACATAGAAACAGTAAAATTACCCTTCCTGCACAAAAACAATTGTGCCTGTAAAGCAGTCACCCTTGCACCACGGCGCAAGGGTGCTTGCATTGGCGCTAGTCAGCACTCAGTGCGTAGGCACAGGCAGGGACCAGGAATGCATCATATATTAGTAGATTAGGAGCATTTCTGCTCTCTCCCTTTCACGCAGCACACCACATCAAGTTGTCTTGCTGAGTTGCATGACATTCTGCTAAATCTGGCCCTCAGTCTTAATTCAGCATCCTAGTGTTTGCTTTATCTGATATGGCCCCAAAAGTCTGGAGTGTTGACTTTCACTTCAGTATATTGTCATTTTTACACTTTATAAAAATTTGAGGGAGATACCCTAATGTTTAGAAAAGGGACAGGTCTGTAAAACACAAAAACAAAGTAATCCCTTTTCAGAGAGATCAACTGTAACCGAGATGGATATACGAGTAGATATTATAACCTTCCTACAGTTCGGATCATGTGGTATAGGTACTTGACATAACAAAAACAAAGTTCCTGACGTTATTACAGAACGAAGAGGAAAACAAATTATTTAAGTAATTATAGATAGTTATAACTGTTTGACTCCTTATCATTGGTGAGTCTTTGTTTTTTAGGAGAGTAGAATGGTCATAGAATCCTTCATTTATTGCATCATGGGAGAAGAACACGTTCTCCTCCATTGGGTGCTTTGCCATTTCGAGCAAGAGAAGGCTCTTTCAGGGTCTCTATACAATTTGACTTGGTAAGGCTCTTTCTCTTAGTGCTCTTCATTTAGAGGTAATGAATGGGTAAACAAGTAAATATAAAACTACAAGGATCATGTGATATACGCACAAAATACCATTTGGATAAATGTTTTGGAGGCATTTTACACGGTTTATACTGTATATGTAATAAGTTAACAGTAGGCTACTTAAATATATGTGAAGTTAAAAGTAAATTCAATGTTGCTGTTTTAGAAAATGTGTTTCAAACGCAGTATGCTTTTATGTACTTATAATTTTAATAATAAATGTTTTTATTGTTATTCAGATAAACTGAAATACTTTTTGTTCTGAAGAAGGCGAAGAACTACCAAATTTTCGCCGAAACGCCGCGTCAACAGTTTTTCTGTTTTTTATGCTAGTCTTTTTAAATTTGCATTTGTCATTTGCCTTTTGAAATAATGAAGTGGATAAAGGGAATGACATCAATATGTTAATGAAATTACTGTTTTGAGATTTACTGGTGATTATATGAACGTGTATTTAATAAATCTGCAGTTTAAGAATTTTATAACAATTTGTTTTTAGATTAATAGTGTTTTTAAATAAAATAACTTAAATTTGAGCACATTATTGTTTGTTTTTTGAGTAATTTTTGTTACACATCACAGCAACCTGTAAACTAATTTGTTTTCCTCTTCGTTCTGTAATAACGTCAGGAACTTTGTTTTTTTTATGTCAAGTACCTATACCACACGATCCGAACTGTAGGAAGGTTATAATATCTACTCGTATATCCATCTCGGTTACAGTTGATCTCTCTGAAAAGAAATGTTTACACTTTAGCACTGTCTGGGCGAAGGTTACACTTCATTAGTACCGGTTCCATATCCAAATACAGCTGTAGGTAACTGAAAGGTGGCCATTCAATGTTTGTGAAGGACCTTTTACTGCATGGAAGCCTGTGTTGCACCTTTTTTGCACATTTTAATCTATTTCTGCTGGAAATAAAATTAGTTTTTTGTTAAAATCTGCAGAATATGGAGCAGATGATGGATTATGTGGCAAATGCGAAAAATTGATAATTATGCTGAAAACGCAGCAGCCACAGAATAGCATAGTTCACTGGCTGCAGAATCTCATAATTCTAGTGGCCTTGTGTAAGGGGAGCGTTAAAAGAAATACTGTAAGATGTTAATTTGTATATAATTCTCATAAAATTAAAATACCTGTAAATGAACTGTACACATATTTCAACATACACCAGCAGTTATGAAAGCACAAATAAAGTACATTTTGTTTTATAATTCTGAAGTGTGATTGAAGCAAAGATTTTAGTAGGAGCAAAACAAATCTTGGTGATGCAAGCGATAAATATTGTATTGTATTGCTCATTTGTATAGTGCTTACTACCCCTATGTGTGGCACTGAAGCGCTTACCTACATGGGCAGCAAGCTACACCATATAGAATGGTGTGTAGTTAGAAGGGTGTTGTCTTTGTTTTGTGAACCAATGTGGGTAGTATTTCCATGTCGTGCGTGATGACCACCGAAGTGCGGTTATCATGTAATGGGATGCAGCGTGTAGCAGTGTGGTGGATGATGAGGTGTGAGAGACACAGACACACAGTTTATGGTTTTCCAGTACGCTGGCAGATTTGAACAGATCTGCGGGCCAAATTATGGCATTTCTTATGATTATAGTCTGCTTAGCTGGTTACTGCACTGGGTTGTTCAATCAGGAATGTTGGGGCAGATTGACTTACATTTCACGAAACTCAGCAAGGTAACTTGCTGCACTGCATTGCATGAAAGGCAGAGAGCAGAAATGCGACATATTTACAAAGATATGGCACTATTCTGCTGTCTCCTAGTGCTGGCGCACTGTGTGCACCAACACAGGCACCCTTGCACCATGGTGCAAGGGTGCCTGTGATACAGACTTGATTGTTTCTGTGCAGGGAGCGGCACCTTCCTGCACAAAAACAATCTTTAGAGACATCTTCCCCTTTCTATGTGTGCTGTGGAATGCTGCACACATAGAATCGGTAAATAACAAGGAGAAATAAAGATATTTCTTCTCATTATGCCTTACTGGGGATGGCATAGCATTTTGACACATTCCCAGGTTTACTAGCTTCAATAAATCAGAGAATGCACCAAAATCCACTGGCGAGGCATAGGTCAACTCTTCTTAACTCACCTTTTGAGCAAAAGTAGGTTGCTGGTTGGGTTGTTTCCAATCTGTGGATTGTAAGCTAAAGATTGAGTTTGAGGGTGCGACTTCTTTTCCAGGTTCTGTTGTGGTGTATTTTGCGTATTGTGAATGAGGGTGTGCCAAGGCATAGGCTGTTGGCATAGTGAAGCTTGGAGATTACAAGTGAGATATGGCATGCAGTTTCTGTTAGTATCCAAGATATGAAAGGAAGCAATATAGTATTTTCATTGTGTAGAAGGCCCTTTGTTTTAGGTTGTCAATGTGGTATCAAATATAGGTCTGAATCGATGGTTACTCCTAGGTTTCTGATTTCTCTTGATATTGGTGGAGGGGCTTCATGTTCCTTAGGCCATATGGCAGTAGGCTGGTATTTTTGTCATTGTCTGTAGGTCATAAGCTCTGTCTTATCGGTATTTAGTTTCAGAAGGTAATTAATCATCCATGAGTTTTATGGCCTGAAGTCAGTCATCAAGTTTTAAATTGTAGAGGGCTTCCAGACCATCCATTTAAAAAATGATTTGAGTGTCAGCTACATAGTTGTAACAAGTGAGCTTGAATGATTTAATCAGGTTTGGTAAGGAAGTTAGGTAGATGTTGAACAGTAGAGGGGATATGATGGACCCCTGTGGGATGCCACAGTGTTGTGTGCGAGGAGCTGATATGAAAGGTGGTATCAACACTAGTTTGCTGTGACAGCTGAGAGGCCAAGAAAATAATGGGCATGCCTCAATCTATATCTGATTATTAATAAGTATACTGTGGCTAGGCCCGAAGATATCCATATTGCCTTTATGGACTTAACGTCTGCATTCAACAGGGTCAACCTGGTAAAACTGTGGACTCTGGTACTCACTTTGGGGATTGATCCTAACATTGTGCACCTGTGGAGTGACTTACATGCCTCAACCTCAGTCTTGGTCCGATATTCTAAGGGGGGCCCACACACGAGCATTTGGCATAAGCAGAGGGGTGCAACAAGGTTGCATCCATGCTCCCTTTCTGCTTATTTTATACATAAACAGTTTGAAGCAGGCCCTTTTGTCGGTGGGAGCTGATTGTGCAAGGGTGGGCACCAGGCCACTACGTGTATTACTTTATGCAGATCATCGTTCCTAATGGCAAGGACCGCACTGGGGCTACAACTCTTGGTGGATAATTTTGTTAATTTTATGGTGACTCTGGATTTGGCAGTCAAGTTCCCATGGTGGGGTCTCATATACTAACTAAAGTTTCAACATTTCCGTACCTGGGGGTATTGTTCGACCACCAGATAAGCGGAAACCACAGGTGGAATCAAAAAAACTTGAGCTTTTAAAGACATCAGCTGCCATTCAGGGATTCACAAAGCGATTGGGGTCCCACCCTCCTCAATTATTAATTTGTTGCGTTAAAATATGGTCAGGCAGCAAATCGCAGCTATATAAGCTGATCTTGAGAGACTGCCTGTCAATGGTGCATGCTACGAAGATCCCATGGATTGCATACATTAAGGGAGGTCTGAGCAACCTGGGGAGAGAGCACTGATTTCTGAGTCCATGAGTCTCGCTGAGATAAAAGGGGTCAAACACACTTTCTTTCAGCAAAAGGCACTTAGCAGGGAACACGTGGAGATCTTGAAACCTATGGTTAGAGGCTTCCTGCTCCTTAAAACTGTACCTGGCAAGGAACCAAACTTATGCAACCTGGAGAATGACAAGGAAAGATTCTTATTGGCCAGATTTAGACTTAATATGATACACCATCTTCTGGCCGTTCCAAAGGGCAGGAGCCGCCTGGGCACTGGGGGTCCCTGTGGCTGCGACTTAAATTCTCCTCAGGATACCCTTCATTTTATTATGTTCTGCCGATATTTTACAGGCTCGAGGAATATATATATTAAACCTCTATTGCGATATTTGAATTTTAAACAAACTTGCCAGGCCCTGTTGCTTCTGAAACTTTTATCTGATACCCATGTTATTTCTAATGTGTGTTGCTTTCTTAGAGCTGCCACAAGAGCAAGAGACTCCATGTCTGAGTTATAGTGTAATTGCGGTTGTCCCTTTTATTTCATGTGAGCTGCTGTGTGACTATGTTCAATTTCTGTTGTTGGACCGTTTGTGCACCATTTACTTATTTTACTCGCTTTTATAGAATGTAGTTTTTTAATGTTTTTGTATTTTGTATTTATTAACTGAATTTATTTTGTTTGTGATTTTATGTTTACAATCGAACCACATAAAGTCTATCTGAAAAATGGGCATTGGCTGAAGTCCCTTTTCACCTTTCACATATGGTATGCCAAACAAGAATTTGCTGTATGAAGGGATTGCACAACTGTACAGGACATTGGGTCATGTTGTTCTTAAGCCAGTAACTTTCATGACATTTCCTATTGCTGATACATAAGTGCTTGCCACTACCCAAACCTACCAGTAATCCAGAAGCAATGTTCAATCAGGAAACTCCAGATTCCAATATGGGGACAGTGATTTGATTAGCCTGTTGTGCTGGGGCAGAGTTTCCACAAGTCAAGTACGATTTATATTGTATTGACATTGCTCCAGCCCATTGTGAAATATAACCTGGTGAGATATGGTATCTGCTCTACAGACTGTTATTTTGTTTGCAGAAGTCAGATAGTTTGTTATGTTAATGTGCCTGCTGCAGAGGGGTGCAAATACCCTAACTAGCAGTAGTGTGAAGCTGAAATGACCCAATATATCCTGCCATGTCACAAAGGGCTGCTATACCAGACTATCTTACAAAAATGGTTAAATATCTAGGTAACCCTGCCAGGATCAACACACTGAGGATTCACCTCCTTGAACCAAACATTGTGGAAACCATAATCAGGGTATCTGAAGCTGAAAGAGATCATTTTATAATTGACCTCTCTAGACATCTCCACAGACCAACAACTAATATATTTAGATTTTTTTTTCTATATTGTTATTTAGGACCTGCGTACTATGAATCTGCTTTTTGAAATGTATTGACTGCTTTGAACTTCTTCTTTATCTTTATCTAATTTATGATCATAGAAAATACACTGCTGTTATGAGGTCTTATGTAATTAATGTACTAAATACATATTATTTGGTGAACATTTGTGGTAGTGGTTTTATTAGAAGAAGTGTGGGAACACTGGATGGTAGGAATTTTATGGATCCTCACAGATTCTGGAATTTTCCTTCACAGAAATATGAGGATAATCTGCGATTTAGCCAAAGTTGGTGTTTGAAGGGCATTCTGGTTAAGAAAAAGTATTGGGATCCACGCAAACTACACCACCCCTGACTTCAATAGATGCCTTGTTTTAAAAAATGTCTGGGCCTGGCAGGTTTCCCTCAGTGCCGACTGAGCCCTGGCCTAAATACCACAGCTACCCACATTGCCAGAATTGGTCACTTTGCAAGGCAAAATCTGGATCTTTCCTTTTGTCTTAGGGAGCTTTTTCTTTCATGGGCAAAAGGTCAGTCACATAAGCAGGGTACTACTGTCATCGGGAGAAGTGTAGGAACGCTGTGTGGTAGGACATTTGTGGATCCGCACAGATTCCATTAGCGCGATCTGTTCATACATCAGTGTCGCTGTGTTACGTCAGTCTGCACAGCATGCTGCACAATACAGCAAAATAAAACAATCAACCATGGGACTCCTGAGAAGCATTTACCTTGCATGCCGACTTTGATTTTGGAAAAGAAAACATTTAAGGTGTTTTTACCAGAAACATTTTCTTTTCCAGTACTGTGGCCGACCCACTGAAGTCCACTGCACTGTGAAGGTAGTATGGTGGATTTCAACGGGTCGTCGTCTGCCCTAAAGCAGTTAAAACCCACCAAATCCATGCAGCCAGATGTCCTGTCTAACAAGAATTGACAACAAGCTGCAGGGATATGAAGACCACATTGTGCAAACTTCTTTGTTCCATGATCGTACGGGACTTCTCCAGTTCCAGGAGGACCCCAGAATTGTAGGCTTCAGGGACTGGAGAACAGCAAAAAGCATTGTGGTCAAAGAAATGTGGCAGGTGCTGCTAATGGCCATGCACAGCAAAGAGAAAGTTTCAGTTGTCATACATGGTCTATGTAGAGGAGTGCTAGAGAGAGAATACAAAATATTGAGAAGTACAAAGAAGATAAAAGGAAAGATAGAGAGAATAGGTTCTAGAAAAGGAGAGCAGATTAAGAGAAAGGAGAGTAAATAGAAAACGCAAGAGAGTAGGAGAGACTGGAATGGGAAGATAGATACAGCATCATACAGAAATGGATAGTGGGAGAGAAGATGCGGGGCCAGAGATTGGGAGTGAAAAGAGAAAGTAAGAGAGCCTAAAGAAGCAAAATTAGAGCTAGGTACATGCAGAGTAATGGTGAGTGGAGATTTTAAGTAGAATTTTTGGCTTATTTTGGCAAATACAATTGGCGCAATGCCATTTCAAAGCACAATATTGCACTTTATGTTCTAAGAGGGATCTTAGGGGAAGATATATAAATCACCTTGAATAGTGGTCTTTAAAATCCTAATAAGGTCTAACCGTTGTTACTTGATCCAAGTTGCCTTTTGCAAATTGGTTAACAAAGGAACCCCTTTGTTATTTGTTACTATATGCTCTTGATGAGGAGTGATGATGCTTTCTATTTTAATGCATATCAGCCATGTGTACATTTGCAGGTAAAGTCGCTGGAAAGTACAACCTACTTGCTGAGAAGTTAAAGTTCTATTAAGGCAGTGATTTGAGTTTCTAATGTACATTTAAATATGGCAGTCTCCTAAATGCTTCATAACATGACGCTTGACTTTTATCTGCACCTGTAGTAGTGCAGAACAATCCCTCTGCAAGAAAATATTTTCCTTTTCTAGTACACATGGCAGGCTTTAAGGCTTTCTACATTCACCACTAAGAAATGCCTATGCTCATCTAAGCAATGTAAGCCACATAGAGGGTGGCACCTTGAGGATTCTATGCAAGAAGTCTACTGCATGTGAAAGAGTAGAAAATGTCCATAATTCTGGAAGTGGAGGACTCTGCACCATCCAAATGGGAGATACCATGCAAGCAGCATCAAACAGAGATATTATCACAGAGTATGTTCCTAGTTGTAAACTGTGAAACCACCACTCAGAGCATTAGAGGCAATGCTGCTACTAGTCTCCTTAGTCGGGCCACAGGACTCAAATGGACCCATCCCAGGTTCGCACAATTATCTATACTATACCATGCCTACCTGTCTTCCTGGTCGATTTCTAACGAAGGTCTCCTTCTATACAACACTTTTCGCACAACCTGTCTGTAACTATGAGGGGTGTATGCCAATGTCAGAGCCTGCTTCAAGCCTATGTAGTTTTGATTGGTGCTTTTGATAAAATATAATTGAACTATTCATCTTTTGAATCAATCTTACCGTGAAATTCATTATGGAACCTTCCCAACTTCCAATGGAAAATGGCATTTAATTTTCACCTTTGCTACATCCCTAAAATGTTTAAAACACACTGTTCGCCACTAATTTCTCAGCTCTCTGTAAGGTTATATTAAATTAGTGGCGAGTGAAACTAAAACTTCACTTACAAAGTTGTTCGGAATTAGGAAACTCCACGCTTTATGAAGCAGATGAAATTTCCTAAATTTATGTGAGGAAAGGTTTATCCTTTTGGGCCTTCCAGCTGTGATGATTTCCTGATGCAGAATGTCCCAGGTAGGACATATTTCAGCAAAATAATTTTGTGTGGAGGATGGATATTAACACCTGTGGTAAGAGGCGTGGGAGGGAGGTTTCTGAGCTGAGGCCAGTTTATTTTTATTTAAAAAATAAAATAAAAAAAAGAACAAAAAAAGAACTTGATAACCTTTGTATCGCACAAAACCTGCACAGTTCAGAAATTCCACAGCGTTGTGAGGCAGCCTAGTTTACAACTTTACATTCTTCAACTTTAAATCTCATCAAACTGATAGGATTTAAAGTTGGATTGTGAAAAGTTGATTGTGTTTTTTTTTATGTACCTTAGAAAATCCATGTATTCCTTCACATAGAATCACACGGTGTGCACCTTAATATTGAAACCAGAATATAGATGGTACAGAATATCAAGGATAAAATATTGAATCGAAAATATTGACAGGTAAATAAGCATAGCATTTCTACACCCTACTTTGCATATATGTACCTACATGATATATACCTTCAAGGTATGTAGATGATGAGTTAGGAGTAGTAAATCTATACTTCCCATAGGCACTTACCTTTAAATATTCTATCCTCGATGTTCTTGTATCCCAATATTCTGGGGGCTGGTATTTAGTAGTGCAACCAATATTTGGGAAAAAATGCACCTAAAGATTACAGCTTTAACATTTGCTCATACCTGGGGGCCATGCTCCCCAGCAAATATACTTCTGGCTACGTGCATGGATGCAGCACGTTATTTCAGTCGGAGAAAGTGAAGCAATTTTCTCTGCAACACCAGATGACTATCCCGTATGTTTTGCAAAAAACGAAAACGTTTTACACAATGCGCCTCTGAAATGTCTGTTTGAACGGCATGGGATAGATATGCTTTGTTCATTAGAGCGTAAACTGCCTGGATGTCAAGTAGCAGAAATAATGACGCCTATAAAACATGCATATGGGTCTGACGCATGTGAGAGACCATTCTATAATTAGATAAATAAGTTTCAACAAGTGGACTTGACTGGAGTGCAGCGTGCATAAACACTGGTAAGTACGTCTTTAGGGAATCTCCCAAGTTGCTCTGTGAACTATTGCTCTACACTAATCAGCAGGCCACAAGCGTTCCAGGAGTTTCAAACTAGTAATTAGCTAGGTTATCATTACACGAGCACACGTGCCTGATCCACCCTCTGGAGACAGAGATCAAATCTTCAGTAATCAGATACATAAGAGTAGAGATTTGGGGCAGCAAACCTGAAAGGTTATTAGTCATTTTTACCCTACGCTATTAAACACAAAAAGAGGAACATGAGTGTTTTTCACAGTGAAACGTTTTACCTATGCAAACATACAATAAAATCACATAAACACTGCTTCCTAATATTGAAATAGTCTATATAAAGTACAAATATACTCGATTTAGAAATTACCACTGTAAATATTTTACGTCTAAATAAACACAGCATTAGCTTCCAAGCAGAAAAAAGAAGAAAACGGTCAGCCTATGCTCGGCCATTGGTTGCTGTAGCTGCCATTCACATATTGAACTTACTCATTCATCATTAACTCATCCACCCACTTAGTCACCAATGTATCCGTCAATGCACTTTGTAAAGCAACACAACAAGATGGACGGAGTGCTGAAACTTTTCAAACACACACCCCCAGCCACAGATCTGGGTTAAATCCATCATTCCTTTGCTCACCATGCCGCACCAGTTCGGACCTAGAAGCTTTTCTGGTTCTTTCTCTCATCAACTGTGAGTCGGTGGGTCCTCTGCATCTTGAGGTGGGTGTTGGGCTCAACATCAATAGACAGGCGAAGTCTTGGTTCTTGACGATGTTTGCGGCTACTCATTAATTGGCAAGTAGCGCTAGTCTATGAGCCTTGGATTCTATGGCCCCCAAAAAGTTATATTTTGCCTTTGGCTTGCAAATTGCAGTTTTGTGTCGAGAAAGAGTACACTCTAGCACCAGCCAAGGGCAGAGGGCCTGGGAGCCACCTCTTGGGGGCTAGGACTCGATTTCACAGGCTACACCAGAGGCTTCTGGCCAGTTGGACACTTTGCAGGTACAGGTCTCTTGAGCTTTTATGTCCCTGAAGCTTTACAGGAGGCTAGCTACCTAGCCCTAGGAGTCCATTGACTGGCCTCTGGCACAAGTGGGAGCAAGTACAGCCCTTGGGGTTTTTGCTACAAAGTGGACAGTAGGAGCAGTTCTCTTTCAGAAGTCCTGTCTTTGTTCAGCAGGTGCAGCCTTCTTTGGTGCAGCCTTTCTTTCTTTTGTGAGGTTCACATATTTAACAGGTGCAGTCCTTCTTCTGTCCTTTCCAAGCCCAGCAGTGTTCTAAGGCTAGTAGCTAAGGATGCCATTTTTATGCCATTTTTGAGTTTATGGGAGAGAAGGACTTCCTAGCCAATGGGCTATAATTCTCACAGGGCAACCCACTCACTTTGACATCATTTTCTGTGGGGTTGGAACTAAACAATCCCACAGTACGACTCTCTGCCCAAATTCAAGCTGTTGGTGGCCTTCTTCCCTGAGTCAGGGCTCTGGGCACACCCCTGAGGTCTGCCTACTAATATTAGACACCCATCCTGGAAAGCCGGTTCTAAAATGGGTTCTCCCCTTTGGAGGAGATGCCAGTTTGTCTACTGCTACCAAGAAGAGGGTAAGCTAAGGTATGACTCACATTTGCCTCTCAGAGACAGTAGCCCCTTTAAAGCTGGGCCATCTGTTGCCACTGCCTTTGAGCCATCCAGGCAGCAGGAGGTCACACCTCGTCCCTTAAGCAGACCCTCTGTTTTCTTTCCTGAGAACACTTCACACCTCCTGGCAGACAGGCATCAGGCTGTCTCGGGTGACAACTGCTGTTGTTAATCAGCAATGGCTACCAGAACTTTGGGGGGGAAGAAAGTGGTGATTTTTTAAAGTCACCTTAATAATAAAAGTTACCTTAAATCTGGCTTCATTAAGGAGTCTGGTTTGATGTAACAATTAATGTGACACCTCAGAGAACTATGTGTGGTAGACCCAAATGGAAGTTAGCAATTAGCGCGTAGGCTAGTGTAACTCTATGTTAGCCAATGGGACCACAAGCCTTGCCACAGTGAAAAAGACTTCTCTCTGCCAGGACATGTCAAACATACAAGAAACATGTCTTCCTTTTAAATATTTAGCACCCTGCTGTGTGGGATACTAAGACCTTCCTCTAGGGGTGAATTAAGAATATTAAAATAGAAGGTTTTGACCTGGCAAAAATGTTTATTTTACCACGTGAGTTGGCAATTTAAAAGCTGCCCGATTAGGCTGAAATGGCATTCAGTCAGTCAATTGCTTTATTTCGATAACAAATATCATAAAAGCATCAAGCAACCTTTTACAAAAAAGATAAACGAATACGAATTGTCATATAAAACATAGCTAGTCCGTGGTATCTACTCGGCCAAAGCATAAGAGCACATTATTGCATCACAGAGAGTAAAACAATTATTGCCAAGGCTATATAATGTAGATCCAAAGAATTCATTAATAAGACCATAGCTTTTTTGGGATAAAAACAGCAATTAAAAATGTATAGTAAAAACAGTGCAACTCGATATAGCATCTGAAAAGTGACAGTGCGTAGAAATTTAATTCTTGCGATGGATAATCATTCATCTTGTGCTGGGATATATTCTCCATGGGGCCTGAGATATAAGATTAAATTAGATCGCCCCATGCCAGGCTTTTTGCCTAACTATCCAGGCACAGCTTAGGAACTTAGCCACCCCACAAACGAAGAGAGTTCTTGCGTCAGACTTCAGAATGCGCAGAGCAACCCGGTGGTCGAGGGTGCCCAATTGTCTGCAGATTGGTTTTAGCCATTTAGACCTTGCTGCTTTATACGCTGAGCATGCAAACATAAAGTGGGCAACACTCTCCAGCGGGGCTCCGCAGCAAGGACAATCTTCTGTTGTCTCTTTGGGAGGGTGCCATTTTGTGGTTAGTGCGCGAACCGGAAGCGATCCGAGCCTGAACTGGATATAGAGCGCCCTATCTCGTGGTGCCTGGATTATATCCAGATATGGTTCAAGACTTCTACTCTGCTTTTGCTGGTAGAATTCTTCCGTTAGCCTTCCCACGTTTGGTTTACTGGGTATCAATCTGCCTTACTGGGGGGGTTTTGGCTGTCCCAGAGTTCCTTAAGGCCCAGAGCTGTCATTGTTTTCCTGACACTAGTTATCCAATTGACCCTGTGATCGACATCTAAGCTCATCACCTCAGTGAGTGCTGTGGCATATTTAGTGAGTTCAGGAGTCGGCCTTAGGCGGGCCCAAAAAAGCAGTGGGCGCAACTTAGCGATATCTCTGAATGAACGCCTGCCCATGTCATACATTAAGGGTGTTAGTGGGACATTGCGCGGGACCATCACCAAATCCCTCAAGAACTTGTGCTCAGATCTACAGATCTCATCTACATTGTCAAACCCCCATAGCTCGGCTCCATAGAGGGCTGAGCTAACTGCCTTGGCATCGTAAACCGTAAGGGCCGGGACAACTGGCCTGCTTTGCGAAGAGCGATGTTCTTTGCCTAGTACCCCGACCGTGCGTTTATGACTCAAAAGCATTTTAGCTAGGTGGGGCCTCCACTGAGTTTTATCTGAGAGTCGAATACCAAGGTAATCAAAAGTACTGACTCTCTCTAGGTGGGTCCCATCTAAGGTGAGGTTGTTTCTGAACGATTTATGGGGGTTAAATGTCATAAACTTAGTCTTAGAGGTGTTAATGACCAGCCCCCGGGAATTACAGAAAGATTGAAATCTGCTCAATAGTTTTGCAACCCGGCTGGGGTCTTAGACACCAGCAGGGTGTCGTCAGCAAACAGGATAGTCGGTACCTTGTCACTCGCCTGGGCCGGAGCGTCAGCTGGAACTTCTTGCAAGAAGCTGACCACCCCATTCATGTATAAGGAGAACAGGGTGGGTACCATAACACAGCCCTGGCGGACTCCCCTGTTAACTGGAATCTTTTCCGTCAGCTGGCCTTGGGTCCCCCATCTCACCTGTGCATAATTACCCTTATGAAGCCGGATCAGTAAGTTGAGGATTAGGGGAGGGATGCCCATGTCTCCAAGTATCTGCCACAACCTTTCCCTGCCAACCAGGTCAAAGGCAGTCTTTAAATCGATAAAAGCGAGATAAAGGCTGCCTCTGCCGATCACCACGACTTTCCAATATATAAGGAAAAGCCTGAATACCTGGTCAACCGTTCCAGTGTTGGCCCTGAATCCCGCCAGGTATTTGGAAAGGACATCTTCATCCTCTGCCCAGGATTGAATCCTCTGTAACAGGACTCTGCCAACTACCTTCTGCATTGCGTCGATCAGACTAATTGGTCTGTAGTTGGCGGGGTCCTCTCTGGCACCCTTTTTATAAATCGGGACCACCTCCGCACCCTTCCAAGATTCTGGTACTGGGCAACCATTGGAGATGGAGTTAATTAAAAGCCAAATGTACCATGCCCAGTTTTGAGGGTCTGCAAGAAACAAATCTCCAGGCAGGCCATCTGGTCCAGGGGCTTTGGCGGGGACTATCCTCCTTATTGCAGCTTTTACTTCGACCAACGAAAAGGGTTCTCTGGTATTGCCAGCAGAGAAAGAGTATAATTGGTCACATGGCCCCTCCAGGCAAACATCCTCGGTCCCGGAGTAGAGGTTCCCAAAGTGATCGTGCCAATCTTGGCTTGAAATGTGATTGGGGATTAGACCTGAATCCTTCTTATCCGCCCGGCTAACAAGGGTCCAAAATAAATTGGTATCCCTTGCTAGGCTAGCGTCCTTTAAATCCTGCCAGTGAGATTCGTCCCACTTCATCTTTGCTTGAAGCAAAGCTGCTCTATACTCCTTTCTTGCAATTTTGATCAAAGGGCAGTTCTTACTTCTAATTGCTAGGGCCTGCCTCTTGTGCCTGCAGTCTTTCGTGTACCATGATTGCCGACTCTTTAGATGCACACCAGGTTTACTGCGCTTATTAGGTGCTTGGAAATATACACTCAGCTGTTCTATTGTGCGTGAGTGGATTGCAGGGACGTTTACCAGCCCATCTATGTCTATAATTGCCTCCTGGAGCTCTAAAGTGTTCTTGGTCAGGACTTGCCGGATTCCTGCTATTTTTGAGTCTTGTAATGCGACCTTGCGCCATTTTAGGAACCTTTTACAATTTGAGGGAACCACCTCATTAGTAAGAGATATCGTATGAGTGCTCAGAGAAGGGAAGGTCCCATGGGATCTTCATGTTCACACAGAGGGGGTTGTGGTCACTATCAGTGGTAGTGGCCACTACCATATCTATCATATTTCCCCAAAGCCTTACGTCTAATAGGACGTAGTCAATGCGAGAAGGGCAACTAGCTCTATTGTAAGTATTTGCCCCCTGGGCGTCTGATAAAGTTCTGCCATTGGCTGCCCTCAAGCCAAACTCCAAGGTGAGTGCATTGAGTTGAATTGCTATCTGGGACCATATTTTGACGGGAGGTACATTGAGTGGGGGAACAGCCCATTTTCTGTCATCTTCCTCAACCCCCAGCATGTCCTCTGAGCTTAAAGGCTCAAAGGTGCAGTTAAGATCTCCTGCAACCACAACTCTAGAGTGGGACGGGCAACTGGATAGACCTTGTTCCAATGACGTGGCAATAGGCAATGGTTTGCCCCCTTTGGTCCCCCTTATGTAGACATTAAACAGGTCAAGAGTCCCCCCCCCCGGGTCCCTTAATAGTGAGCCTCAAGATGTCAGGACTCGCACTTTGCTGCACAGTAATTCTGCAGCCCAAGGCGATATTCACCCAGATAATCAGTCCCCCTGAAGGGCGCCCTCTCCCCGTGGTGATAGCTGGTGAGTGGAAACAAGTGTAGCCTGGCTTATATAATGGGACCAAGCTCCAAGTTTCCTGGAGAATACAAATGTCAAAGCCCTCTATCAGTTCGTTCCAGTGGGGCAA
Source organism: Calotriton arnoldi (assembly GCA_963921515.1). Classification (NCBI taxonomy): domain Eukaryota; kingdom Metazoa; phylum Chordata; class Amphibia; order Caudata; family Salamandridae; genus Calotriton; species Calotriton arnoldi. Next base: position 712,790 of record CAWUFW010001884.1, read on the forward strand.
TGACAATTTGCTGCAAAGCCCTGCCACGTTCCAAGAAATAATCTTCAGCTGATGTTGTAAAGCCGGAGCAAGGATTGTGTCTCTGCTAGGGATGTATTGGCTGGGCGACACTGGGGCAGGGGGCAAAGTCAGGGGTCTAACAGTGTGGGGGGTTCAACCTCCTGGGCCCTCTGGATGTCAATGGGATGGTTACTTGGGTCCTTACTTCCTGAGCTGTCTGCCAATGGCTCGAGATCTGTGCGAGGGAGTAGGGTGTTTTGGGGCCTGTGTTTAGTGATTGGAGGGGTGGTGTGTGATTCCTGGTGTAACTGAGATTCATGCTGCAGTCGATCGATGGCTTCCAAAGAGGTCCCTCCCCTTAGGGCCATAGGTGATTGATTATCAAGTGGCCTGGCCGCTGTAATTGTTGGAAGCCGCCTGAACTGTACGGATGAGGTGCCCGGAGGGCAGGTGCGATACTCCAATACAAGAAGATTTTCGGCCAATTCGGCCTTAGACAGAGTAAGCTCAATACAGTCCAGGGGTTGGGCGGGGGACGTACATCTCCGGGCCCTGACAATGTCCTCTCGTATGACTGAACGCCAGCCCCTAACGTGGCGGATCCAGTGTATGGATTTATTGGTTAAGGAGCCTTCACTTTCGGGCCCACTCGTTGGATCGAGCTTGGGGACATTAACCATAAAGATTTTTTGCGCATGTGGGAAAGGGGGGGTTACTGGGTAGCTCCTCTGAAGGTGGTCTTTTGCAAGGGGACGCGTAACCAGTGATAGGCTAAGGGGTCTGGCGTGGTTTATAGGAACCTGAGAGGGAACTAAATTATAATGATTTTTAAGTGTGTTAGCTTTAAGATGGTCTAAGTGATTTGGCTTGGGAATTGGAGGGACTTGCTTAAGGGTTGCTAAGGGAGGTGGAGAAGGCCCATATCCTGATGGACCTTTTTCCTTATCAGTCAGCATACATGCCCGATGGACTTGTGAACATTGTTCGGAAAAGGGATTCACGGGCTGCTGTTGAGATATGTCCTTCGAAGACAGGAATTTAACCAGGACAGTAAGCTCTTCAATCATGTGCCTCATGGTTCCTATCTCCGACCTAAGGGTGCTGACGAGCTGAAAAATGTCGAGTTATGGTGAAATTTGCTCTTCGGTAGTCTCAATGGGGGGCGTGAGAGATGACTGGGGTATTTCGTCCCTAGAGATCTCAGGCATGTCTGCCAAAGCTGCAAATCTATTTACGCAGGTGATAGAGGGACCAGGTTGGCACTCGTCAATACTAGTAGGGGGATTTGGAGGGTGAGAAATAGAATCCCTCTTCTGTCCTACTGTAGGCTCCAATGATGAATCTTTGCTATGCGTTGGAACCCCCTTCCGGGGGGGCTTGTGGAACATTGTGGGGATGATAGTTGGACGAGGAGGACTAGCGCCTTTAAGAGGAGATTGGCCGTTGGTGTGGGGCACTGTTGGTTCTGCTTCTAGAATGCCTTCGCATTCACTAAGAAGGGTGTCTATTCTGTCCAACACACAGTTGCTAGCTGTGTGTTTGTGAGATTTCCCTGCCTTTTTCCCCTTGCCTGCCCCCCCGATAAGGCCATTTCATACCCCTGTTCCCTCCATAGTTTTCCTTTTACCCATGTTTTGGCCTGTATTAATTATGTGTAGCTAATTGCTAGCAGTAACCCACAAGATATCTGTTACCCAAGAGGCAATCGAACGTTAAGTCCACAATAGTTAGTTAGTAGATCCTTGTGCCCAGCATAGAGTTTATAGTCATAGAGTCTTTCTGGTGTCTTCACTCTGCACAGGGGCTCTACAGATGGTGAACACAGTACCTTGATGGGTTGCAAAGGCTTGATGTCGCAGCTCAGGAGTTGGGTGAAAGAGGGGTGGCCCTGCCCTGCCTCTTCCTGGCAATGACGGGCAACGACGGGCCCGCCCTTGGCCCGGCCTTTGCCCGGGCGCGTCCCGCGCTGCGGGGGTGTTGAGCGCTTATAAGCGCGAGACTGCAGGCTTGCTCCTCCCTCCTGGGAGTGCAAAGAATGGTGGTAGTTGAAGACCCCAGTCGCTGGCCACAAGAAACAAGAGCGCGTCCCGCGCTGCGGGGGTGTTGAGCGCTTATAAGCGCGAGACTGCAGGCTTGCTCCTCCCTCCTGGGAGAGCAAAGAATGGTGGTAGTTGAAGTCCCCCAGCCACTGGCCACAAGAAACAAGAGCGCGTCCCGCGCTGCGGGGGTGTTGAGTACTTATAAGCGCGAGACTGCAGGCTTGCTCCTCCCTCCTGGGAGAGCAAAGAATGGTGGTAGTTGAAGTCCCCCAGCCGCTGGCCACAAGAAACAACAGCGCGTCCCCTGAAATGGCAGATCTAGACCCCTATTTTCATCTTGTCACTGTAGTGGTGGCAAATTAAGTGCTGCAGTCGACTAGTGACCTTTAGCTTAATATCCTTAGCTATTTTGCATTGTTGCCAAGGCCTATCTCTCCCTTTGACTAACACTGGGTTACCTTATTACATTTATTGAGTGATATCGTTGGATTAGAGCAGATAGAAATATGCTACTTACACTCAAATGATTTGTGATTTAAAATGCTCTTTAATGGTAAAGTTTGATTTCAACTCTCAATTCTGAAAATGCCACTGTTGGAAATGGCCCTTTTTGCAGTGTTACACCTAACTTTTTGCATTCCTCCTCCTCTTTTTCTGACCTTGTGTTTGTTGGCTTTAGGATTATGGGCACTTTACCACTGCTAACCAGTGCTAAATTGCATATGCTCTGTACTCTAAACATGTTGACAATGGTTTATCCACAATAGGCATACCTGATTTACTCATAAGTCCCTAGTAACGTTCACTGCCTGTGCCCAGGGCCTGTAAATTAAATTCTACTAGTGGGCTTGCAGCACTGATTGTGCCACCCACAGAAGTAGCCTGTTCAGTGCCACCCACAGAAGTAGCCTGTCAAACCTGTCTCTGGCCTGCCATTGCAGGGCCTGTGTGTACAGAATACTGCCACTTCAACTTGCCATTTAAAAGGGCTTGCAAAGCTTTAAGCTCCCCTTTTTCGACATATAGTGACCCCTAAAGTAGGCCCTAAGTACTCCTAAGAACAGGATGCTAAGTAAGGAAAAGGTAGGACATGTGTTCCACATGTCCTACTAGTGACAAACAACCAAATTCGTGTTTCACTACTGTGAGGCCTACCCATCTCATAGATTAACATTGGGAGTTCCATAATACCCTTTTAAGCTGTAATTCCTGATTGCAGAGGAGTAGCTGCTTTATGTTTCATATCTTTGGATTGGTAATGACAAATCCTCTTTACTGGAAAAGTCGGATTGGGTATTACTAGTTTAGGAATTCCACTATTAGAAAATAGGCATTTCTCTGCTCTTAGATCCCTGTGCGCTTTACAGCCTATCTTCAAAACACGTCTGGGTTGGGTGACAGCTACACTTTGTGCATTCCCTCTAGACAGCCACAAACACAGGATACTTCAGGGCATCTGCATACTGATGGGTCTTCCTGGGCAAGAGGGAAGAGAGAAGCTGACACCTACACTTCAAAAGGTAGTGTCCTATCCTCACACTAAGCACTGATCACCCCCCTAACCCCACCGGTAGCCTGGCAGACAGGACTGTGCTGAAAGGGGACCTGCGCATTTCAAAAACTTTCCTTTGAAGTCACGCCTACTTCAAAGGCACTATTAAGTATAAGTACTGGGTCTCTAACCCCCTCAAATAAGTTCACTTTTGTGTCCTGAGGAGATTCTGCAAAGAGGAGCTGTGCTGCAAGAAGGACTGCCACTTTGCAACTTGCTCTGCTGTGTTGGCCTGCTGCCTCTTTTCTAACAGTTAGGAGGATTGGATCCACTCTCTACAACATTTTGACACTGCAAAGTAAGTCCAAGGGCTTGGTGGCTTGCCCCCTGTTCATGAAGTCTCAGGACCATCAGAGACTTCATCTTCCAACCACTGCCGTGGGACTCTGAAACTCTTCAGTCTGGCAGTTGAACTGTGACAAAGACTGAGTGCTCTGTTTTATGAAATATTGAGTGCTTCACTGAGAAACAAGCACTGCCCCCGAGTTACAGGTGAACTCTGCGCTTTGCTGCACAAAAGGGCTGCATTTCCATTTTCAAGCTGCTGACTGAGAAGCAGATGTTTCCTGACAGACGCGCAACTTCTCTGTATGCTACTGAGTATTACAGTGTTGGCCACATCTACCGGGTTCCCAGCTGCCGCGACACCCAAAAGAAGCCCAACACGACTCAGACCCCCTCCCCGTCACCCTCACCATGAGGAAGGAGGACCAACCGCACCATGACTCTGACGTTTAGAGTCCGCTGCCGTAATCCCGACCGCCGTACCTGCCTCCTGAGTGGCTCACTGCCGCGCCATCTGCACCCACGAGGGAGATCTCACAAAAGCAGCTCCGCTCCCAAGTAAAGGTACTGGGTCTCACTCCCCTCCCCTACCCCGGGACTGGCAAGGTCCTTGTAACTTTACCAGTGATATCGTGGGTGGCCAGAACCCAGCAGTTACAGTGTTCTCCAGTGACCGGCTCCAACCTTTCCCATATGGTGACTTTGTAAAATACTGTGTTATCCCGCATTTGTATTAGTCGATCCTCTGCTGGGGTCTTTTGCCAATTTACCTCGGTACATCGTGACCACGATTACCCGACTGAGCACCAGTGTTCTCCTAGCACTGGAATTGCCTACATAATTCAAGTGTGCATAACTCAAGATATATTAATAGGATTTTTGTCATTTTTGTCTTGTTTGGCATAGTAAAAAGAGTACTTCTTTTCTTAACTTGTGTGGAGTCTTTTTGTGGTGTTTTCACTGTGTTACTGGTGCAAGTGTTGCACAAATACTTTACACATTGCCTTCTAAGTTAAGCCTGACTGCTCTGTGCCAAGCTACCAAAGGGTGAGCACAAGTTAATTTAAGTTGTGTATCTGACTTACCCTGACTAGGACTGTGTCCCTACACAGACAGGGTACATACCCCTGCCAACTAGAGACCCAATTTCTACCATTGGTGATCAGTGGTGAGCATAGGACTTGTGTTTGTGCAGTACCTTACAGTAATTTGATGTACACTACTATCCATATTAGAACAAAGCGAATCTATTGTCTCCGATCTCCAATCAGCATTTTTTCCTGCTCTCTTTTTAATTGGTATTTTTAATTGTTCAAGTTTCCCTGTTTGCCATTTTTTGATTTTTCCTTAAATCATGTCTCTGATTGGTGGTCCCATAACTGCTCCTGCAAATATAGAGTTTGAGTTGTTCAAAATAGAGAAGTACACAGTAGCTCAACTCAAGGATTTTTTTTAAAGATTTGAGATTTCTACCAAATGCATCACCAAGAAGGTGGAGCTGCAAAAGGCGCTGAGAGTCTGGTTAGGATCTAGGGATGAAGCACATGAGACCCCAAAGGAGGATGAGGAGAAGGAAATAGAGGATGATAACCTGGGGCTGCCTATGGGACGGGGCAACCAGCCAGCAAAGGAGATATGGACCCTCCCCCAGGGCAGACAGCTGTGGGTCCTCTAAAGGCCTGACTCCAGAGGAGCCGGAGGGCAGGAGGGTAGAAATGACACTTGAACTGCAACTTGCCAAGCTAAAATTGGAGGCAGAGCAAAAGAAACAGGCCTTTGAGGCAGAACCTGGGACCGCAGAGACCACCTCGTTACAGATTCTCCTAATTTCAGGACCCCAAAAAGATTTCCTTGCCTTGAAAAAGCCCTCTGCCGGCTGGCCAATCGGGCGAAACACGTGTTGGCTGTTTTTTGTGTTATTGTATTGTTGGATTGAACAATTAAAACGGCACATTTTGCTTAAACAGCACAAAAAAAACTTTAGATCTTGGACATTATTGTCCTCTTTCCTACAATTGATTAGCAGGCACAGACCTCTCTCCACATTTCAAACAATCTTCTACAACCAATGGCTCTTGGGTGTAGCCATTCATGAAGCACGTGCCAATCACAACTTTGGGTCCTGACTACTTTGGCGTGAATCCTAGAACTATCCACCCATTCGCAAACAAATCATATACCCAAGGATCTGGTGTCTGATTTCACAGAGGGAAACAACATAGAGAGATGGTTTGAGGCCTACGAAATTGCCCAACAGATGCACAACGTTCCTGAGGCAAATTGGGGAGCTAGTTTGTGGAGGCATATCCCTAGTGAGGGGAGGGACACTCTACTGGACCTAGAAGAGAGTCACAGGAGAAGGCACCCTCCCATGAAGGAGGCTCAAATCCAGAAGTTTGGGCTGATCCCAGAAGGGTATAGACCGAAATTCAGGGATAGTCAGAAGGATTTCCAAAGAGACCTGGGTGGGTTGTGTGGATTCCTTTTGCAAGGCATTGGATGGTTGGGTGAAGGGCAATGAGGTAAAAGATTACCAGGGGCTGTATAATTTGTTTGCAACAGAACATATGTTTAGTCTTTATTTTCCAGATTTGCGCCAACACAATCAATCAATTAATCAGGGAATTATTAAGCGCGCTACTCACCCGTGAGGGTCTCAAGGCACTGGGTAAGGGGGGAAGCAGCTCCGGTCAGTCGAAGAGCCGGGTCTTGAGGGTCTTTCTGAAGATGTGCAGGGTGGGGGCGCGTCTGATGTTGATCGGCAGCTCGTTCCAGGTCTTGGCCACGATGTAGGAGAAGGTTCTTCCACCTGTTTTAGCTCTGCAGATGCACGGGGGTTCGGCAAGGGCGAGGTCGGCGGATCGGAAGTTCCTCTTGGGTATGTGGAAGGAGATTCTGTCATTAAGATACTGAGGTTCGGTGTTGTGGAGGCACTTGTAGGCGTGGGTGAGTATCTTGAAAGTTACTCTCTTCTCAACGGGGAGCCAGTGGAGGTTACGTAGGTGTTGGGTGATGTGTTTGTGGCGAGGGATGCTGAGGACGAGTCTGGCTGAGGTGTTCTGTATGGTCTGGAGTTTGCGGAACAGAGACTTGTTGATCCCGGCGTAAAGGGCGTTTTTGATAGTACGCTCACTGTCCCCAGCAAGCTTGCTAAGGAAGAGGACCTCTGAATCAGCACCAGGATCCACAAGAAGGGTGGTTCAGGCTCCCCGCAGCAGAGTGAGGGGGAGGTCAATGGAGACACAGACAGGTTCCAGTTTAAGGAGGAAAGAAAGGTTTCCCATGTCTCTTCTTGAAAGAAGGGGGGAGGTTCTGGTGGGCAGTGGTCCAGGGCACCCCATTTCCAACCCCACTGCTTTGAGTGTTCCCAGCTAGGACACAAGCAGGAGGACTCTGTCTGTCCTAAGAAACCACCCACTGGTGGTACCACTACAGGGATGGCCAATGTGGCCTAAGGGGTAGGTAGTCCCCAGGGGCAGGTCATAGACCATTCTGTCATCTCCCTTAGTTGAAAGGTAGATTCAGAGGGTGAGTTGGTGATCCTGAGGGTGGGAGTCATCACTTCCACCAGGTGGATGTGAGTGGGGTTTAATCACTGCTCTGACGGACACGGGGGCTACCCGGACCATGGTAATGGAAAAGCTAGTTTGCCTACAGTAGTACACCAGCCAGGTGTGTAGGGTGACTCCAGCCCATGGGCAGGACTTCTGTGCTATGGCCCTGGTATCCCTAGAGTGGGGCGTGGAGGTGACCCACAGGAGGGTCATAGTTATTCCCCAGATGCCCATTGACTGTATTCTGGGGAATGAGTTGCTACCAGTGTCTGAAGAATTGGGTGGGGCAGCTGCTCAGCTGGGTTCAAACTGGAATGGCATGGTGAGCAAAAAAACGATGGATTTAGGCCAAGATCTCTGTACTGGGGTGAATGTTTGACATTGTTCTGCATTCTGTCCATCAATTGGTCTTTTTGCATTTGTCAAACCCAAGTGGGACGGGTATGCCCACACGTGGGTACCATGCTCTCCATGCCACTAGAGTCAAGCTATCCTGGCTGATGAGGGGTGAAACCCTGAAACCTGTCCTACGATGCTTGTTTCCAGTCCAGGGGGGACCTGGCCTGGCAGTTCGGGCTGGACTGTTTCCATTGGGCACAGGGTCAAGACTGATTTGCATTTGGCTGGGTTCAAACTGGAATGGCAGGGTGAGCAAAAAAACGATGGATTTAGGCCCAGATCTCTGTACTGGGGTGAATGTATGACATTGTTCTGCATTCTGTCCATCAATTGTTCTTTTGGCTTTAGGATTCTGGGCACTTTACCACTGCTAACCAGTGCTAAAGTGCAAGTTATCTGTACTCTAAACATGTTGATATTGGTTTATCCACAACTGGCATACTTGATTTACTTTTAAGTCCTTAGTAAAGTGCAATACTTGTGCCCAGGGCCTATAAATTAAATGTTACTAGTGAGTTTGAAGCACTGATTGTGCCACCCACAGAAGTAGCTAGTCAAACCTGTCTCAGGCCTGCCACTGCAGCGCCTGTGTGTGCAGTTTACTGCCACTTCAACTTGACATTTAAAAGTACTTGTTAAGCCTTAAGCTCTCCTTTTATTACATATAAGTCACCCCTAAGGTAGGCCCAAGTACCCCTAATGGCAGGGTGCTATGTAAGGAAAAGGTGTGACATGTACTGTTGTATTTCACATGTCCTAAGAGTGACAAACACCCAAATTCGCTTTTCAGTACTGTGAAGCCTACTCCTCTCATAGATTACCATTGGGAGTTCCTTAATACCCATTTGAGCTGTAATTCCTGATTGCAGAGGAGGAGCTGCTTTATGTTTCATATCTTTGGATTAGTAATGATAAATCCTCTTTACTGGAAAAGTTGGATTTGGAATTACTAGTTCAGGAATTCCACTAGTAGAAAGTGGGCATTTCTCTGCTCTTAGCTCTCTGTGTGCCTCACAGCCTGTCTCCAATACACGTCTGGGTTGGGTGACAGCTACACTTTGTGCATTCCCTCCAGATTGCCATAAACACAGGATATTTCAAGGCTTGGGTGTTCCTGGGTAAGAGGGAAGAGAGGAGCTGACACCTACACTACATTGGGTAGTGTCCTGTCCTCACACAAAGCACTGATCAGCTCCCCACCGGTAGCCTGGTAGACAGGACTGTGCTGAAAGGGGACCTGCGCACGTCAAATACTTTCCTTTGATGTTACCTCCACTTTAAAGGCACTTTTAAGTATAAGTACTGGTTCTCTGAACCCCTCAAATCAGTTCACTTTTGTGTGCTGAGGAGATTCTGCCAAGAGGAGCTGCGCTGCAGGAGGGACTACCATTTTGCAACCTGCTCTGCTGTGTTGGCCTGCTGCCTCTTAGCTAACAGTTAGGAGGATTGGATCCACTCTCTACAACATTTTGACAGTGCAAAGTAATTCCAAGGACTTGTTGGCTTGCCCCCCGTTCACAAGGTCTCAGGGCCATCAAAGACTTCACCTTCCGACCACTGCCGTGGGACTCTAACATTCTTCAGTCTGGCAGTTGAACTGTGACAAAGACTGAGCGCTCTGTTTTATGAAATATTGAGTGCTTCACTGAGAGACCAGCACTGTTCCCAAGCTACAGGTGAGCTCTGCGCTTCGCTGCACAAAGGGGCTGCATTTCCATATTCAAGCTGCAGACTGAGAAGCAGCTGTTTCCTGACAGACGTGCATGACTTCTCTGTGCGCCAGCGAGTATTGAGGTGTTTGCCCTTTTGGATCGAGTTCACCGCATCTAAGGGGTTCCCAGCAGCCACAACGCCCAAAAGAAGCCCAACGTGACTCGGCCCACTGCCCTCTCACTATGACGAAGGAGGGCCAACCACACCATGACTCTGACGTTGGGAGTCCGCTGCAGTAATCCCGACAGTCATACCTGCCTCCAGAGCGGCTCGCCGCTGCACCATCTGCATCCACGAGGGAGACCTTGCCAACGAGGCCCCGCTCCCGAGCAAAGGTACTGTGTCTCCTCCACCCCCGGGAGCGGCAAGGTCCCTGTAACTCTACCCACGATATTGCTGTACAGAACCGAGCAGTCACAGCCTTCTTCAGTGACCAGATCCAGCCTTTCCTGTATGGTGACTTTATAATATACTGTGTTATCCCACATATGTATTAGTCGATTCACTGCTGGGATCTTTTGCCAATTTACCTCAGACCAGAGTGACCACGATTACCCGACTAAGCGCCGGTGTTCTCCTAGCACTGGATCTGCCTACATACTTTGAGTGTGCGTAACTGAAAATATATTAATTGGATTTTTGGCTCTTTTTGGTCTCGTTTGGCATAGTAAAAAGAGTACTATTTTTCTAAACCGGTGTGGTCCTTTTGTTGTGTTTTCATTGTGTTTCTGTTGCAAGTGATGCACAAATACTTTACACATTGCCTTCTAAGTTTAGCCTGACTGTTCAGTGCCAAGCTACCAGAGGGTGAGCACAAGTTAATTTACGCTGTATATCTGACGTACCCTGTCTAGGATTGTGGTCCCTACTTAGACAGGGTACATACCCCTGCCAACTAGAGACCCAATTTCTAACAGCCATTATTAGAAAATTGACATTTTCTTGCCCCAACCATTTGTACCTTCTGCCAGTGTCCTGGGTCACATGACTGTGAATGGCTCTGCTGTTGGGATTTGTGTATTACTTCCAGACAGTGGAACAAAGGGAATTAGGTGTGGACAGGATGGTTGGGAGTGGAGCTGAACCCAGCACCACTTAAATTTTATCTGTGGACCCACTATGATACTAACTGGATCATTCAGACACCCACCCAAACAGTAAGTTGTGCAGAAATGCAGGATCCACACATTCTACAATTTATATGGATTTAAGATTTGGTAAGGCTCCCAGCCTTCTCCAAAATTCTTGATAAGGAAGTAAACCGTCAACTGTCCAGTTACCTGGAAGCCAACGGTATCCTTCGTGCCACGCAATCTGGCTTCTGCCCTCAATTTAGCACTGAGACCGCTTTGCTGGAGGTGACGGAGTTCATTCGTAGCGTTCTGGACAGGGGAGGAAAGGCAATGTTGATATTGCTCGACCTTACAGCGGCGTTTGATACGGTCCCTCACCACAAACTGCTGGAACGACTACATGAAATAGGAATTAGACATCAGGCCTATAAGTGGTTGGCATCTTTTCTGGACGGACGGTCCATAGACGTTTGGGTGCCTCCGTTTACAGCTCAGGCCAGGCCGCAGGGGGTGGGAGTTCCACAGGGATCGGCTCTCAGCCCTACGCTGTTCAACGTGCATCTGACCGCTCTTGCAACGTTGGCAGAGTCTCTGGGCGCTAAAGTCGTCTCATACGCAGACGACACCCAGTTGCTGTTCTCATGTGACAAAGACGAGGATTTAGATGAGAAAGGAATAGCCAAGTGCCTCGCTGGTGTTTTCCAGTGGATGGAACTGCATCACCTCAGAAGCAACCCAGAGAAAACAGAAATTGTGACATTTGGAAATGATCCACATAACTCTGTGGTAGAATGCTGGCCTAGCAATTGCCCTCACCCAGGATCTCCTAAAAACTGTGTGAAGAATCTAGGAATTAAAATTGATAGCTCCTTGTCCTTCATTCCACAGATCCTAGCTTTGGCGGGGACATGCTTCAACGTGCTTCGCACGCTGAAAAGATTCCTCCCTCTTCTCTCAGAGGCAGCGGGTAGAAAGGTGGTACAGGCTCTGATTACATCTAGACTGGACTACAGTAATGCACTGTACCTGGGCCGACTACCTCTTTAACCGACTCCAGGTAGTGCAGAATGCTGCAGCTAGACTTCTGCTTTCTCTCCCCTCGAGATCCCACATGACTCCGCACTTAAGGGCCCTCCACTGGCTTCCCATGAAACAGAGGGTGATGTTTAAAGCAATGGTCTTAATACATAAATCTCTGAACGGGTCGGGTCCTGCCTATCTTAAGGAGAGAATCACTCCTTACGTCCCTGCCCGTACTCTTCACTCTTCCTCAACCCATTTGGCAAAGGTTCCTCGATGTAACCGTCTTCGGATGGGTGGGAGATCCTTTGCCTACCTGGGTCCAAGCGCATGGAACAGTCTTCCTCTGTCCCTGAGGCTGATAGACAATCTTGAACTTTTTAAGGAGAAGTTGAAAACCGATCTTTTTAATGAGTAGCACCCCCCCACCCCCCCTTCTGAGCAACCCGTCCTCCCTCTGCCAGCACCGGGACACTCTATCGAGTAGCCGAGCGCTTTACAAATGAGAATAATAATAGTAATAATAAACCATATGCAATGTGTTGTTACCTCATCAGTAATGCTTTACATTTACAACACAGGACGCGTCAACTGCGCGATCTTACCAACAGCAAATGGCTAGTTGGGCAGGCACAAGTTTGTAAAAAGTAGCAGTAATATTTTACTGCATGTCTCGACCCTTTTTTACATGCAGAACCTAGGCAAAGGCAAAAGGAAGCATCATTTACACTCTCTGGTTGTACATCCTGATTTAGAGTGGTGCTCTAAATGGGCGCCTAGGATAACTATTTCAGAAGAGTTTAACACGGTTTCTAGTTACATTATGCAATGCAAAAAGATCTGCTAAGAGGCAGCAAATTATACATGAAGTCAACTGCCTGGATGCATTTATCATACATTATGTTATGTAAAATTTTTGTGCAAGACTCAGAAGGCCAGTTATGCATAGCAGAAGTGAGGCACAGTTAACATTCAAGAATGAGGAGATTATTACTGAAATCAAGTAGAAAGGTGCAGGATAACTATTCATAAATATTTGCTACACTTGCAAAAGAAGAGTTTCTAATTTGAAGCAGCTGTCTTGAGTTTCCAACACATGCTGATGATGCACAAGAGCTACAGGATTCAGAAGAACAATTAGGGTGCCATAACAAATGCTGATACTCTTAAATAAGATATATCTAAATTAAAGACATGGAGGATCATTCAGCAATGCTAAAACATCCTGTGGAAAGGTGTCCTGAGGAAGCACTGATGTAAGTGAGCACCTATAGGAAGACCAGATGCAGTGAGGTGGTGTTGAAGAGATGTTCCCAAAATTAAATCTGAGTGTCAATTAAAGGTATTGTCTACTATAATCAAATATTCCTTAAAAAGCATCCTTAACTCTTTAAGCATGCAGGGCTTTCATGGTTGCCATAGGATACAATTTAGGTTCCTCATTACAAGTCGGACAGAGCATTATTCCCATATGATATTAAGCTTCATCCACACACAAAGGGTCCAGTGTTTTTGCACTCATTTTTCTCATGGACAGAACCACCAGACCCAATTTTATCATCCAGAAAAATGGCTGGTAAAATAGTTTTAGGCTTTGACTGCAGCCAGGCCTTGTCTGACCTCTTTCTCTGGCAAATGAGGAGCATGCAGATCTCTGTCTTCCAGATCTTTTCTTCCCTTTCCCTACTCCACCTTCCACACCTGCCTACCTCCAGCCTCACCTAGCATGGAAGCTCCTACTCCCATTCACCACCTGCTAATTGCAAGTGCTACATGAGAGATTTCAACCCGTTGGGAATTCCATTGGATTTTATGCCGGGGTGCACGTTTATTCCCCACTTCATGGGTTTGCAACCCTCTAGTACCATGCAACTCTTAATGAGGACCTAAGAATAAGGCTTCTCTGTGCAGCACAAATGGAGTTCTGCTACACAGAAAGCTTCAACAGCATCATTTTTGGCAGGATTAGCAAATGTTGGGGAGAGGATGTAGCCTTACGGCTAGAGCGGTCGACCTTGAAGCTGGGGAACCGGGTTAGAGTGTCGGCAACAACGCTCAGCATCCTGTGAATCTGGGCAAATCACTTAATCTCCCCGTGCCTACCAAAAATGAATATGTCCTTCTGTAACGAAACTGGTGCTCATGTAAAGCGCTCTGATACCCGATGTCTCGGGTCTAGTTCGCGCTATATAAAACTCAAAAAAAAAAATTGCAGTAGGAAAAATGAAAACAGAAAATGCGAGTCAAGGAATAAAATGGTTTATATGAAGATTCTTAAAAACATGCTTACCTATGTTCTAATTGTGCACATCATTAAACTTAGCCATCTGCACAAATGAACCCTTTATCAACTATAATACCAGGTTATCTAAAGAGGTGGGAAGCAAATGAGGTCCACTGTGTACTTTTATCATTACTGAAGGTGAAGGGCTTTGTAAAATAATTATTTCATGAATGGGCAAATCTTTGGTAGCATGAAGAGTAATTCTCACTATAAGGAAAGAACGTCATAAGCTTTTGCCACACATGACCTCCAAAGGTCCGTTCTTTCCGAGGGTCCGATTCCCTGCGTAGTTTAAAAGGCACCGGTTGGACCAGACCTGGCAGTGTTGTTGTTGCGTGTCAGCAAGGCATGCCTGACCAGCTGAGGACAAACGTTATCTGCTTCCTACTCCTTGTGAGAGAAGCTCCTTGAAGTGGATGGGGGAATGGAAGTGCTCGTGCAGTTGGCGACCGCATATGTGTTTCAGCCGTGACTATTTAACGTAAAGCCATCTACAAGTATAGGGTTGGATTTCCCCCCCCCCCCCCCCAAAAGTGCTCTTGAAATCACGTGTGGAGGTTCTGCCCCAGCCTGTAACTTGTACATGCCTTAAGTTCGAAAGCGCCTCGTACTGACATCACAAACATGGAGTTGGCCTTGGTAGATGATGCGCATCCGCCGTGTACGCAACCAGAATGTCCTGTCAGTAAACTCAAGACCTCTTGGCTTCTTTACGCTTCAATTATTATCTTAAAAGCGATTAGTTCAAAATGTACACATTTTTCATTCTTAAACTGGTCTCTGATTATAAAGTTAGAAGAGAGAACCTTCTTCCAGCGTTTTAGTTTAAGTCCCCGTTCCTTCGAGATTGTGACATGTCGGACAGCTTGATGTTTGATAAACATCCGAACTCTCCAAGGATAGTCTACATTCCTGCCATTTTCAGCTACCGAAGGAATGGCATTTGCATCCCACCTTTCTTAACTGAGGTATTTGTTTCAGTGAATTGTTTGGTGGAAATATTTACTCCATGATTAACTGGAAAGCATTGCCCCCTTGTGGGGCAAAGTCCCAGTCTGGATGGACGTGTTGGGGTGTCCGCTCTTTGCCTGCTTCTGAGATGGTCCCATCCCTAAACTAGCTCTGGGATGACCTGAAGAATATAGTAGACCGCAGCGGGGTTGCTTCGCTACTCCTCTTGGATCTCTCAGCTGCATTTGACATGGTTGACCATGACACTCTGAAACAAAGACTCTATGAAGCCGGCATAGAGGGGACTGCTCTAGACTGGATCGCGTCCTACCTTCGAAACAGAACTAATGTCATCCATACCCCACCTTTCTCGTCCAAACCATACTCCACAAAAGCAGGGGTCCCTCAAGGATCTATCATCTCGCCCATGATTTTCAACATCTACATGAAGTCATTACCGGTACTGATCAATCAATTTCACCTCATGTGCTATAACTATGCAGATGACACGCAACTACTCCTTCAACTGGAATGCCCCAAAGACATTGGAAAATCCCCAATTTTCAGTTGTCTCAGAGCCGTGGATCAGTGGATGACTTGGAGCCATCTCAAATTGAATGCTTCCAAAACGGAAATACTCACGTGTGGCAATTGGAAACATTATGACCCACTTGCCGCCTGGCCCGATGAACTGGGATCTCCGCCTAAAGTATCGAAGGAAGTAAGAAACCTCGGAATGACCATGGACTCCAAGCTATCGATGAATGCCCAAGTGGACAAACTAGCAAGATCAAGCTTTGTCACTATAAAAACGCTGCGACGGATTTTCTCTCATTTGGGATTTCCACACAAGGTCCAAGCTACCATCTCCCTTGTTCTGTCCAAACTCGATTACGTTAATAGCCTCTACCACGGATCACCTTTAACGACCATGAAAAGACTACAACGGATTCAGAACTCGGCTGCCAGACTACTCTTGCATATCAAACCGCGAGACCACATCTCACCTGCCTTGAAAGCCCTGCATTGGCTACCGGTTGCCAGAAGAGCCACGTTCAAGCTGCTTTGTATCACCCACAAAGCAATACATGGAATGGAACCGCTCTTCATCAGGAATAAAATCACCAAACGCATTCAACAAAGGAACCTCCGCTCTAAAGGGGCACCTCGCCTCAAAATCCCAAAATACAAGAAAAAAACCATGGGTGGCACATCCTTCTCTGTTCAAGCAGCCAAACTATGGAACTCTTTGCCCCCCAACATAAGATCCATGGACAGCCACCTTATCTTCAGAAAACTTCTCAAGAATTGGCTCTTCCCCACATAAGCACCATACGCAAACAGAAATTTACAGCATATCCCTCTGTATATAAGCATTTATTTCACTATAGATATGTACCGATCTTTGTGTATTGCTTTGTATAAACATGTGGAATAATTATGTTGTTACAAAAAAAAAAAATTAAAAATTAAAGTACATTAACACTTGAAAACCGGAGTTTATCTGGTGCACCTTTGGTCTACATGTACTTGCTTCCATTGTGCATCTATGTACCTTCCATTTACTTGGATCTGTGTGTTTGTTACTTTTCTCCTGAAAAAGCATATCCAATGCACCACCCTATTTCTCATCCTGTACCTCTATCAATATCTTTAATCTACATATACTTACCTCCTTTATGCATTTATATACTTTCAATGTACTTATGGATCTATATATGTATCACTTTCTTCTAATTTACCATATCCAATGCACTACCCTATTTCTCAGCCTATACTTCTCTCAATATCTTCTAGCCCACCTTTCTGACTCATCTCAGACTTCTTTCTACTACTCTTTCCAATGCACTACCCTATTTCTCACCTTATACATCTATCAATATATCCTCTACATCCACTCTCTCATTTATCCCAAACCCCATACCACTACTATGATCCCCAAAATAACCCTTTCTAGACTCTCCCCTACTCTACCCCTCCTTGCATCATCTGACACCTCTTTTACTAAACCGATCCCCCAAAACAAACCTTTCTAAACTCTTCCCTCTGACTCTTCCCCTCCACAACCCCTTTTTACTCATCCAAAAGCCTCCTCCTTCTGCCATGACCTCGAAAAAAAAAAATATATATATATAAATCCTTCACTCTTCTATCCCTCCACTATCCTTTTCAATCAAAATAACAGACTAACATGTTCACTTCTCAAATTTCATATTCCACTATACTAATTCACCACTAATCCTTTATGGGTTCCAGAGTATCGTGCTACTCGCCAATAAAGCGCTTCAACACCCCATCAGGGTTACAAGCGCTATATAAATGCAAACCTTTTGCCCATTTCTACCCCTCCCCAACCCTTCTCTATCCAAATAACTGAATAACATATCCACCACTCAAATTAATTCATATTTCACTATACTAATTTTCAACACTAATCCTTTATGGGTTCCGGAGTAGCGTGCTACTCGCCAGAAAAGCGCTTCAACACCCATCAGGGGTAACAGGTGCTATATGAATGCAAACCTTTCTTCCCCTTCTATCCCTCCGCTATCCTTCTAACTCCAAATAACTGACTAATATCCACCACTCACATTACTTTCATATTTCACCATACTAATTCACCACTGTTAGACTTGGCTTTTTCAGCGGGTTTACCCCCAGACTTTTTGCTATTTGGCCTCCTGTTTTTGACCCTGGGTGTGTTGGTTTTAGGACTCTGGGCACTTTACCACTGCTAATCTGTGCTAAAGTGCATATGCTCTCCATGTAAAATGTGTTATGGATTGGTGTTTCCATAATTGGCCTATTTGATTTATGTGTCAGTCCCTAGTAAAGTGCACTGCGAGTGCCAGGGCCTATAAATCAAATGCTGTTGGTGGGCTGCAGCACTGGATTGTGCCACCCACGCAAACAGCCCGTAAAGTGGAACTCGGGCCTGCCATTGCAGAGCCTGTGCGCAGCCTGGGGCTGCCATGTCGACTTGGCAAGTGAACACACTTGCCAGTCCCTAAACCTTCCCTTTTCTACATGTTAGTCACCCCTAAGGTAGGCCCAAGGTACCCCTGTGGGCAGGGTGCATTGTATGTGAAAGGTAGGACATGCCCTGGTGTGTGTGGCATGTCCTGATAGTGAAATACAGCCTACTTCGTTTTCACTATTGCAAGGCTACCTGTTCCCCATAGGCCAGAATGGGCAGTTTTGATTATTACATCCTATGATCCTAACTGACCCAGGGAACATGGTAGAAATTCGAGTCTAGTATGCCTGAACTCAGAATGATAAAATGCATCTTTTAGTGAAGTTGGTTTTAACATTCTGTGTTTGAAAATACCACTTTTAGAAAGTAGGTATTTTCTTGTCTAACCATCCAAGCCTGCCTCTGCTAGGTTGTGTATTCCTTGTCTGGAGTGTGAGTGACAGGGGCTGGGGTATTCCAGGAGACAGGGTGAGTCAGCACAGGGCTGAATAGCAAGATCTACATGTAGATGGGTGGGAGGAGTTGCACCTGGGACCTGAATAGGGCTGTGCCTTTCCTCCACAATGCTGGCTCCACCTCCTGTGGTGTGTCTGATGTCCCTGGCCTACACTGCAAAAGGAAAGAAGGAGACTTGTCAACAAAGTGCTCCAGGACTGACCAGAACTGGTTTGGACTAGGCAAAGGTCTCTCTGCCTTCAGAGAACAAAGATAAATTGAGGATAAAAAGGGGGACCCAGACCCCAGAACTTTAGATTATTGCTGAACTAAGGAACCTGCCAGGAAGAAGGACCGGGAAAGCTGGAGGAGTAGTACTGCCCCTATGCTGCGTGTTGTGGGGTTGGCCTGCAGTGGTTGCTTCTGTCTTGGGTAGGGAAAGGACTGGACTGTGCTTTCATCATCCTGCTGTTAGAGTTTTCTCCAAGGGCTTGAAGTAGAGCTTGCCTCCTGTTGGAAGTCTCAGGGATAGAAAAGACTTCAGAGAACTCTTTTGGATCAAGAAGACTGCCAAGAAGAAGAGCTGGAGAAGCTGTGAGGAGGAACTACCACTTTGCTGTGTGCTTTGCTGTGTTGGCCAGCAGTGGCTGCTTCTGTCTTGGGCAGTGAAAGGACTGGACTGAACTTTCTGCAATCTACTTTGTGAGTGTCTCCAAGGGCTTGAGGTAGAGCTTGCCCCCTGTTCAAGAAGTCTCAGGAACAGCAAAGACTTCAAGCCCGACGCCGCTGCCGACTCCGTGTCCTGAAGGCACTGCAGAGGGCACCGCCGCACCGCAACCTTGGTCCCAGCGACGCCGCCTGTCGACGCCGCCACCGAGCCGCTGCTTGCACCGCGACCTGTGGGCACTGCACTCCGCACCGCCTCGCTTCACGCCAAAGCTTTGGCACCGCAGAGAGCACCGCCGCAACGCCGCACCGCGACCCTGGTCTCACCGACGACACCTGCTGACGCAGTCACCGAGCCGCTGCTCGCACCGCGACCTGTGGGCACCGCCTGGCTTCACGACGACGCCTTGGTATCCCCGACGCCGCCGCTCCACGCCGGACTCGACGCTGCTGCTTGCACCGTGGTTCAAGGGCACCACTCGTACAGTTACACGACGCACCGCCCTCATCCCGCATCGCAGCCTTGGCCTACCGACGCCGGTGCCATCGACTCCAGTTCGTCAGCCGACGACAGCGCTTCAGCAACGACGACGCCGCTGCTGCACCGTGACCTGCCAGCACCGTGACGAGCACCGCCTTCATCTCACACCGCGACCCTGGTCTCACCGACGACGCCATCTGACGCCGCCACCGAGCCGCTGCTCGCACCGCGACCTGAGGGCACCGCACGCCGCACCGCTGCACTTTGCACAGCAGCACCTGACGCCTGCCGACGCCAGCGCTACTGACTTCAACAGAGAGGAGATCGATCTGCAACGCGTGTGACTTCGAGGGCCCCCGACGACGCCTGCACCGACCTCCGGAACCGACGCCTGCAGCCGCCGTGTTTTCAGAAGCTCACCGCGAGGTCATCAACGCCCTGCATTTCTGAAAGGTACTGTTTGCGGGTCTTCCCGACACCGTAGCTGACCCGCGACGCCGCGGTCAGCCAGAACTGTTTGGATTTGTTTGTTCACGACGCCGTGATAGCCCCGGACGGAGCTATCGACATCAAGGAACTGTTTTTAAGGACACTGTGATAACTGAAGATTTTTGAAGTACTGTACTATGGATTTTTATCGTATTGGTCTTGTTTAAAGTATATAAAAATATTGGATATTTTTCTAAACTGGTGTGGTGTCCGTTTGTAGTGCTTACACTGTATTACTGTTGGTTATGTGCAAATGCTTTACACACTGCCTCTAAGATAAGCCTGACTGCTCATGCCAAGCTACCAAGGGGGTGAGCAGGGGTTATTTTAGGAGTGTAACTCCCTTATCCTGACTAGGGAAGAAGGGTCCCTACTTGGACAAAGGTGCAAGCCCTTGCCAACTAGAGACCCCCATTTCTAACATTGGTTGTCAGCGGTGAGGATAGGACGTGTGTTTGCACTTGACTTACAGTGATTGGTGTGCACTACTACCATATCGCAGACCATTACGTACCACATACAGGTTCTTTTTCTTTTGGGCCTATTTTTGATCTTGCCAGTTTGAACTTGCTACTTCAACATGCCTGAATCTAGAGTATCATCAATTGCATCAGTAGAAATTGCCTTTGAGGAGGATCGATTGGAAGCCTACAATGTCAAGGAGTTAAAATCGATTTGCAAGAACCTGATAGTCCAGATCAAAGGCCTCACCAGGAAGGATGAGCTACAAAAGGCGCTGAGGGCCTGGGTAGCAGCCAGACATGCCAGTGGGCAATCTGGTGATCTCAATGGAGAGGTGGAGGAGCCTGTTCCTAGGGTGGATGTGCTTTTGGGAGGGGGGGACCCTCCAGGCAAGGCAGCCGTGGCTTGTCCCCAGAGGAGCTGGAGGACAGGCGGGAAGCAAGGAAGTTCGAATTAGAGAAACTCAGGATGGAAAGTGAGAGGGAAGACAAAAGAATAGCCATGGAGGAAAGGAAGATGATCTTGGATCATGAGCTTAAAATGAGAGAGCTGGAGCTGGATTGGGAAGCCGGTAGGGCTTTGTCGAGCCCAGATGGTGGCAGCAAAAATGTAGTGTCTACTACTGAGGGGGAGGTACACGCACACACAGATTTGGGGCCCTGCTTCAAGGAAGGGGTTGACATACACCAGGGGGTTCAGGATTGTGAGGTTACTCCAGTGGTGCGTAGTGTCCCTGAGGTGGATTGGGGAACTGGCACAGGGGATCATATTCCTGGTAGTGGGAGGGACACTCTACTGACTCTAGAGGAGAGGTGCAGGGAGAGGGTTCCCCCATGATAGAAGCCCTGGTAAGTGAGTATGGAGACCAGCCAGAAGAGTATGGGTTGAGAGACAGCAACAGTCAGACACTGTCTCACCGGTCTTGTGAGAATGATGTGGGGTACTTGTCTGAGGCACTGGATGGTTGGGTGAAGGGTAGTTTGGTTAACACCTGTGTGGGGCTCTGTGATTCAATTGTTGGAGAGCATATTTTAAGTCCATGTTTTCCAGAGCTATGCCAACACCCAGTGGAGTGTAAGTTTTCTGACCCTAGGGAGCTTGCACTGGAGGCAGACCTTGTGGTGGATTCCAGAGGGTCTGGAGAAGCATCTGGGGGTGACCCGGAAGGAAGGGGCTTAGGTATTTCCCACCAAGGGTGGTGGGAAAGGTTCATGGTAGCCCAGCTAGGCCCCGGTGTCATGGGAAGGTGTAGGGACTCACGTCCTGTCTCAGCGGAGAAGGAGTGGAAGGGGCTGCGGCCCAAGGTGCCCGAAACCCGGTCCCAAAGCCTGGGTGGTTCCAGGAGGGAACACCAGGTGGGAGCCTAGGCTGTACTGATAGGCCGTCCGTTGAGGGGATCTCCTAGAGTCAGGAGAACCTGGAGCATCTGTAAACGGAGCTCCAGTGGTTCTGGTGTCTGGCGGTGCCGCTCCTAAGTGGAGGGTGCAGAAGTCCAGAGTGAGGGGTGAAAGGGGGATGTGTTCCCCAGTGGGAGAACCAGTGGGTCAGGGGCCAGCCAGAAGGGCTGAGCCTCCTAGCAGTGACCGTGGTGACACCACTTCTGTCCTGGGGGATCTTCACGCACTGTCAGATGGACAGAGGTCAGGAGATCTGCGCCAGGCAGACTGTCACATAACGCATGAGTCATGTATTACCCTCAGGGGGGGCATGCGTGCTCCCAAGGAAGTCCTGGTGCGCCGGGCAGGTGCTCAGCTGCATGGTTTAGTCCCTGGGTTGGGAAGCCAGGTTCAGGTCCTGTCTGACCTGGAGGGAAGGACGACTGTAAGCAGTTTCCTGACCGGTTTGTCTTCTAGGGGTACCACTCCAGGTGGGAGGGTGCAGAACTCTGGAAGGGGGTGCAGAGGGAGGGAGTCCTCGCCTCGACCCCGGTTCAACTTGGAGGGTTTAGACCCTAGGTTGGGAGACCAGTTGCTGGAGGGAGGTCCTGAACTGGTGGGCGAGTTAGGCAGGACACCTGCCACAGGTGCCCTGGACAATCTTGGAAGGACCAGTAGGTCAGGAGTTGCCAGCTCTGAGGTCAGAGCACCCCAGGACTAACCCTGGTGAGGCCACTTCTGGCCTGGGGGTCTTCATGCTCTGTCAGGTGGACAGGAGGCTGGAGACCTGCGCCAGGCGGATTCTGGCCCAACTCATGAGGGGTGTGTCTCCCTTGGGGGGGTGGTGTACTCCCGGAAGTCCTGGGTTGCCAGGCACAGGTCCAGCCTAAGGAACAGGCCCTGGGTTGGGAGGACCAGGTTCATGGTGTCCCCTGACCTGGGGGAAGGGGCAACTGCCAACAGTGCCACTACCAATTTGTCTTCTGGGAGTGCCGCTCCAGGTGGGAGGGTACAGTGGCCCAGGGAGGAGGACCGGGTGTGGGAGAGCCTACCCCAGTCCCTTGTTCAGACTCAGGGTACAGACCCTGGGCTGGTGTACCAGTTGCAGGATAGCACCCCTGAACTGGTGGGTGAATTGTGCAGAACGCCTGCCACAGGTGGCCTGACAATTCTGGAGTTGAGGGGGACTGCTCCCGGTGGGGATGCAGTGCCCCAGGGAGGAGGACAGGGTGTGGGAGAGCCACCAGCAGTCCTGTGTCCAGCCTCAGGGTACAGACTCCTAGGCTGGTGTACCAGTTGCAGGATAGCACCCCTGAACTAGTGGGCGAATTGTGCAGAGCACCTGCCACAGGTGCCCTGACAATTCTGGAAGGGGGTACCGCTCCAGGTGGGAGGGTACGGAGACCCTGGGAGGAAGACCACGGGTGGGAAAGCCTACCCCAGTCTCCTGTCCAGCCGCCGGGTACAGACCCTAGGCTGGTGGGTCAGTGCCAGGATGTCATCCCATGCCTGACAAGAGGGAGAGTCGACAAAGGGTGCCAGGCACCTGGGGCTACTGCCCCCCACTCTCTGACGCCACAGAGGTTAGAGAGCCCTGAGAGGCATAAGGCCTGGGTCTCCCCACTGACAACTGTCGGTAGCCACTGTGGCTTACTGTCCTGGTGGACAGCGCTGCTCCTGGGAGGGGGTCAGGAGTCACACCCCGGTGGTGGACTGGGCCACACCACTGTGTTGGCCATGTGGGCACTGTCGGCCTGTTGGGACACATCTGTGAGCAAAGTAAGTTTAGGCGCTGCACAGATGGGGTTCACAGGTGAAGAGAAGGGTACCCCATGGGTCAGCTTAGTGGGCCCTGGAGAGTATGGATAGAGGGATCCAACTGGGTTTGGAAAGGCGTAGAACCAGAACGTGCCCCGCTGTTGTGGGCCAGGTCTATGTTCTATCGCCCTCAAGCAGGGAAGTCCATCAAGTGATTGATTAGTCTACCCTGGCTTTAGGCTGGGAGGGGTTGTGTTAGACTTGGCTTTTCAGCGGGTTTACCCCCAGACTTTTTGCTTTTTGGCCTCCGGTTTTTGATCCTGGGTGTGTTGGTTTTAGGACTCTGGGCACTTTACCACTGCTAATCAGTGCTAAAGTGCATATGCTCTCCGTGTAAAATGTGTTATGGATTGGTGTTTCCATAATTGGCCTATTTGATTTATGTGTCAGTCCCTAGTAAAGTGCACTGCGAGTGCCAGGGCCTATAAATCAAATGATGTTGGTGGGCTGCAGCACTGGATTGTGCCACCCACGCAAACAGCACGTAAAGTGGAACTCGGCCCTGCCATTTCAGAGCCCGTGCGCAGCCTGGGGCTGCCATGTCGACTTGGCAAGTGCACACACTTGCCAGTCCCTAAACCTTCCCTTTTCTACATGTTAGTCACCCCTAAGGTAGGCCCAAGGTACCCCTGTGGGCAGGGTGCATTGTATGTGAAAGGTAGGACATGCCTTGGTGTGTGTGGCATGTCCTGATAGTGAAATACAGCCTACTTCGTTTTTCACTATTACAAGGCTACCTGTTCCCCATAGGCCAGAATGGGCAGTTTTGATTATTACATCCTATGATCCTAACTGACCCAGGAACATGGTAGAAATTCGAGTCTAGTATGCCTGAACTCAGAATGATAAAATGCATCTTTTAGTGAAGTTGGTTTTAACATTCTGTGTTTGAAAATACCACTTTTAGAAGTAGGTATTTTCTTGTCTAACTCATCCAAGCCTGCCTCTGCTAGGTTGTGTATTCCTTGTCTGGAGTGTGAGTGACAGGGGCTGGGGTATTCCAGGAGACAGGGTGAGTCAGCACAGGGCTGAATAGCAAGATCTACATGTAGATGGGTGGGAGGAGTTGCACCTGGGACCTGAATAGGGCTGTGCCTTCCCTCCACAATGCTGGCTCCACCTCCTGTGGTGTGTCTGATGTCCCTGGCCTACACTGCAAACGGAAAGAAGGAGACTTGTCAACAAAGTGCTCCAGGACTGACCAGAACTGGTTTGGACTAGGCAAAGGTCTCTCTGCCTTCAGAGAACAAAGAGAAATTGAGGATAAAAGGGGGACCCAGACCCCAGAACTTTAGGATTACTGCTGAACTAAGGAACCTGCCAGGAAGAAGGACCAGGAAAGCTGGAGGAGGAGTACTGCTCCCTATGCTGCGTGTTGTGGGGTTGGCCTGCAGTGGTTGCTTCTGTCTTGGGTAAGGAAAGGACTGGACTGTGCTTTCATCATCCTGCTGTTAGAGTTTTCTTCTCCAAGGGCTTGAAGTAGAGCTTGCCTCCTGTTGGAAGTCTCAGGGATAGAAAAGACTTCAGAGAACTCTTTTGGATCAAGAAGACTGCCAAGAAGAAGAGCTGGAGAAGCTGTGAGGAGGAACTACCACTTTGCTGTGTGCTTTGCTGTGTTGGCCTGCAGTGGCTGCTTCTGTCTTGGGCAGTGAAAGGACTGGACTGAACTTTCTGCAATCTACTTTGTGAGTGTCTCCAAGGGCTTGAGGTAGAGCTTGCCCCCTGTTCAAGAAGTCTCAGGAACAGCAAAGACTTCAAGCCCGATGCCGACGACGACGCCGCTGCTGACTCCGTGTCCTGAAGGCACCGCAGAGGGCACCGCCGCAACCTTGGTCTCACCGACAACGCCTGTCGACGCCGCCACCGAGCCGCTGCTTGCACCGCGACCTGTGGGCACCGCACTCTGCACCGCTTCACGCCGAAGCTTTGGCACCGCAGAGAGCACCGCCGAACCGCGACCCTGGTCTCACCGACGACGCCTGCTGACGCCGCCACTGAGCCGCTGCTCGCACCGCGACCTGTGGGCACCGCACTCCGCACCGCCTCGCTTCACGACGACGCCTTGGTATCCCTGATGACGCCGCTCCACGCCGGACTCGACACCGCTGCTTGCAGCGTGGTTCGAGGGCACCGCTCGTACAGTTACACGACGCACCGCCCTCATCCCGCACCGCAGCCTTGGCCTACCGACGCCGGTGCCATCGACCCAGTTCGTCAGCCGGCGCACAGCGCTTTCAGCAACGACGACGCCGCTGCTGCACCGTGACCTGCCAGCACCGTGGACGAGCACCACCTTCATCTCACACCGCGACCCTGGTCTCACCGACGACGCCATCTGATGCCGCCACCGAGCTGCTGCTCGCACCGCGACCTGAGGGCATCGCACGCCGCACCGCTGCACTTCGCACCGCAGCACCCGACGCCTGCTGACGCCAGCGCTCCTGACTTCAACAGAGAGGAGATCGATCTGCAACGCGTGTGACTTCGAGGGCCCCCGACGACGCCTGCACCGACCTCCGGAACCGACGCCTGCGGACGCTGTGTTTTCAGAAGCTCACCGCGAGGTCATCGACGCCCTGCATTTCTGAAAGGTACTGTTTGCGGGTCTTCCCGACACCGTAGCTGACCCGCAACGCCGCGGTCAGCCAGAACTGTTTGGATTTGTTTGTTCACGACGTCGTGATAGCCCCGGACGGAGCTATCGACATCAAGGAACTGTTTTTAAGGACACTGTGATAACTGAAGATTTTTGAAGTACTGTACTGTGGATTTTTATCGTATTGGTCTTGTTTAAAGTATATAAAAATATTGGATATTTTTCTAAACTGGTGTGGTGTCCTTTTGTAGTGCTTACACTGTATTACTGTTGGTTATGTGTAAATGCTTTACACACTGCCTCTAAGATAAGCCTGACTGCTCGTGCCAAGCTACCAAGGGGGTGAGCAGGGGTTATTTTAGGAGTGTAACTCCCTTAAACTGACTAGGAAGAAGGGTCCCTACTTGGACAAAGGTGCAAGCTTTTGCCAACTAGAGACCCCCATTTCTAACAACCACTAATCCTTTATGGGTTTCCGGAGTAGCGTGCTACTCGCCAAAAAGCGCTTCAACACCCCATCAGGGGTAACAAGCGCTATATAAATACAAACCTTTTTTCCTCTTCTATCCTTCTGCTATTCTTCTGAATCCAAATAACTGACTAACCTATCCACCACTCAAATTACTTTCATATTTCACTATACTAATTCAACACTAATCCTTTATGGGTCCCGGAGTAGCGTGCTACTCACCGAAAAAGCACTTTGACGCCTTGTCAGGGGGAGTAAGCGCTATATAAATGCAATTACAATACAATACAATACAATAAGTGTTACAAAAGAGAATTAAAAAATTCCAAGCTATTGTGAAGGAAAGTTTCAATTCTATTTAGGACATGGAGGCGAGGATTATGCTTTACTCTTTCATTTATTAACTCAGCAGCCTTGAAAAAACATTTTTATCCAAAGACTACAAATCCCATGAGTCTTTACAACAACTCAACATAATAACCATAGAGTCAGTCCCATATATCCAACATCGGGGAAAAACACTTCCTCTTTCTTCAAGTGAAACATCCTAAATTTGACTTTTCTTTCAGAATTCTTGCTTCTGGTCTGATCCTAATGAAAAACGACAAGATACAAAGAATACTGTCCCAGATCCATCAATCATATCTAAAACCAATCATCAATATCAACAGACATTGGTAGCAATTATGATATCTACAGATTACCAAGGTCTAAGCGGACATAATAATGGACATTTTTCAGCACAAAATATTGTAAAACAGTCTTTGATAAACATTTGTATTGATTGACAACAACCTTTAAAACATACTTATCCGGCGTGGCTAAGCACCGAAGCGTAATGGCCGCCTAACGCTGTAGCTCCGTAAACCCTGTCCCCACACGCCTATCCGCCACACTGATCCGCTCCCCCCGAGGAGGAGAAAAGACACCGGAGGCATACCGGAGGGGATTCCCTCGGACCCCGAAACCAGCGAACGTCTGTGCCCCGAGAAACCGGAGCAAACGGAGTGGGGCCTATCCGCAGTGCTGAAACCGGGAGCACAGTGCCGGTGAGGCCGCGGCGGTGAGGGGACGGAGCCGCCTTTCCCGGCCGTAGCCACTGAGCCTGGCGAAGGGCCCTGAGAATCACCCGCGCTCTGCGGCGGCATCGGCGGAGTGGGCGTCAGGCGGTCCAGGCAGGAAGCACCTGTAGCAGCCCTCACCGTCCCGAGGATCGACTCGGGAGGCCTGAGACGCCATTGCTCCGCGGGGCAGGACCGGAGCACTGCGGCGTGACCTGGAGGTGAGGCGGGGGGCCCGAGTGTCTTGGGCGGTGTCCCCGAGTGAAATCATCGGTGGACCTTGTCCTTTCCCCCTCGCTGAAGTGTCCGCAACCAGCTGTGGGTCCTGTTTCCCCCCCCCCTCACTGGCATACTGTGAGGTGGCGCCGGGGACTCATAGCCACAGCGCCTATCACCAGTGGGCCTCTGCAATAGCTAGCAGGGTGAAGTGGGCGCTGGGCTCCCCCATATGGTGCCTCCTGAATCAGCGCCGCCACCATAAAGTGATCTGGGTGCGCGTGGACCACATACCGAGATCCTACAGTCGTGGGCCCCCTCCCCCGCCTACACCATTAGACTACTGGCCGGGCACATTACCAGTCGGCACCCCCCTGACTACCGGGGCCATAGATGCCTCGTTTAATTCCACCACAAGCCCTTTGTGCGACGAGGAGCGGACACAATGGAGAAAAGCAAGCCCCCAGGAACGAGAGGGTCTAAACCAACGCAGACCAATAAACTCGATCGATACACGATGCCCAAAGACATGCTGCAGGGCCGTCAATCCAGAGGCACACCCCTGGGGGACCCAGAAGAAGAGGAGCGAGAACTCTCCCTTAAAGACGTCATGGAGGCCATCACAAGCGTCAAGACCTCTCTTGAACATAAAATGGACACTATCGCGATTGACGTAAACCTAATAAGAGCAGACCTAGCCACATTTAAGGAAAAGGTCAAACAGGTGGAAATCGCTACGACCAGCCTGATGGGAGACGTCGCACAGCTCCAGGGGGAGGTCTCGGACCTACAGGATTTCCGTAAATTCACGGAAATGAAACTGGATGATTAAGAAGGGCGCCTACGCCGCAACAACCTACGCATTCTGGGAGTTCCGGAGCGGGCGGAGGGGCAATCTCCGGACCTCTTCGTGGAAGACCTTATCCTAAAGCACCTCCAACCCAAGGGCCTCAGCCGATTTTTTGTTATTGAGAGGGCCCACAGGGTACCGGGGGCGTCCGAAACCCGGGGCTCCTCCGCGCCCTATGCTGGCGAGAGTGTTGAACTTCCGGGACAGGGACGTAATTCTCCAAAATGCTAGGACAGGAGCTCCACTCCACTATGAAAACGCAGGCATCACCTTCTTTCCAGACTTTACTCAGAGAGTGCAAAAGATGAGGCGCACCTTCCTTGTGGTGAAGAGGGAGCTTCGAGAGCGGGGCCTGAGGTACTCCATGTTGTTTCCGGCACGTTTGCGGGTCGAGGCGGAGGGCGGACGTGGTTTTTCGAGCATCCTGAAGAGGCAGCTGACTGGCTTGAAAGCAGGAAGATCCCAGGCCCACCGGATAGTCATCCCAGAGAGGAGACTTCGCTGTCCCCTACAGGATGAGACACGGTGGTGGAGAGTGGATGTCACTGGGACATGTTGGCCCTTATCCGAGCTAGGTTAAGCACTGGGCGGCTGCGCATTTGATCTGGAGGGACTTCTTCGGGACTGTTTAAACTCCAACCCTCGAGGGGTGCCTTTTCCTTGGGGTTACAGACTTTACTTTTACAGGGGCAGAGATACGGACAGCCACACCCCTATTTTTCTACCTTTAGTTTTTTGCTAGGGCGACAGGCACTCTGCAAGTTTGAAATGGGCAGTTCTACGCCCAGAGTGCAGGGCAGCAGGGAGGGGGGTTGTTGGGTGAGGGAATCTTTGTTCATAATTTGTTGGAAATTTTGCATCGGTGTCAGTTATGGTTTCTTCCACAGAGGGGATGTCGACTTTGTTCCTCCTGGCATTTTAAAATCTATCAAGTTGTACGACAGAGGTTATGGGGACGGGACAATTAAGGTATTAAGTTGGAATGTCAACGGGCTTGGGGACAAGATTAAGCGGAGCATAGTTCTCCAGTACCTGAAACCGAGATCTCCAGATATTGTCCTGCTCCAGGAGACGCACCTGGTTGGTAATCTGTGTAAAGCAATGCATAGGGAGGATACAAAATGGTAGCACACGCGGGGTTCACGTCTGGCTCCAGAGGGGTGGGCATTATGATGAAAAACACACTCCCCCTCGCTATAAGTTCCACATGGGCGGATGACCGGGGCAGATACGTTGGTATTACGGGAACTTGGGAGGGCCGTCTTATCTCTCTCATGTCCATCTATGTTTCGCCAGGCCTACAGGGCACCACCTTTGCGGACCTGGGTAGGGTCCTCCTCTCCATTCCAGACGGCCTTGTGGTCCTCGGAGGGGACTTCAATGCGGTGGTCTCGGGCACCCTGGACCGCCATCCCCGCGTGAGGTGGGGTCCGCTTCCCGCTGGCTACCTGACTTCCTAGAAACTATGGGGCTAGTTGATGGTTGGAGAACTTACCATCCAGACCAGATACAGCACACCTTTCACTCCGGGGCACACCATACCCTTTCCCGCCTAGACTACTGTTTGCTGCCAGCCGCACAAGCATCCCTCATACACGAAATCAAACATCTCGCGAGAGGCATCTCCGATCACTCACCGATATGGCTCCGCATGGTCCTCCATCAGAACAAAGTAGGAAGACTAGCCCCAATCAATCCCTGGTATCTCCACAATCCCAAAATCCGCACAGCCCTTATTGAAGCCATGGATAATTATTTCTTAGATAACGAAGGGACGGTCTCCTCATCCAAGTCCCTATGGGAAGCATTTAAGACTGTAATCCGGGGACAGGCGCTATCGCTGATCTCGGGTGCGAAGAAAGAAAAACAGAAAGAAGTTTTGGACATCGAGGCTGAAATCGATAGATTGGAGAGTGACCTGGAGTCTGGGGTGACGCCAGAGAAGCTTCACCTCCTGAGCCTGAAGCAGTACAGCTATAAGGCCTTAGTCACAGACAAAGCCAAAAACCTGGGAGGGAGCGGCTGGGTAGACTCTACGACCTGGGTGACAAAGCAGGGAAGCTTATAGCATGGTTAGATAAACGGGAATGGGCGAGCAGGCTGGTGCCAGAGCTTAGAGTAAAAGGGGACATACCCGTCACGAATCCACAAGAGATAGTCGATAGCTTTGCCAGCCATTACCAAACGGTCTATACGACAGTGGCCCCCTATACGGAGGAGGACTCTCAAGAACTGTTGCATGACATCAAACTCCCCGCCTCTCCTTAGAAAATCGGGATTTCCTGGACAGTGACTTGACCCCAGATGAGATAGCGCAATCGATCCGTTCATTAAAATCGGGAAAGGCACTCGGCCCCAATGGACTCCCCATCGAGCTCTATAAGCTGCGACCCGATAAACTCTCCCCTACTTAAAATCTATGTTTGAGGAATCACTGGAGACGGGCATGCTGCCCAGGGAACAGAGGATAGCCACCATAGTTACCATCCATAAAGACGGGAAACCCAGAACAGACTGCAGTTCCTACCGGCCAATTTCCCTCCTAAACGCCGAACCAAAAATCCTCGCCAAGCTCCTGGCCAATCGCTTGGTCAAGGTCATTAGTGCCTTAGTACACCCAGATCAATCCGGCTTTATGCCGCACAGGAACTACTGGCCCTGAATCTGCGTCGAGTCCATGGGGTAGTAGCTAGAGCACATACTCTCCGAGAGCCAGCAATGATCGCGTCTCTGGACGCAACCATGGCATTCGACACTATTGAATGGCCTTACCTTTGGGCAGTATTGGCCAAAATGGGTTTCGGCCCTAACTATATAAACTGGGTACGACTTCTGTATAACGAACCCCTAGCCCAAGTGGTGGTCAACAATAAGTTATCAGCTACCTTCCAGCTGAGTCGGGGAACCCGTCAGGGCTGCCCGCTTTCGCCTCTCCTCTTCGCCCTGGCCCTGGAGCCTTTGGCAGCCTGGATCCGTAGAGATCCCAGGATACGGGGATTAGAATGGTCTCCCGGCTGGGAGGACCGAATCTCCCTCTACGCAGACGACCTGTTGCTTTATTTGGCCTCTCCTAGGAAATCCCTTATAGTGATCTTAGATATCCTGGCGGTATTCGGACGATACTCTGGATTCTCTATCAACTGGAGTAAGTCGCTTTTGTTTCCTCTGTGGGGCGATCCACCCGTCCCTCCCAAGAACTGCCCCATACAAATCAACACGGCAGGCTTCAAATACCTGGGGATTTTCATTTCGCTAGATCCCGCAATCCGGTATACTCAAAACCTTCTCCCCCCCCATCGTAAACTTAAAAGCGATATTGCCAACTGGAGGTCGCTACCCCTCTCCCTTCTGGGCAGAGCCGCCCTATTCAAAATGATGTCCCTGCCTAGATTCCTATACACCTTGCAAAACACCCTGAATCCTGTTCCCGCCAAATATTTCAAGGAAATTGAGGGCCTGCAGAGAAACCTGTTGTGGGATGGAAAACCTCGAATCGCCCTGACCAAACTAACACTGAATTGGTATGACGGTGGTATTAGCCTCCCAGATATCAAGAAATACTACTGGGCGGCTCACCTAGCAGCCATCAACCACGGCATGTATGGCCGTGCAGACGATCCCGGATACGCCATGGATAAATGGCTCCTCCCAGGTGGTAATTATAACAGGGCGCTATACTCACGGCCCAGACGATACACCTTGACTGGCCCCACCAAACACTCTGTCCAGATCTGGCATGATGTTATCGCCTCACTGGGATGGAAAAACACGCTGACATTAGCCACTCCACTTTGGGACTCAGAAAGATTGGGCGACTTGTGGAAATCGAAGGGCTTTGACAGATGGGACCTTATCGGTATCTCACACATTAGGGACCTTTGGGGGCTGGAGGGGTTAAATCCTTTGACACGCTCCAGGCGGACTCACGATCTAGCAGCCACCGAGTATTTCCGATACCTGCAGGTCCTGCACTCACTGCAATCTTTGCTGCCTAAGGGGACGTTCCCTCCAGAGGCCTCTCCACTGGAGGACAGAATATTAGACGGCCACCTTCCCGAGAAAACCATCTCCCTGATTTACAAAAAGTTAATCAACAACATGGAGAGTCCCCTTCAATCACTCCGTGAGAAATGGACGCAGGATGGGGTGGAGGTGGATGATGAGGACTGGCAGCTGGCGGTGTCTTCCCCCAGGGAGGTTGCTATCCCGGCGCGTTTGAGGCTGGTACAGCTTAAAATCCTCCACAGAATTTATATGACAGGACCCCGTTTGTTACACATGGGATGGTCAGATAATGGGAACTGTAGGCAGCAATGTGGTCACGTGGGGACATTCATACACATAATTTGGGAGTGCGAACATATCATATCCTTCTGGCTCAAGATCCATGACACTATTAATGCGGTACTACAGGTTCACATCCGCCCGGAGGCACGACGATGCCTTCTCAATCTGTGGGAACCTACGGATCTCAACACAAATCAGACACGGTGGGCTACACTGGGGTTCATGCTGGCAAAACGCAACATTGCTCAACTATGGGGGCCACACTATCACCCACACTGGCAGCATGGGAGAAGAACCTTGACTGGTGCATGTTTCGGGAGAAAACAGTCTACCTGGCAAGAGGATGCCCCAAAAAATGGTCTCGGATATGGAGCCCCTGGAATACCTACCGGGAGAGATCTGTATGCCTCCTGATTGTCCCGAACAAAATGACCCCCACACCCTGTAACATTCCTCTATCATGTAGAAAACCGACGTATTTCCTCCTGTACCGACTGTAATGTAAGATTTGGCGAACCCTCTGTAATGTTTATTGGAACCGATGTATGTTTAATAAAAAGAATTATAAAAAAAAAAACATACTTATCCAACCCTGAAAACTTCTTCAGATACAGGGAGGGTAATAGATTGTACTCAATCGGGAGGGATAATCCTTGCCTCTGAATCCTTAATAGAATTGAAACTTTCCTTCACGATAGCTAGGGAATTCTTTATTCTGTCAGGTCCGAAGGCTCAGATTATGGTAGTTTAAAGCTGGTTGACCACCAGTGAAGCCATGCCATTGTCTGGCTTAAAATATAAGATCATAAAAATTGAATCAGAAGACCAATCAGCTGCTCTGAGTATATCCTCCGGGAGGTTCCCCAGGGAGATAGCCTTCGTGGAATGAGCCCCAAAGAAAGACGTAGCAATTCCTGCTTCTTGCAGGACCTATCTGACCCATCAGGCGATAGTCATCGCCGAGATGGCTTGAAAGGTTTCTTGAGAGAAATAAACAAATGCGCCATCCCAGGTGGTCTATATTCCTCATATGCTCTGAAGGAATGGGCCACACACAACTTTGGATGATTGCTAACTTACCTGTTAACTCCTTACAAGACAAATACTGATTATCCTGCCACAAGCAAAGGATTCTGAGCACAACACTAACATCCCAAGGGAAGGAGTACTATGGCTGCGTGGGAAAGACAGTCTAATACCTCTTATGAGATGACAGATTAGTGGGTGTTCCCCTACCAGAATATCATGAGTAGGCGTATGTCCTGATGAAATTGCCAATGTGCTTCTGTTGATAGTGCGGTAAGCCAATCTCTTGTCAATCAATTCAGACAAAAAATTGACAATATGCACTATATCTGCCCCCATGGGATCAAGATCCCTTTGCAGACACCAGCGTGACCATCTCCTCCATGCCTAACCATATCGCTTAGCCCTAGAATCTGCCCAGGCTCTTCTTATGAGGGAGGCAGCCCGTGACGAAAAGCCCGGGACTTCCCAATGTCCATGTAATCCTCCAACCCATCAGTAGGAGAGTCCCGTCCTAAACAAGTTGGTGCAAGTTCCCATGAGGGTCCGTCAATAGATGAGGAACTTGGGAAGTGGGTTTGGAAAGTTCCAGAAGAACTGGATACCATACTTGCCATTCCCAAAGCAGTGTCACCAGGATCACTTACGCCTTTTTCCGCCTGACCAACACAGTGAGTCTGGCTATCATTGAAAATGGAGGAAATGCATATCCTCGAAACTGACTGCAATCTTGCAGAAAGGCGCCCGTCGCCTCTACTAGAGGATCCGGGCGCCAATTGAAGAAATGTGGAAGTTGATGGGTGAGCCTTGACGCAAAGAGATCTACCTGGTAAGGGTCCCAACGATTCACATTTCTCAGAAACAGAGAGGGATCCAGTTTCAATGCACTGTAGTCCTTCAGGTGTCTGGATTGCCAGTCCGCCGACTGATTCGCCCAAGTAGATATTCCACCGTCACTGACAACTTGTGTTCAAGACAATAGTTCCAGAAGCCACTGACCAAATCTGCCAGTACCTTGGACCGGGTGTTCCCAGGCAGTTTATATATCTGACCGCTGATATGTTGTCCATCTTCAACAGGAGGGCACAAGACACTTTCTAAACTCCCCAACGCGAAAGATCCTGCAAGGAGTTCCAGACAGTTGATGTGGAGAACCTCCTCTCGCTCTGACCACTGTCCTCCTGTGGTAATATCTCCACAGCGTGAGCCCCATCCCTGACGACTGGCATCTGACTCGATAACCAGATCGGGGGCTGACCCAAAGATGGCTCTGCCATTCCAGGCCTGCATGTGATCGAGCCACCACTGAAGCTCCTTCAGGACCTCCGGAGAAAGAGAAATCTCTTGCGCATACGTCAGGCCCCTTCGTAGGTGGTGCCTCTTCAGGCGTTGCAGAGACCAGTAGTGCAGTGGACCCGGAAAGATCACCTGGATCATCAACGACAGAAGCCCTACAATCCTGGCCAGATGACGTAGGGAGATGTTATCCCTCTCCAACGTTTTGAGCAACTCCCGATGGATCAAAGGCATCTTTTTCTAGGGCAATCTGAGGTACTGTCACATTGTGTTGATCTCAAATTTTAAAAAGGTAATTTGTTGCGCTGGGACAAAGTCCGATTTCTGGATGCTCACTATAAATCTAAGTTCTTGCAGTAGAGACCTGGTCATCTGAAGTTGGGAGACTAAAATGGATTTTTCCTGGTGCATTAGGACAATGTCGTCCAGGTACTCTATTAGTCTAACTTCCCGAGCACGAAGCCACTCCATGACCGGCCGCAACACCTTGGTGAAGTACCAAGGTGTTGAGGATAGTCCGAAGGGCAGGCATGTAAACTCGAAAATCTGGCCATTCCACTCGAACTGTAAAAACTGTCTGTGGGGAGGAAAAACCAGTCGTTGGGCAACAGAACATCTTGCAGGAGGTAGATGCCCTCCATTCTGAAATGGCGATGCACCACCCATCGATTAAAATCTTTCAAATTTATGACACAACTGAAACCATTTCCTTTTACTCCACTAGAAAAATATTGCTCAGGAATCCCCTGGGGTCAAGGACAGAAGGGGCAATGGGCCTTTTTTTAAGAATTTCTCCACACCTCTTGGTTTACAACCCGTGTGCCTTCTTGTGAGAAGACCAAGGGACGGGGATAGGAGTCTTGATGGGGAATGCCGTAAAACTCTATGTAGAAACCCCTCAGGGTTTGAAGTACCCACGCATCCCTTGTTATGGACGCCCAACTGTGACTGAACCACTGTAGTCGTATCCCCACCCCTAGTAGGGAAGAAAGAATATCTCTTAGGGGAGGTGCCATCTGGCACGTTACTGGCTCCTCTGAGGGCTCCTTTGCAGCAGCATAATCTGCTAAGCCCTCTTGAGGGGTAGAACCCTCCAAATTTCTTGTGATCTTGCCACTGGAAAGAGCGCTTTGTTTGGAGTTTATGGGGGATTGGACTTATACGCCCGGCCGGCCGAGCGCCCCCTACCTCTTCAGTCCCCGCCTAGAATTTGCTGGTTGAAGACCTTCTTGATGCACTGCTGGGCCTTGTCCAGAGTTGAGAAGGTTTTTATGAAGCGAGATAGCTCCTTAATGAAGGGTTTCCCAAAGAGACCTCCATTCGCCAGTGGGCCGACTTCTGTTGTTGCTAACTCACCCAATCTGGGTGAAATTCGAAATGAAATGAAATTCGTACTTGTAAAGCGCGCTGCTACCCCAACTGGGGCGTCGAGGCGCTGTACGCATACCGCTGTGGAACCCTTCCTGGCTTTTCCCTGTGAAATGTCCACTCCTGGGCACCCCCAAGGTGAAGCCAGGCATCCCAGCGCTGGTGGGGCCGTTGTGGAGATTAAGCAAGCTATTGCCCAGAGTTGCAGAGTGGGACCCATGATTAGAATAGGCACCGAGGCGAGAATTATCAGGTCCGAGGAAATTGAGCCCAAGACCCGCCGAGGCGGGAATTGAACCGTGGTCCCGGGCCAGATCTCTGCATCAGGGTCTGCCGCTCTAACCATTGAGCCACACTTCTCCACTGGGTTCAATCTTAATCAGCAAGGAGCGCCTACGCCCCATAAGGCACAGTTGCCATTGCCTAAGAAACATAGGTTTCATTGAGCCCAACCTGATAGTATAATGGGATCGATCATATGAACGGACTCCATGGCAACTCCGGTAATATCCAATATTTTGGTGACTGGCCCCAACACATCTAAGACCTTATCCTGACAGGATCGCCAGGAACGGTCTAGGCCCATTTTAGGGTCTTTGGCAAATTTCATAATGTACGTTGCCATTCTGGCGTTGATGTCTGGGGTACTTACCACTTTAGTAGCCAAGGGGGGTCTGGGGTGCTCAGCCCTCAGACGTCCCCCGACCTCCTGGTCCATGGGCTTCCTAATGTGGCTGGCTACATAATGCACCACTCAGGATGCTGGAATCCATTCCGCAGAGTGGGGATGATATGTATCTCCCGGGTTCAACATGCCCGGTACCCCTGCAGAGTCCTGTTTGTCTGTGTCTTCCAGCCTGGCTTTCTTAGAGCCGCCCTCCGGTCACCAGGGTCTGCTCTGGCCTGGTTCGTTGCAGAGTCCCCATCAAGGGTGTCTGAACCACACCCAGCATTGTCATCTGTTCTCTGGTGGGAGCAGGAATCATCCTCAGAGGTATATCCAGGGTGGGAATCATCCTGTGCCTTCTGGGCATCCAGGCGTCATTTCAGGAAGGCCAGGCAAAGCCTCTCAAAAGCGTCAGACGAGTCAGTAGTCGCCCTAATACTGATGTTCGGTCTGGCTCTACTTTTGCCCTACGGGGGCCCCCGATTATCAGAAAGATGCTCAGGCCTTCCTCGTGGGGGGGTAGTAAACTGGATCTCACTGTAAGTTCAATAATACGTTGACTCAGAGGTACCAGAGCCGAAGAAACTGGTCTCTCTAGGGATGCGTCTATTGGCATCCACTAGCTCCTCATGGATAGGGAGAAGCAACTGCTACTCCTCAACGGACTTTCAGTATTTGTCAAAAGCACCTGCCATGGCTGATCAGGTGAAGTTAAAGGTAGGCAGAAATAATGAAGTAAAATGTGGTAATAACACTCCCTGGCCATCCCAGGCAAATTTGGTTTAGCCAATGCTTGTTTACTGCTCACAGAGAAAAACTTTAATCAGGCCCTCTAACTACAATGGGCCACAGGGGAAACGCTACGCAGGTGAAACCGCTTATCTGGTGCATAAACTAAGGCAGAAATATGTTTGGAATGCATAATAGGAGCGTCGTGTGTTCGCTATGCTCTTTGTCCTTCACTGACAGTGGAAGAAAGAAAGAACCCAGAGACGCAGAGACACACAACATGGAATGTGTGGAATGCAGCAGGGAGAGACGCGTCTCCTTCCGTAAGAGATGCACACCCTCCACGCACCGTACTGGGGCTATCCAGTTACCGCGCAGGTCAAGAATGCAGGCGTGATGCTGGAGGTTGTGTGGAGTAGCGCGCCTTCTTCAATGCTGCTGTACACTGCGCGTCTCGCATTACAAAAGCGAGATGTGCCGGTAATAAGCAGAGTGAATGGTTCGGGCACCGGCGGGAGGCCGCACATCTTGGAATTAAGGTCCCGAAGGGCCCGGCCTCAATGTGACTCCTCATATGCACCCCTAGTGAAAAGCTGAGGCTATTGCACCCAGGCAGCCCGTTTCAAATACTGATAGCACTACACACTCCCCAGTATGAACAACGGTCAACAGTAGTCATTCTATAAGTTATACAATGTAAAACCAAAACCCAATATTGAAGATATGAACAAAAAGCACTTATCTGGCTGCTGAGCAACAAAGAAAGAGGAAGTGCTTTTCCTTGATGTTGGATATAGGGGACTGATTTTATGGGTATTATGGTGAGTTGTTGCAAAGACTCATGGGATTTGTAATCTTTGGATAAAAATGTTGGGTTAAGGCTGCTGAGTTAATAAATGAAAGAGTAAAGCATAATCCGAGCCTCTGGTCCTGACCATAGAATTCTATCTTACCCTGATCAGAGTAAAAGTAAAAAAAGATTTTAAAGCATGAAAAAATTGATTTTGTAAATCAAGAATTATGTTGCAATATCTGCCAGTCAGATTAAAAAATCACACCTTAAACGAGTCATGTTTCAATCTTAAGGGCTGAATAAGTGTCATAATAATACCAATTGTGAAGTGTTTTATATTATTATTAGCTGCTTTATAGAAATAAATGTCAGCCAAATTAGAGTCAACCAGATGTCAGCAAGGGCAGACTGGAGGTACCAGAGTGTGTCCATCCAGCTGAAGGGTATACCTTGGATTCTTAGATACAAATAGAATAATTTCAGAACTCTGACGTCTTTTTAGGTACTCCCATAGAACCAGGAATCTGTGTCCGTTAATTCCTATTGTTTTATGAATCATAATCTGAAGTGAACGGCTAAGAAAAGTATTCTGACCGCCACTCCTCATATATCTGTAAAGTGTGACGACTACACGTGACTGAAGGCCATGCATTTTGGTTTTCCTCTTCCAGTAGGAGGTAAACAACACAGTTGCATGTGTAAATGGCACTTCTAGAGTTTTGAGAAATACCAAGACTAGTAAAAGTGCTAGAAACGTATTCAAACAGTTCCCTCCCTGCGCATGCAGCCATTTCCCCATTGGGCCCTACTTATGAGGCATGTCGTAGAAATGGGGTGGTAACACTGGACCTGGCATTACTGGGTGGTATTACCACCCCACTACTAGTAGATTAGGAGTTTTGGAGCCCAAATGGGGAATAAGGTGCAGCACCAGCCACTTACTGCATGTTTTTTCTGATTTCTGGGCCGTTTGTCGTACACCTATTCGATGTACGCTGAAAAGCTGGTGATATTATCTGGTGCATTTTTACGTGTAGAGAAACACACCCTGTAACATCAAGGGGCATTCTGCGCTGGGCAAAATTTGCAATTGAACAGAACAGTATTTCTACAGAAAAAAAGTCCGGGAATGCTGCTCTACACAACTCATATTGAGAGCATAGAGGTGAAACAATAAATTCTGCCAAGTCAAAGCACCTTGTAGCTTTTTAAAGAACTAGAAACAGTGGCGGCTCCTCCGCTGAGGCAGAGGAGCGTCGCCCCACTGCTGCTGTACACAGTAAAAGAAAGGAAAAATAAAATGATAACGCAATGTTATTATCATTTTATTCTTCCCTGCTGCGGCAGCATGAGGGCGGGGCTGCTCTGCTGACAGAGCAGGGGAGGAGTGGTGGGCACACTAAAGTGTGAATGATGCTTTGACCAGCCCTCTCGGGCGACCAAACAGTTATGCGCACTTTAGCATATTATCCATACAGGCTGCATTAAAGCCTGCATTGAGAATATGCCCAGGCCCCCAGTTCCCGTCTGAGCGCCGAACCACGGCGCTCACACCAATCACAGCGCTTGGCGATTGGCTCAGGGGTGCCTGGCTGCTTCCTGTTCCGCGGAGGAGAGGCGACGTGGGACAGAGCGGCGAGGAGGTATGTGAATTACAATTATATCTCCATACTTCCTTGCCCCTCGCCTCACCACCCCAGATCCGTGCTGGCTGCCACTGACTAGAAAACATTGTTCTGTTTAACTGACTCACCAGTAAATCTTGCTTGCCAAATTTAAAATGAAAATCCAACAGTCCCTTGTCTTGTGGGCAGATATCCTGCCGACCACTGAAAGGTGAAATAGTCACAGTTCGTCCAAGAGGGAGTACGGGGAGGCTATTGGTAAAACCACCATCCATCCATTTCTGCAAATACAGAAGATACCTTGTTAGAAATTATTAAGCACAACAAAAGCAAAACACCCCAAAAACTCTGCATGGGATTGCATTTTAAATCACAACTCTTTGGTAGATGCCACTGACTAAGTGACAGACGAAAGGGAGCAAATCACAATTTACTATTTTTTGCATGATATAATATTTTAATATAATAATTCATAAAATTCACAATCACTCAATCGTTGAATAACTAGACTATTAACAATTATTTGCTTACCGCAGGATGCTTGAATGTATTTGTTGCGAGAAAACACTTACACACAGTAACTGTCTTTGATTGGTGTCTCTCGTTGGCACTAGTAGATTGTCTCTTGTTGGCACTAGTAGATTGGATTTACCATAATTATTATGCCTGTACTGTTTTGTTGTGCATGTGCCAATCATTGTTTTTATGCATTGTAGATGTTTGATTCACAAACTTAGCCTGACAGATTAACCGCTTCGGTGCTCATGACGAGACCAGCTCGTCATGAGTCACAGTGGAGCTGTGCTCATGACGAGATGGTCTCATCATAACTGCTGCGCCCCGCCCACGCGGGATTAATTCCCCGCCTGTGCGGGAGAATTAATCAGTGGGCGGGGTCGTGACGAGACCAGCTCGTCATGAGCACAGCTCCACCGTGACTCATGACAAGCTGGTCTCGTCACGAGCACCGCGGCGCCGCACTCACCACCCCACCCACCCGCACCCGTGGGGGAATTACCCCCGCAGGGAAGGGGTTAAACTTCCAATAGGGATACTAAACATGGTGTGGTAGCTCTATGTTAGTGCTCAGGTACTGAACAATGCACTTCTCGCACCACACATCTAAGACTGCAATAGAGTTATTTATTCTACTTCCGTTACTTTTCACACTGTAATCAGAAACATTTTAAGTTTGCAGAATATGTCAGTCTATATGCTATATTATACATGTTTAATACAGAAAATGTATTAAAAATTCAAACCATATGAATGAGAAATAAATCCACATGCCTTAATTTAACAAGCATTTACAATGCAATAGGTCTCGCAGTCGCGAGCCTTTGAGCCATTGGCACTGTAAATGGCAATGCCTTTAAAAAAATTAAAAGGCATTGTAATTTACAATGCCAACAGTCCAAAGCCTTGCAAATGCAATACCCATTGCAGAGCGCGGTGTCCGTGAAGCGGGCGCCGCGCTCAGCATGAAAATACAGCAAAGCAGCCCCGTTGTCCCCATTAGTGTCAATAAATAAAATAGTGCTTACCTACTAGATAAAGCAGACTGTGTAACGAGCCAAGTAAAAGGTCCAGTCCTTATGGGCGGTAACAAATGGCGACAAGGAGGTACCCAGGAGGAACTAAAAAGCCTCATAATGAATCGGAAGCCAGCGTTTATGAAAGACAATGATGCAAGCCAATTAAAAATATGGGCGGAGAGTGGGCGGGGCTCCCACTGCATACTCTATTACAGCATGCCTTGCAGAGCGAGCAGCGCATGCGTGCTTCCGCTAGGCTCGACCTAAAAAAATGTGGCCTAACCCCGTGACCACAAAGCACATCGAAACACTTGCAGGTAAGTTTCAAGTTTGCAGATCGAATTCCTGTGCTGTACATTGTAAGCTCGCAGCAAAGGTCAGTGCGGCAGGAGTAAGCTTAGTATTGCAGTTGAACTCAAGGACCAGATCAACGAGTGCCTTGCTGTTATTCTCACTTTGAATAAAAGGGAAAAGGTAGCTAGAAAATCAGCTTATTTTATAATTTGTTTAGAAGCTGCTTCACACTCCCAGCTCTGCGTGCCCTGCTCTATGTGCTCAACGGTGCGTGCCCAACTCTGCGTGCCATGCGTGCCCAGCTCTGCGTGCCTTGTGTGCCCTGCCCAGCGGCGCGTGCCCATGGGCGACATCTCTAGGGGCGCTCTGTCCCACAGTACCCAGAGTACTTCGAATACTAATTAGCCGTTCTTGTGTGATAGTTTTACAAAGCCCCTCGCGCTAATACATTAAAGTAACTGGATTTAACCGCACATTTCGACTTTGGTGCTGCAGGTTTGTTGCGTCATTTTATATAAATGTAAGTCTACTTCTCTTAACCTTTCGACGTTCTCTCCGGTCGGGACCACTCGCAGTAGCACAGGGTCATGAGAGGTGCACTGGGGCAAGAACTGTGAACAGGAGGCAAAGGAAGGAAGGGAGGAAAGCGTTCAAAGGGAGGAGGAAGACGCACTCGTTTGGGTGAGATGGGAGAAGAACTAACGAGCGTTACCTGGGGTTCAAGAGGCAAGGCTGGCACCGGCCTGGGGCTCCTCCGGTCTTCGGGACACTAGGCTCCTGGTGAAGCTGCACGGAGAAGGAGCGGGGCAGCCTCATGTTTTGCGGCTGGCGAGGACGGATGGGGGACAGGAGATGTGCACATCGCGTGTCTGTACGTGCGTGTTCACGGGCGCGTTCATAATTGCAGTCCGTCCTGCGCGTGCACATCTCCTGTCTCCCTTCCGAAGCAAGTCGGTAACAATACATCTCGCTAGCGACAGCGCTTTCGCGCTGCGTCGCTAGGCGAGACCTAAAAATCATGTGTAGTGTGTGTTGCCACAATAAGGGATGTGTTAGCATGTGATAGTCAGTATGTGGGTGTATGATGCTGGATGTGACCTTTTACAATGGTGGATGTTGGATGCATGATGGCAGGTTTATTGGTGTATGAAAGTGGATGTGTGGATGTATGAAGTTGGGTGTGGAGACATATGTTTGGTTCGTTAGCTAGCGTATGATGTTAACAGTTTTAACATTTGATAATGGGTATGCTGGCGTACAACAGTGAGTGTGCTAACTTGTCATGGATTCTGTGGACATAAGATGTTGGTTGTGTTACATATGAGGTTGCTTGTGTAGAAGTAATTATAGAAATAATGAGGCAAGTACACTGGCATTTGATGATGTGTGTTGGCGTATAATGGTTTGAGTTGTATGTAAGTGTGGGTAAATTGGTATGTTATATTTTCAGGTGGACATTTGATGGTGGTTGTGTTGGTGTATGATGGTAGATGTGTTGGCCTAGGATGTTGGTGGTGTGGATGCAGAACGGTGTGTGTTGTTGGTTTTGTGTTATTACAATGTTGGGTGTGTTGGGGTATGATGGTGGGTATAGTGAACGAGCTACTTACCTTAAGGTGGATACTCTATCTAACTGCAAATTCCTCAATTTTTAGAATAA
Organism: Calotriton arnoldi; assembly: GCA_963921515.1. NCBI lineage: Eukaryota > Metazoa > Chordata > Amphibia > Caudata > Salamandridae > Calotriton > Calotriton arnoldi. The sequence goes on from CAWUFW010001884.1 coordinate 756,836, forward strand.
CCTCAGAAGCCAAACTGGATCTGGACAGCTTCAACACGAGTGATTCTCTGCACCTGTAGGTGGTGTTGTGTGGCTCTGCTTTGGCTCCATACCACCCTGGAAGTGATTGAACTGCATATAAGCACCACCCCTGCGACCTGATGTTAGTTTCTTGTCTCCTTCACTTTCTGCACCTTTATGCACAGAGCGCAGAATAACTGTTGGCAACAGCGTGCTGATCTCTAACTTGGGATATTTTTAGATGTTAAAGAGGCCACTCCACAGAATGGGTAGGAGGGAGGGCAGTGAAAAATGTGTAATTAGATAGAGTATCCACCAGAAAGAGCACTAACAAGGGTAAGTAACTTGTTCTTCTGATGAATATTTCTAACAGCAGATTCATCACCTTTAGATTCAAACAGGTACCAAAGCAGTACATCCCAAAGGTGGAGGGTCTGGAGAGAGGACTAAAACCAAAAAGTACTGCAGGACCACGTGAGCAAAGTCACCTTCTCCATGTGTCATGATCTGGGGTTCCTCCCAGAGCCTAAGGGGGAGGATTTCTAACACCCTGGTACCGGGACTTACTTCAATGCACCAATACGAATTAGAAATCCAGTTGGACTGAGACCAATAGACAACCCTATCAGCAGTACTCTGCAGGAAGTGTTTTCTGGTCACAGTCGTCTCACTAGATGAGTTCACGGACACAGTGGAACTCAAAACCCACTTTCATAAATGAATAACACACTCAAAATAACTCTAACAAATAGGGATATACTTTAAAATGTTTATTCTAAAACCCAGATCTAGTGCATAAAATATGAATGGTAACCAAACAGAATGCGAAAATAAATGCAGCAGTGCAGGACATGGCCAGCAAAACCAACATGAACATTCCTTACAAGGTTAGGAAGTTCCTAGAATCCTAACACTCTACAGCTGTTTCTAAGACTTTGCTAAATTTTAGCAGAAACTATAAATAGCAAGCACATAAATCGAGTTTCTTAAGATAGGTCACACAGCATACCTTCTCTCAGTACAAAATAGGTGTTATGCTCTTTTCTATCTTTTTTGCCTGGGAATGATAAGCAGTGCAAGGCTTAAGATAACTTCTCTCTTGCAAATTGGCGTGACCTCTAGTGTGATAGTCCTAACGCGAAGCCCCTTTAACTTATGGTCAGTAACTAGGTTTTTATAGAATCTGATCGCCAATTTTATGTTATATTTATAAAGTAAAAAGTACTTGCAGACACTAAAGCATCATCAAGAGTAAACGAATATGACAATAAATGTGTCATCTTGATTCACATGTAGATTAAATGTTCCTTCAACTAAAAATGATTAAAAAAACATGTCCGCTCATACAGTAAGCGACCATAATATTATGACAGCATCTATAACAACAACAACAAAATGTCAGCCTAGAAATGAAGCAGTCATGATACTAACAATTCTGCGCATCTAAAACTTCACATTTTCTATTAAAAGAGATACAAGAATCCGCAAGCAGGCAAATAATGAAAATGGAAGAAGCCTAAATGGGAATTTTCACAGTGTTCACAGCTCTTCAACTTGGCTGTGAACAGTAGTGCTTTTTGAATGTATGTACCAGCACGTGTCGTAACCTGGTGGATATCAAGAATATAAACCTCTCATGCCAATGGCATTGTAGTGGCCTTGGCCCTGGTGGAATGGGCTCTTAGGTCACTGAGGGCTGCTTTTAGCTTAGTGTATAGTAGATCTTAATCCAGAGGACTATCTACCTTAACAGGGTTCTCTTTTGCACTGCGTTGACCTTCCTTGCACCTGAAAAGCCAATGAAGAGCTAATCATCCACCCAATTATCTTTGGTGTGGTCGACCTAAAATTTCAACACCTTCTTTGGATGAAGGCGATAGAGGCTCTTCTCCTTTTTCAAAGAATGTACAATGATCCACTCCATCCTGCTTGTTGCAATGCCACATGGCAGTAGTGTCTGTGAGAACCTGTACTAGCCTCTCCTTGGCAAATTGAAGGCTTGTAAGGCACAGCTGATCGCCTGTAGCTCCATCAGGTTGATATGGAGTCGGAGTTTCATTGGAGACTATGGCCTCTGATCTTCATCTTCCCTAGGTGGGCTGACCAACCTAGCAGTGATGCATCTGTCACCACCACGAACTCTGGTTGGAGGAGGGTGCTGCAGGTTAGGTAGACATCTGTAAGCCACCCCTGCAAATTCTTAGCCATTGCCTGCAAAATCAGAATGGTGCTGGAGAGTCACCCCTGGTGTTAAGTCCTTTTGGACCTAACGTCCTTCTGAGCCATCTATCTTACGGGATGAGGAAGAAGCACGAGGTCAAAAGACCAAGAAGCCTCAAAGCCATTCTCACTAAAACCTATGACTGAGCTTGAAACACTAGGATCATATCCTGAGTATGGACTCGCTGTGGTGTGTATAAAGCCTTGAGTGCTCCTGTGTCTAGCACTGCCCTACTTAACGGAATCCTCTAACAGGGGCTTAGGAGTGACTTCAAACCATTGATGCAGAACCCCAATGATGTCAAGAGTTTGGCTGTTGTCTGGAGGTGGTCCACGACTCACTACAGCGAGCCCTCCTTTAGTAGCCAGTCATTGAGGTACGAGAAAACATATACTCTCAACTTCTGAAGATAAGGGCGACCACTGCCATCACTTTCATGAATATAAACGGGGCTGAAGTAAGGCCGAAGGAGAACCCATCAAACTGAAAGTGCTCTTGGCCCACTTTGAACAGCAGGTAACATCTGTGAGACTGCAGGACGGGTATGAAAAAAATACGTGTCCCGCAAGAATGAGGACACCATCCAGTTCTGGGATCCAGAGCACATAGAATCTGAGCCAGCATGAGTATCTTGAATTTGCCCATCCGTAGGAAGTCATTTAATGATCGAAATGTCCAACATAGGCCTGAGGTTACCGTACTTTTTCAGCATAAGAATGGAGCATGAACACCATCCCTCACCTCAGTATTATCAAGTGCTTCTCCAAAATGCATTCTGGTGTGGAAATTAGCTGAGTTGGAAGAAAGAAATGGTAGGGTGAAAGTCCTTTGAACTATCTGTAACAACCATTTGTCTGACGTAATGGATCTAGAGCCAGGGAGGAAATGTTGAATCCTGCCCCACCCGGTCAGGTATGAACTGTTGAGGAGAAGTTAAATTAACTTTGTAATCGCGGCAGCAGAGGAGGAGGAATTACAGGACTCCTGTCCCTGCTGCCCTGTGCGTAGTCTGCCAGCACCATGTCTGCAGCCCCAAAAGGACCAGACTGTCAACTGTACCACCACTTGGGAAGGCTGATGTTGCCTGTAGGCTAGCCCCACGCAACAGCCTCTGAATTTTGTGAATTGGGGAACTATTTCGCTGACACCAGTAACCCCAAAGAGCGTGTAGTGGCTCGGTTGTCCTTAAATCTCTATAGCGCAGAGTCTGCTTTTCCCCCTGAGAAGTTTTGACCCATCAAAGGGCATATCCATTAAGGATGGTTGCACATTACTAGAAAATCTGGTCAACCTAAAACAAACTGCCTACTTTCTAAGCATGCAAAAACAACAATCAATGGACAGAATGCAGAACAATGTCATACATTCATCCCAGTACAGAGCTCTGGGCCTAAATTCATCATTTTTTTTCAACACCATGCCATTCTAGTTTGAACCCAGCCATATGCAAATCAGTCTTGACCCTGCGCCAAATGGGAACAGTCCAGCCCAAACTGCCAGGCCAGGTCCTCCCTGGACTGAAAACAAGCATCCTAGGACCGGTTGCAAGGTTTCACCCCTCATCAGCTAGGATAGCTTGACTCCAGTGGCATGGAGAGCACGGGACCCACGTCTGGGCATACCCGTCCCACTCGGGGTGACAAATGCAAAAACAACAATTGATGGACCGAATGCAGAACAATGTCATACATTCATCCCAGTACAGAGATCTCGGCTTAAATCCATCGTTTTTTTGCTCCCCATGCCATTCCAGTTTGAACCCAGCTATATGCAAATCAGTCTTGACCCTGTGCCCAATGGGAGCAGTCCAGCCCGAACTGCCAGGCCAGGTCCTCCCTGGACTGGAAAGAAGCATTCTATGACCGGTTTCGGGGTTTCACCCCTCATCAGCCAGGATAGCTTGACTCCAGTGGCATGGAGAGCACGGGACCCACGTCTGGGCATACCCGTCCCACTCGGGGTGACAAATGCAAAAACAACAATCGATGGAGAGAATGCAGAACAATGTCATACATTCATCCCAGTACAGAGATCTGGGCCTAAATCCATCGTTTTTTTGCTCCCCATGCCATTCCAGTTTGAATCCAGCCATATGCAAATCAGTCTTGACCCTGCGCCCAATAGGAACAGTCCAGCCCGAACTGCCAGGCTAGGTCAGGTCCTCACTGGACTGGAAACAAGCATCCTAGGACCAGTTTTGGGGTTTCACCCCTCATCAGCCAGGATAGCTTGACTCCAGTGGCATTGCTCACTGTGCCACTGGATTCAAGCTAGCCTGGCTGATGAAGGGTGACAAACCCCGAAACCGGTCCAAGGATGCTTGTTTCTGGTCCAGGGAGGACCTGGCTTGGCACTTCGGTCTGGACTGTTCCCATGAGGCACAGGGTCAAGACTGATTTGCATATGGCTGGGTCCAAACTGGGGTGGCGTAGTGGGCAAAAGAACGATGGATTTAACCCTGATCTGTTGACTAGGGGAGAATGTTTGAATCATTCAGCATTCCGTCCATCATTTGTTGCAGTTATACTTTCTAAGCATGGCAATGGCGCCAACAGCCCCTCCAAGGCAATCAGTTGTATCCCGGCCTGTGTGAATTAGATACTTTGCTGCACACTTTCTATCATGTATTGTCTGAGCTAGAGAAGCTCTGAGGTCCTCCGGACACACCAACTAGATCTAAGATCTGGCTGGCCCTGCCCTACAGAGCATATGTGTACCTGCCCAATAAACAAACTGCATTAATAGAAATAAGGGCCAGTCTTACAGAAGAAAACATTATTTTGCCCTATATGCAATCCTTTTGGATTTCCTATCTGAAGGAGTGGTCGGGAAGGAATTAGGATTGACCTTGCTAGTCAAGACCTGCATAATGAGGCTCTCAGATGCAGGGGCTTCGTAAGGAAGTCTGAACAATGGATGCATATCTATGTCACTGGGCTACTGGCAGACTGAAAGGCAGCAAGAATAAGGCTTTGACTATGTGGCCATCAAAGCATCAATGATGGCATCATTAAATGGCACCAAGAGTTCGGATGACACTGGCCCTGATTGGAGAATGTCTGTTAGAATATTTGTTTTGGTTCAATGAAAGGCAAATCCAGATCTAGCACCTCAGCTGCCCGCTGAATTACCACTGAAAATGAGGCACTTTCTTCCATTGGCGGCGGCCCATGTGGCGAGTCAAGCTCCATTTCAGGGGTGGTGTCTAGCCCACTGGCATTTTGTAAATCCAATAATAGTGAGAGGGGAATAATTGATCACCATCCTCCAGATCATCAGTAGCTTGATGGTTTACGCGTGTTTCTCGTATAGGGTCAGATTAAAAAAGAGAATGGATACTATACTGATAGTTGTGATGTGGCAAACTTGAAGCTTGAGTCAGGGGGCTGAGACTTTGCTCACACCCACTACCCCTGTGCAGGACTTAAATTCCCACAGTCCACAGTGCCTGGAGGTGCTGCAACGCGTCACGGGGAGGGTATGGGGCCAGAACATCCTCACGCTTTTAGTGCATCCTGGGTTTCCGCAGCACCGCACCCTTTGTGGCAAACTTGAAGCTTAAGTCAGGGGGGCTGGGACTTTGCTCGCACCCACTTCCCCCACGCAGGATTCCAATGCCCGCAATCCACAGTGCTCATGAGGAGGGGACAGGGCTAGAACATCCTCATGTGTTTAGTGCATCCCGGCCTCCTGCAGCGCAGGACCCTTTGTAGCAAACTTTTATTTTTTTAAATTTCAAAAACCTTTATTGTACTTCCAATTGTACAGTACAGAATTATCAGATTGCAGACATTAAATTCTCATGTTGCATCAGTCAGCATCTTCTGAAGTAATCATGAATACAATACGAGAAAAAAGGAAAAACCCCGTAACAGAACACCCCTTCCCACCCAGCCCTTTACACTAGCACAGCTTCAGCAAAATTGAAAACAAGAAGAAAGGAGAAACATGGATTGCGACGTGATTCAAGTCTAAAGTCCAAGGAATATAATGTCAAGTACTAATTAATCGGTACACCCATTCTGGAGTTAAAAGGGCAGACTGAACATCCATTTGTGCAGATACTTCTCCTCCCCACGCAGACTGGATTTCTCGCCACTCCACCCCTGCCAACCCTCAGGGCTCAGCACCTTCATTACCGTTCGGAGAGGGAAGGGAGGGCATGATGGTTAGCTCCGCAGCTGGTGCCCCATCCACCTCTTCCTCCTGTTCCGCGTCCGAAGCAGCCTGCTGTGATAGGAGATATGTTGTTAGAGGGCCCCATATGTTCTTTGGTCTCGACGTCAGAGGTAGAAGCTCAGCGTAACATAACGATTGCTCCTGCCAAGTGGTCAAGTCTTGTATCCATTCTTTGAACTTAGGAGCGCGGCCTCGACCCCATTTGCAGGCTATTCGACGTTTTGCAATGAGGAAGCCTAATGCGAGGTACTTTTTATGTACTGTAGCTATGTCCTGTATACAGCCCAGCAATGCTACCAATGGGGTCGGCTGTAGTTGTGTGCCTATCATATGTGACATACCCTCGAACACCTGCGACCAATAGTCAAATATTTGTGGGCACTGCCATGCTAAATGATGGAAGTCTGCTCCCTCCCTTCCGCATCGTGCGCACCTATCTTCTTCTCGCAATTTGAATTTGCGAAGTTTAGCGGGGGTATAGTATAGCCTGTGTAGGAATTTATAATGGATAAGCCCCAACCGGCTGCTAGCTGTAAGGGTTTCTGTCTGCATGCAACTATATTCCCACAGCTCGTCCGTGAGGGGTGCTTCCAGATCTCTGTCCCATTCTGCCCGGGCAAGTGGAGTATAGGAAGGTGATGCATTTTGCGTGTGTTTGTATAGCAATGAGGTGACATGCTTGGGAGGTCCAGATTGCAGAAGCGCGTGCAGCGGTGGAAGGGTAGGCGGTTCCAAAGGGAATGATGGAGTGGCGGCTTTCACGCTCTGTCGGAGCCGTATATACATGAATAAATCCATAGTGGTGGGGGTATGGGTGTCAAAGAATTGCTCCCTAGTACGGAATTTGCCTTCCATATACAGGTCCCCCCAAGTAGCGTATTTGAGCCTGTTTAGCATTCGCCGGCATATCCCCTCATAAGTAAGCTGTAGTAAGGGATGACGTATTAGAGGCATTTTAGGGGAATACATCATTGGGGCTTCTAGTCTGGCAGTGATCTTCCGCCAAGCCGAACTGGTGCAGTCGACCGTGGACGGGTCTCGCTCACGATCCCTTCCTTCCTTGAATAGATAGCCCGAGGGTGGGACAGGGGTCATATACCTGTCCTCAACAGCTAAATGCGGCATAATGGAGGGGGGTGAAACCAGTATGCTGCAAAGTGCGCTTGGGCACAATAGTAATAGAATTCAAAATTGGGGACATCAAACCCTCCTCTGTTGTAGGGTAGCATCAGCGTTGTAAGGCTAAGACATGCCTGCCTCCCACCCCAGATAAGACGGGTAATTTGTGTTTTTAATGTGTTGAAGAAGAACCTCCCAGGATTATATGGAATGTTAATAAATAGGTATAAAAATGTTGGTAAAAGGACCATCTTAACAAGTGAGATCCTCCCTGCCATCGAGAGGGGCAGATTCAACCATCTAGTAATGGTATCCGTCACTTTGTCTATCGTGGTCCCATAATTAATGCGCATGAGAGCGTCTTTATCTCTGGTGATGCGTATTCCCAGATATTTAACTTCGTCACTCGGGATAGTCTAGTTGGTGTGGTAGAGTTAAGTCTGTTAGAGGAAAGACCGCTGACTTGGCCCAGTTGATCTGTATCCCAGAAATGGCACCAAATTTGGTTATCTCACGTAAGACCGGGTTAAGATTTTCTGGGGGCTTTTTAATGTATAGTGTAATATCATCCGCATAGAGCGAGACTATCAGCTGTCGAGAGGGGTATGCTAGCGCCCTTTCTTTATGATGTTGCCGGATCTTTGCTGCCAATGGCTCTATCGCTAAAGCAAATAAGATAGGAGACAGGGGGCAGCCTTGTCTCGTGCCTCTGGAGATGGCAAAATTTGTGGATCTGGTCCCATTCAACAGTACAGTGGTAAGCGGCTCTCTATAAAACACCTCTATCCAGCCTAAAAAAGCTGGGGGCATCCCCATGTACCCTAAAGTACCGATCAGATAGTCCCACTCCACGGAGTCAAATGCCTTGGTGGCATCTAGGAACACCGCCACTGCCGAACAGTTAGGGTCTATGTCTTGCAGGACAGCTAGTAGCGTTCGAAGAATGTGTGATGTTGCACGGTTCAGAATGAACCCAGCCTGGTCCGGTAGGACCAGTCGCTCCATCAGGAGGTTCAAACGATTGGATAGTACCTTAGCCAGTATTTTTGTGTCACAGTTTAGTAATGAAAGGGGCCGGTAAGACTCACAGTGAAGTGGTGACTTGTCAGGCTTTAGTAGGGAGACTATCTGTGCTTCTCTCATGGTTCTTGGGAGGCGTCCTTCCTCTTTTGCTTCATAAAAAATCTCTTTTAATATGGGGGCCAGTTGTTGCACATAGGTCTTGTAAAATTCTATAGGGAGGCCATCCGACCCTGGCGTGCGACCCGATTTCATCTGCATTACAGCCTCTATAATTTCATCTACCTCAAAGTCAGCGCTCAAGAATTCTCGCTGAGTGTTCCCAAGCCAGGCCAGGGCCGTGTCCTCAAAGTACTGTGGAAGGTCTAGTGGTTGGCCCCTCTGGGAGGTATATAATGTTCTATAATAATCCACAAATGTCTGCAATTGTTCTGGGAGGTTTCTATGAGTCTCGCCATGTGAATCTTGGATCTCAGCTATATAATTGGAAAATTTGGGTGGGCGCACCAGATTTGCTAGGACTCTTCCCGGGCGGTCTCCCTCCCCATATACTCTCGCTAGGTGATACTTCCCTCGAAATTTACATTCTCGTTCTGCTGTATCCGTGTACTCTGTCAACTTATCTCGCAATTTGGCACGGGTCTCCTCACCCCCCCCCACAGATGTAAGGTCCCGCTCAAGTGTATTAATATCATTTTCCAGCCGGTGCAGTTCCCTCCGAATGTCCCTGAGTATTCCCCCGCCCTTAGAAATACACCATCCCCTAATCGTGACCTTGAAGGCCTCCCATACCGTTGTGAGGCTAGGCACAGACTCTGCGTTACGCACAAAGAAATCTTGAATTTCCTGCTCAAGCTCAGTCCTAAAGACCATGTCAAGGAGATGTGTGGGATTGAGGCGCCACCTAGCGTAGGGGGATTGATCTACCGGGGGCTGTAGTGTTAATAGAACAGGAGAGTGGTCCGAGTACGTACGGGCCAGGTGTGTCACTGTTTCAATCCAATGTGCCATGCCTACAGAGACGAACAAGTAATCCAGCCTGGACCAAGTCGAGTGGACTGCGGAGTAATGTGTGCCCTCTCTTTGTGTAGGGTGTTTGTATCTCCATGTGTCCAGGAGATAACTGGTGTTCACCAGTTCTGTTAAAAGCTTTTGTGTAGCCGTGTAGTGTAGGGAAGTAGCTTGGGATCTGTCCATCTGTGGACACACAGTCGTATTAAAGTCCCCTCCCCAGATCAGGTAAGTGGAACCAAGTGTCTGGATCTTGCTCCACAACATACTTAGGGCCTGTGGATCATCGATATTTGGTCCGTAATAATTAGCGATCGTGACATCCTGCGAGGCCAAACGCCCCCATACCAAGCAATATCGTCCCTGCGAATCAGTCTCAGACCCCCCCATCACAAAAGCCACATTGCGTCTTACGAGGATAGCGACCCCCCTGGAATATGTAGAGTATGACGAGAAGCAACGGTGTGACGCCCATCGTGGGGCAAACTGGGGCATGGTCCCAGGGTCTAGGTGAGTTTCTTGTAATAGGGCTACATTAATGCGGTGCCTCTCTAGATACCCTATTACCTGTCTCTTCTTCCGTGGGTTGTTCAAACCTCGGACATTCCATGATAATATACACAGTTTGTTATTTGTATTTGTAGCGTCCGTCATTCCCCCTTCTTGAACAAATTAATGTAGTGCTTGTGCTTCAATGGCTAGTATGTTGAGCCAAACATGACATATCAGGGCTAGGACAACCACCCCTCTCCCACACCGACATCCCTAACTCGTCGGGCATCATTACCCACCCTAATCAAACCTAAACTGAGGACAAAACTAACAATAGAACTTAGAATAAGGAATATGGGGGATCACCCTCCCGGGGACAAACGCTAGGGGCCCACGACTTGCCCGCTCTCCTCCTCTGTCTCACCCACTCGCCACCAAGCCTTTGTCAGACTAGCAGCATGCGCGGGAGGGAGGTGAGTGGCCGGGCGGGCCATTAGTCAAATACAATTCAGGCACAGTAAATTACTAACCCTTGTCAATTGGCGGCAGAAGGCCGGTTAGAGCAAGTCTTCATGTATAGGTAGTAAGTACGTTATCAGTCTGGAGCCGTCGTCGGTGATTGG
>CAWUFW010001884.1:772500-995000 GCA_963921515.1 Calotriton arnoldi
GGTAGGCTGGATTGGCCCCTACGGTAAAAACATAACTGGGGACTGTATTGTTGTCAACCTTAGGAGCCCGCATAGTGTGAGGAAACATTTGGGCACGTGTACATCGGGGAGAGCAGCTGAAACTAACATTGTTACATTCCCCTTGGGCTATTTTTACAAGCCACCCAAGAAAACACTATGACAACCTTTATATGATCAATGGTCTCAGCCATACCAAGGCTTCACATGTGACAACAGGTATGCAGTTTTAGTAGATTACATTGAGGTTGATTGACAGGTAGTCCCCAGGCTTCCAGCAAAGGGGTGCATTGAGCGCATCTGCATACCCCATTGCAACCTCAAGGGCCCAGAACCTGCCATACACTGCATTAGTTGAAACCATAATCCAAGAGGAGCCTGATTGTTCAGGTACAAACCCAAAGTCTCCTTGCTTAATAAATGGTTTGCCAACTGAACCTATAACAATGTTTGAGTGCCCCACGACAGACCCTGCTTCATCGCCCCCGATCGCTAAAAACGTTTAGATAAAAATACTAAGTTGGAACATTGGAGGCCTCCTCTACAGGATTACTCCCCGACTGGTAACTATTCATTATGTCAAATGAAATTTTGCTAATGCAGGAAACTTGGGAGACCAACTCTATAGCTTTTGAATGCTTTACATGTTTCAGCCTACTGGTTGTTCCGTTCCGCGCAGGTCATGCCTCAGGTGGTTTCACTATCTGGATAAACTTACTACTCTGGGGCGATGCAGAGGCGTTGAAAACTGAGGAGCGACTACCAAGCTGTCCTTTTCAAGGGGCCATTAACTTTACATCTCATAAGTTTTTATAATAGTTATTTTTTAATGTGTCAAATCAACAATTCCCAGGATTATTCGACTATATATCAGCTCTTGTGGAGAGTAAATCTTATCAGAGTAAATCTTATCAGGGTCAACAATTGCGTCTTTGTTTGGCGAGAGATTTTAATGCTAGATTATTTCGCTATACAGCCAGGAACAAGCCAGCAGCGCTCAGGAGGGCAGATTTGAGAGGCAATGAGTTTGAGGTCTTGCTCGCCTCCTCTGACTTGTATGATGTGGTAGAGGAGGCTGGGCCAGGTATGCAGGGGTTACCTACTTACAGGGGAAGGAATAGTTCTTCAGTAATTGATTACATTTTCCTTTTCAAGAATTTAACAAATCTCCTGCTATATGGCACCATTATTAGTACCAACTTCGGCAATCACAATCCAATTGAGATAGCCTTGGAAGTGCCTCCCAGCGAATTTCTCCAAGCTATACCTAGTCGCAGCAACCTATTTCCAACCACGGACAACCTTAGATTGCACTGGAAACCGCCTGAGCCTTGGAAATTCCTGGAAAAAGTGGTAGCTGAGAATAAGGAGTTAGTTATGGGGTGTTTAAAGGAGGGTGCTGAAATTGGGGAGACAGTTACCACTTTTGAGGCATTTTGTACCAGGATTAGACAATCTCTCTCAAAACCAAAGCGCACCAGGCCCCACGGTGGTTTGATCATGACGACTCTTTGGCTAACCGCCTTCTGTATCAGGCTATTAATACAAATCCCCGTGACCGCGTACTCGTGGCCATCCTGCGGAAGCATTACAAACTAGTTACAGGCAAGAGAAAAAAGGTAATCATTACCCATCAGCGGACTATACTTACAGACACTGCCCAAACTAAAGATAGTAACACCTTTTGGAGAGCTGGATCAAACGTGAGATCTTTAGATCAGGTTGGTACATCCATCAGTTACCATATAAAAGGTGAGGAATGGGTGGCACACTTTGAGAAGATCTACGCAGATAGCGACTCTTTGTGGACAGTCAGCCCATAAGGATCCCAACCATTTTTATCTGTCTTCCTGCAGGAAGTTATGGTTGCTTTTCAGGAAAGTACGAGGGGTGAAGCACCAGGGCCCGATGGTGTCCCCATTTATATAATTAAGTGCAATCGGAACCTTTGGGCACCACTGCTGACAAACATTTACAATAGCTTGAGTCACTCCATGATTTCAACCTCCTTGGTCACCTCAATTATTATCCCAATTTTTAAAAAAGGGAGTCGTTCTGAACCTAAATACTACCCCCCTATTTTATTGATTGATATCCCCGCCAACGTTTTTGGCAGAATCGTGTATAATAGAATATTGGAATGAGTTAATGATAACAACATATGGTATGCATGCCAGTTTGGCTTTCGCAGTGGCATAGGTATGGTAGAACAATGCTTCAACCTACACTTAATTATTGGGAAGTATACTGTGGCACAACAGTCAGCCTTATACCTTGCCTTCATGGATTTGTCAATGGCTTTCGACTTGCGTTAACTCATCGAAGCTGTGGAAACTCCTCATTGAACTGGGAATGGAGCCTACACCTTGTACACTCTTTAATATCTCTGCACCGAGGTACAAAAGCCTGAGTTAGGTTTGGTAACAATGGAGAAGTGTCAGATAAATTTAGCAAAGGACGGGGGGTACACCATGGGTGCGTGCTAGCTCTACTGCTATTCATTTTGTATATAAATAATCTTTGCTCAGAGATCAGTAAGTGCACCCTTGATGTACCAATGATAAACAGCGAACCCCTTTGTGCACCACTTCCAAGAGGATGACGCTGTGTTAATCGCTCGCACTCCAAAAGCACTGCGTCTCCTGGTCCATTCATTTGTGCATTTAATGGTGAACTTTGATTTGTCAACCAATTTTGCCAAAACCTTTATAATGTCATGTGGCCCAAAGCGCACGCAATTTTCATCTATCACGGTGGGTTCAAACACATTACTAAGCACCAGCACTTTCTCTTACCTGGGGCTAACGTTTAGTTCCACTGGTTCATGGGCTCCCCAAATTTCACAGAGTAGGGCAAAGTTATCAAGAGCAGTAGGCTCACTCCTCAGTTTATCATCCCCGTCAGGCGATAGCATGCTTGCACCCATGTTTGAAATATATTCCACCCAGTGTGCCCCTATTGCAACTTATGGGGCAGAAATTTGGGGAATTAGTGACTCAAAGACACTCCAAAGGGAAGAAAATCGCTTTTGCAGGAAAATCCTGACAGTCCCTGTATTGACTCCTCATTTTTTTTGCCACAAGGAACTGGGCCTAACTTACTTAATTTACCGAATTCGCACTCGCCCACCCCTTCTGTGGTTATCCATTATGAGTACGGAAGAAGCCTCACTTACAAGGAGCAGAAACTCTGCCTGGCCTGTGACAAGGGCCCGCAATTCCTTGGTTGGCGTATGTGAAAATATCTTTGGAGGGGATTGGCCTAACGAATATCTTCTCTGTTGCAGTCCCATGTGCTGCTTTAGGCAGGAAGGATGCACAAGCCCTATTGACAGAACATTGACAAGCCGAGAGGTTAATTGCGGAAGCTGGAAACCAAATGTTGTGAGCTAGCTGCACCTCAATGCCGGGGTTGTTCCCACCAATTTCTTGTGGAACATCAGTGGGAGCTGGGAGCGCTCCCTATTATTCCGCTTTAGAGCAGGTACAATGAAATACTCTTTATGTTTTACCGCTTGGGTACCGACATAAACTTGACTCCAGAGTATTTCCCTGTAACAATTTGTCTAAACATTCAATGGTTAATTTTCTTTTTTTGTGATTACTATAAATTTTATACAAAAAGGTTTTTAGTACCTCTAATGAGGGTTAGAAATTTACGAAATTGCTTCCAGGCCTTTTTACAAGAACTATCAGATAATGAAATTTGCCACTGTGTGCATTTGTTTCTTCGGGCAGCAGTACGTTCTAGGAGCACTATGCACTTTGATTAATCATGTGTATTTGACTATTAAACTATTTTTTTTTATTCATGGGATGATTTTATGTATTTTATCTGTGTTTTTATCGATATTGCTGTCATTGATTGCTTTTATTCAGTGGCGGCTGGTGACATTCTAAAGTGGTGCGGCGTAAAACAATAGCCGTATTGCAATGTTGCGAGCGAGCGTAGCGAGTGAGCCCGAACCACCTATGGGGGTTGAAAAAAGAGTGGGCAAATGGTGCATTTTCAAGCAAATTTGAGATAGCAGGAAGGTTAATAAAGCAATTGTGAATCAGATGCTCCTTAATTAACATTCTACAGAAAACATGAAGAACACATTTATTGATTGTGCCCTGGGCCTGAACGCACTTCAGCCCAGCAGATACAGGTCAGGCAGGCTGAGCCTAGAAAACACCAGTCTCAGCAAAAGATTGTGAGTCAAACTCGGTGCTTATACTGTCACTGCCCTGAATTTGAATATATAATTGAGCATATCAACCGGGTACTGCCCTGACTCTGCATGTAAACGGTGTATGTGTGAATTTAAAGGTACAGACCAGTTTCACCAGCACTGCATCTGTAGACATGCCAACAGGGCAGACTGTATTGTTTAGCAGGCCTCTCCTTTACAAACATCAGTGTTTCACTTTCTCTAACTTACTGTGGCTGGTACCTGCTTCTTCCAGTTCTTCCTTGCATCTATCAAGTTCCCACTCTCTGCCCAGTAGCGTAACAAGGGTGCAAGGAAGGAAATTGGGATCACCATCCAGTGGTTTTGCATAATAGAAAAACAGCCACTAATTGAGGTAAAGTGTCCCCCTCACGCCGCTGGGCCTCGGTGCCACTGACCCCGCTGCATTATGGATGGCTGCGGCCCTGTCTCCGCCGCTCTGGTTTATCCCTCCTGTCTCTCTTTCTCTCTGTCTCTTCTTCCCACTCTCAGCGTCCCCAGCGAGGCGCTGGTTAAATGCGCTGGGCCTTTATTTCAGGACGGCAGGCCCCTTGTTCACCTGCTTAAAAATCAGCTGCTGCCGTGAGCTCTGACCCTAAATAAACCAAACCTGCGGAGACAGAGTGGCACAATGGCGCAGGGCTGACCTTACGACTCCTTGCAAAATCCTAAATTAATTAATTACAGAAATCCGCTGGCTCTATGAATGGCCGACTTTATTATAGGTTTCGGGCTGGGGGAGGGGAGCTGGGAAAATCAGAGGGATTTGTCTCAGCTTTCACCTTTAGGAGAAATTCAGCGTGCACAGCCTCCAAGGATGTGAGCGCTCCGCTGCTGGTACTGAGGGCTGTCCGGAATGCTGGTTGTGACGACTTTATTGCGTAGGTCCAGGGGTACTGACAGGTAAATGCTAGGGAGAACTGGCAGTGAGTTCTCAGCAATGCAGAAGCCGGTGCGCTCGTGACAGAAACGGAGGTGCATTGGCCGAGTTGGGAATGGCGTCTCATTACCGGGGCTCTGCTGAGCCTCGGGAAAGAAGCAGTGCTGTGGCCTTAGAAGTGCTCTACGGGCAGAGCCGGGTGAGCAGCCTCACTGATGGAGTATCGAGAAGCTGAAGGGCAGAGGTGAGAGTTGGCTGTGAGTGGCGAGCAAGACTGCTGCGGACCAAGGATTGGGGTGCACTGACAGAATAGGGTCAGGTGTGAGCTTTCAGTAGTAGAGGAGCGCAGCAGGACTGAGGTCTATGAGAGAGTGCTGTGTTGCGAACTGTAGTGCTGTAGGAGGCCGCACTGAAATGAGGTGTCGGTGCTGTGCCAAAGGTGTCTCCCTCCCGCTGTAGCACGGAGGGCTGCAGTACAAATGCTATACACCGTGTCGGATCTATGCATTGAGAGACCCTTGCAAAAAGCATACCCGGAAGTCCGTGCTTTGCCCCTGACTGTGCGCACTATCAGTCACCGCATCCCGTTCCGGAACACTCTCACCTTCCATTCATCACACACAGGGGGACTGAGTCCCACCCCAGTGTGCAGGATCAAAAATGAGTCGCAGGCCTCCACCGGCCCGAAAGGTAATGCGAGGGGGCATTTCGCACTCACAAATAACACAAAATGCCAGACCTGGATATAACATAATAGTGTGGAATATTGTGAATTATAGGGCATTTCGCACAATTTTCGCCAAGGTAATCACATGAGTTCCTCCCAGGTTTAGAACTGTGGATTTCCTGTGTTCTTTACTGCAAATATGAGAGATCATTCCTCAAAGAGTGTGGAATTACGGAATACACTAGGCCCTATACTACTAACACAAACACCGCCCCAGTGGCACGTCTGTCTACACAATATTCCACAACAACTACAGACGATCACCTCACACAACCCTGTATGGCTGCGGCTGCACTGTTCTGAGCATCCAGTGACAGCCCCGTCCATCAAGATGATGACAGGGCAATCGACGGACGCCACCTCCAACTCCTTACAGATGTGCGTCTTGAAGCCCAGAGCTAGAAGCAAAGAAAAGCGCACCTCTCCGAACTGTTGTGAAATATGGATCTCCCCGTGTAACAGGAGCTAAATAAAGGACGACTGAGGAATGGTCGCGCGGGGGTGGGGACAGGACAGGGCAGGGGGCAGTCGCGGCTCGCAATACTCGCGGGAGGGTCGGGTGGGGGCCGGGGGGGGTTAAAAATAAAGAAAAAGAAAAAAACTTAAACTTACCGGACCGGGCGGGTCCGCGCCGCCTCTGCTGTCTGCTCCTGGGCCGGGGTCCGGTGCGTTGGTGCCTTCAACGTCTTCTGCGTGAGTGGCTGGCAACCCCTCTCAGCCAATTCAGACGCTGCTCCAGCAGCGCCAGAGACCGGGGGCTGCGCATGAAGCAACCCTCGGTCTCTTAAGGGGAAGGCTAGTGCGCATGTTCGGGCTGATCGTAAAAATGATCAGCCCAAAAACGAACATGCACACTATTGCGCTGTCACTCAACCCTGAGAGTGCTGCCGCAGCCCCACCCCCTTCAGCGTCCGTGTTCTACTTCTGATGCTAATTCCAATCAGGAGTCCTGATTGCTGCAATTAGCGTCAGAAGTAGAACAATTTCTAAATGGGGCCGTGGCATTAGTGGGGCAACGCCCCAACGCCCCCAATGGACGCACTGCCACTGCTTTTATTGTATGTTTTCGTATACTTTTATGGCTGCTTCTCAGCTGAATAAAGCTGATTCTGATAGTTGCGTTGAAGTAGAGGCCCTGGGTTAGAGTTAGGCTGCATATTAACTGGTTGCACTTTTGTGATCTTGTA
The DNA here is from genome assembly GCA_963921515.1 of Calotriton arnoldi. NCBI lineage: Eukaryota > Metazoa > Chordata > Amphibia > Caudata > Salamandridae > Calotriton > Calotriton arnoldi. The sequence goes on from CAWUFW010001884.1 coordinate 779,526, forward strand.
CAGTGACATTGGTCAAGCCTGGGCTGACATCGGTTCAGGATTCAAAATGGGTGTCAGTGCTGAGTATTCAATCGTCACAGATGGAGTCGTTATTGACACTGGTGGAAGGGAACCGTCATGGATCTTGGGGCCAGTGTGGAAGTCTGAACCATAATTGGTAAGGTCCTAGTAACGGGTTCCAAGGGGTTAGACTGCATTGACGGAGTAAACCCACTTGTAATAATCAGACTGGAGAACCCTTCAGTTCTGTGGAGCCCGAAGGCCCACCAGAGGGAGTCAGAATCGCAACAAAGATATGCAACAACATAGCCACTATCTGCTGCGGAGTCAACGACGGCAAGGGGAACTTGCAGAGCTTCAAGACCAGTTGAGGAATCGGTTCTGAAAATGGTGACCTCAAAGAGGTGGGATGTATCTTAACACACCTGCATCTTTCTCTTTCGTGCTACAGCCGAGGGACAAGAATGAGAACAATCCTAGACTGGGTGGCAAGTGCCCTACATATCCTCATCATGCCTTACATTCTGCGCCAGAAAAATAGGATAAATTATTTGCCTTTCTACCTACCATTATTTCCCCATGCAACAGAGAAGCAAAGCAAGGACCTACAGCCTGCTATCGTAACAGATAAAATGAGAAATTATACAAAGTACAGCAAAAATACAAAAGAACCAAAGGAGTTGTGAGAGGTGCTGGAGAGGGGGGATGCTTAGGTTACAAGGGAGATAACAATGGCTGTAAAGCTATGCCTGCAAGATAGACTGTCTGACAAAAAGATGAAAACCAAGAGTTACAATTACCTAATACAGTATATTCAGTGGTGGGTGAGGCACTGCTATGAAGAACTGGATTAAAGGGTACATAAGAAGATTGTCAGACTTACAACCTGTAGGTCAAAAGTGAAGATGCTAGCTATAGAAAGTGATAGAGTAGACATAAAACCTTGTTTGAAATTAGAAAAAGCAGTGAATGTTGAAATCCCTTAACATTTCAGTTTGGTAAGAAAATTCTGGGATGTGAATGAGAAATGACCGGAGAGAACGGCTCTAAAGAAAACACCAATATGACAGAAACATAAATGAGACATAATCTGTGCCTGCTGACAATCACAGTGATGCGATCCATTAAATAGATCTGCTCCCACAGTCTTAATGAAACAAAGCATGATGATGAGTATACTTGTAGAGCACACAAATGCCTGGGGGTGTCTAGGTGCTGAGAGTACACAAGGAAAAGAAAGAGCCCCCCTATTTTCTGAACAACCATTTCCTGAAAATGATAATGAACAAAATAAACTTTGCCATTACACATGTAGACAAAAGAAACAAGAGATAACCCAGCAAGGACTAAGTTGTTATGAGACTGACTAGTAGGAAGGTACCCCTGTATTGTTTTAGGTCCTAGAGGAGGGGAAACAACAAAAGAACTACAAAAACCTCTAAGCTGACCTATGTCACTTATATAGCTGGCCACTAAGGCTCATGCATAGAACATGTCCCCAAAATATTTTCTTAACCGGAATGATTTCATAAAACAGTATTTATTATTTATATATAAAAAGTTTTGGGGTTTTCTCTTTTCAGAAAGTTCATTGTTATAAATTAACACAGAACATAAAAACAAACAATCAGAATAGTCCAATAATGTCAATGCTTCAATATATTTCATGAACTTAGTTTCATGAATGGCTTGGTATATCAATCAATCTAGCATGGCTGAATAGGACAGACAACATAATTTCAATATAAACAAATATACAATACACATGGGAAAGAAACAATTACAACATAGAATTAGCCTGAAAATAACCCCACACTCAATCATCAAACATACATTCATACCCATCAATGCCTCATCCATACTATCATACATACTACACCAACAGATAATACAAATAACTATTCAAAAGCATATACGGCATCCAGTAAGTTAGGAGGAGATCACTAGCAGTGTGACTACGCTATACTGATACATCACAGCAGTTTCTTCTTTGATTTGTGTCTCAAACTGGATTCCCGTCTTTGAAAAGTAGGTCAACGCACGTTTCGGTGGAACATCAATAAGACCACCTTCATCAGGACCAATTATAATTCATTAATTTTTCAAAAATGTTTTGGGTGGGGTTAATCTGAAAAAATAATGAAAACATATATTTGAATCAAACCGGCCAATTATATGGGACAAAAACTAATTTTCAATGATTAAAGGCTACTAAATCCAAGTATCACCGCTAAGGAGCAGCAGCTGTGACCCTATCACAAATTAACCATAGAGTGTGACAGTTATCAATTGCATGCCATTATTGAAGTCAGATAACATGAAATACTTTAACTGACTTTCTTCTTAATATAATGAAATTATATTGTATACAAAGCCGCATACTAAAGCGACTCAAAGGAACATCAGATGATACCACAGTCAAGTATACACTATAAAGGATAAAAAAAATAAAACATTTAAAAAGAGATTTCACCAAATAAATCCGTGAGGGAAAAATCTCCAAGATATAGGAAAGTGCCCCATAGGTAAAGCAGATTAGTGAATAGAATATTTACACGTGAAGACATTTTAATAAAGTAAGCACCTGAATCGGTTTGTCTCCCAATTGTTGGGCACGCAAGGAGCCAACCCACAAAGGTGCTTACTTTATTAAAATGTCTTCATGTGTAAATATTCTATTCACTAATCTGCTTTACCTATGGGGCACTTTCCTATATCTTGGAGATTTTTCCTCACGGATTTATTTGGTGAAATCTCTTTTTTTATCGTTTATAGTGTATACTTTGACTGTGGTATCATCTGATGTTCCTTTGAGTCGCTTTGGGTATGCGGCTTTGTATACAATATAATTTCATTATATTAAGAAGAAAGTCAGTTAAAGTATTTCATGTTATCTGACTTCAATAATGGCATGCAATTGATAACTGTCACACTCTATGGTTAATTTGTGATAGGGTCACAGCTTCTGCTCCTTAGCGGTGATACTTGGATTTAGTAACCTTTAATCATTGAAAATTAGTTTGTTGTCCCATATAATTGGCCGGTTTGATTCAAATATATGTTTTCATTATTTTTTCAGATTAACCCCACCCAACACATTTTTGAAAAATTAATGAATTATAATTGGTCCTGATGAAGGTGGTCTTATTGATGTTCCACCGAAACGTGCGTTGACCTACTTTTCAAAGACGGGAATCCAGTTTGGGACACAAATCAAAGAAGAAACTGCTGTGATGTATCAGTATAGCGTAGTCACACTGCTAGTGATCTCTCCAACTTACTGGATCCCGTATATGCTTTTGAATAGTTATTTGTATTATCTGTTGGTGTAGTATGTATGATAGTATGGATGAGGCATGTGATGGGTATGAATGTATGTTTGATGATTGAGTGTGGGGTTATTTTCAGTCTAATTCTATGTTGTAATTGTTTCTTCCCATGTGTATTGTATATTTGTTTATATTGAAATTGTGTTGTCTGTCCTATTCAGCCATGCTAGATTGATTGATATACCAAGCCATTCATGAAACTAAGTACATGAAATGTATTGAAGCATTGACATTATTGGACTATTCTGATTGTTTGTTTTTATGTTCTGTGTTAATTTATAACAATAAACTTTCTGAAAAGAGAAAACCCAAAAACTTTTATATATAAATAATAAATACTGTTTTATGAAATCATTCCGGTTTAGAAAATATTTTGGGGACATGTTCTATGCATGAGCCTTAGTGGCCAGCTTTATAAGTGACATAGGTCAGCTTAGAGGCTTTTGTAGTTCCTAAGTTGTTATGAGATAAAGGAGGTGAAAAGCAGCATGATCCACAACCCTAAAGATAATAAAAAGGGCCTTGACAGCAGAAGTGGGACTCACTATGGAGGGTACTGTCATTAGATTTTTAACGAAGAAATCAACACAATCTACTGGGGCTCAATATGGAGGTAACAGAGGAACAAACTTAACCTCATTACAGAGATCCACTTCCCACTTTACTCACAGCCAAGGATCCCTAATGGCAGTATCTTAAGAGTGTAACACGTGGAGAACTTTTAGTGGTGCAACCACAGCCACCCAACTTCAAGACTGCCAAATCCTCCTCACAAAACCGATTCCTACAAAACTGTTGTCCAAGGGAATGTTCAGTCCTTTCCAAAGTACCTCTGATGGTACCTTATACGATCCTTGTCAAAAGACCCTTCTTCTTTAAATAAGACCCATCTCTTGCATTGCCAGTGATCACCTTTTTATTGTGCAATAATTTTTAACCAGCTTTATGCACTTCTAAAATATCCTCAAAACATTAAAAGTACTACAATAAGACTTGAAAGTTACCTCTCCTTTATACTCTACAGCTCTCATCCCTGCATATAATGGGACATAACTGCTTGCGAGGAGGACCTGCAACATTGAAAAAAGGAAATGTTATCTGTAAAATTAAGGCATTGTCAGCATAAAAATCAATGAACAGCCGAAGACAATAAAACACTTTTTAAACAGAACAAAGAGAAGCAAAACAGAAAAATAGAAAAAACAAACAACGAGTCATTAAGAGCTGTAAAGTTGAGAGAAGGAGGCGATAAATGAATGTTCATCCTTTATGGTGACTGAAGCAAGCAACCATGAATTGCAGATAGCCACCATTAAATAATCCCCACATAAATTCTAAATTATTTTAGAAACACATAGCATTATATTTTTTCTCTACAGTTTAGACACAAACAGAACTCTTTAACTTCCAGTGAACATCTTAACATGGTCTTGGCTACAGTGCTTGGTATACTTAACTTCAAGTCACATTTCATGATATGTGTTTTTGTTCAGTGATGATGTCAGTGGTTAAATGGAATCCATGAGACAAGAAAGTACATACACTCTGATTAAGATTGAACCAGAAAATAAATGTAATCAAACGTTAAAATGGATTATTGGGGTGCCGTTTCCAATTAAAATTTGACGTTTTAACGTAGCAGTTGATTTAAACTGCTCCACCCCAGCCATTCTGACACACATTTACCGACTACCTAATAAAACAAAGTAAGTAAGAAGCAATTTATTTGCACAAGTTTCCTTCTACCATAGGATTGTCAATTCTCCTCCTCCACAGAATTTTCCGAATTCAATTACTCAATGTAAATGCTAACTCAACAGCATTGGAAAAAACACAATTTCTTGTCTTGCTTCCCATAAGTATTTGTTTTGCTAAAAACCCTATTTCGAGCTCAAGAGTGGGGTAAAAACAATCCACACATAATTTGGTGTATCTTGGATTGATCATTTGTTAAATGTACAAAGGTCCGAGATGAGGTACTGGTGGCAATGCTAATATATAGAAAGTTCAATATGTCGTATTCCTTGACACCTTTTACATATTTGTTTTATTATCTAATGGAAGTATGACATAAAATAAATACTGTGATTGTGCAATAACAAATACATCATGACTAACATCACCATTTGCTTCATTTGGCCCCCTTGGGAAAAGGATCATTCAAGATTTCTTCAATAACCACTGATAAATTCATTCCTTAACCTTCCCCCAACACTGTAACCTAATTTGGTTTAACAGTAAGGATGAAATAATCGGCTCACTTCAATGACAGATGCTTCACTACTGTCTGGGAGGTGGGGCTACAAAAAGAATTGGAACAGGAAGTGAGCTTCTCAAAAAGAGTGCGGCTGCATGTTCACCATACTTGCCACTGTATGCAAGAACTAGCTCCTCTCAAACAGGAATTAGAAAAGTGACATATGAGTGAATTTCATAGTGAAAACGACAGTGACGCATTAGTAAAAATTCTCTCTTCGATTTACCAGGATGCAATATTGGAAAAAGCCAAAGTAGATTGTATGTGAAAAGATCTATCTGGACAGAGACGTTTGTATGTAATCACTGAACACTGGACATTTTTACTCACTTGGTGCTGGTGGAATACAGGGGCAGGGGTTCTGTCCCAGTTAAGGCCAATGTTGTAAGGAAAGGAGCCAAAACAACATTGTTACTATGATGTGCACTGTGTATTTGCAACATCTCAATATCACATTGCAGTTCTCTTGTTGCTTTTCTGAAATCCATGTTCCTGGGAAAAGGTATACACTATGTTCATGGTATAGGGATTGGTGAGAGAAATAGATGTAAAACCAGTAATAATGTTGCATAGTTAATAAGTCAGAGAGTGTAAGGAAGTTAGTGTTTTTTTATCAACTTGATGGAATTTGTCTGAAATACAACTTGAAACAGAATGTCATTGTCTGAATGAAATAAAATTAGATTTGTTTGACATACCACTTGAAATAGAATGTCATTGCTTTACTAATATACAATTACAAAACCTTTGTATAAGAAATTAGGGTGGTGTTCTCTAGTTGGCCCCAAATGATTACCACATTGGGTGCAATAGTATTATATTCTAAATTTACTGGATGAATATTGTAGAATTCAATCCCTAGAGAAGTATAATAAGTAACTCCAAAAATACGAAGATAAAAGGCATAGGATGAGCTCGCTCTAGAGATTATTGTAAGTCATGACTTTCTTGCATTAGGGCATCTACATTAAAATACCAAGACAAATAATTAACATGACAAGAAAAAAACAGACTAAAAATGGGGGATGTGTGTGGGTGGAGGTGGAGGGATGCTCAGCAGGCGAGTAACATAATTGCCATCCCAGGTATGTCTGTTACACAAAGAACAGCATACCTGCTCTGTTGTCACAAAAGGAGAGCAGTTGTCTGTAATCAGCTCCGACTTCCAGCGCTGATGAGGAGCAAATCCCATAAATATAATGGTGAGAATGGGCTTTCAGGTTCTTGAAGGTAACTCACACCAGTTGCCGACAGCCAGTGTTAAGTGACCTCTACAAGTGAAGGAGGTGGCCCCTGCATGTTGTGACTTGTCTGACTGGCTGAAGGGATACACAGTCCGGTGCCCAGTTTACATGTCCCCATATTCATCTTTAGTCCACTTTTCTAATGATTACTCCCCGCATCTCCTTCGGGTGAGGGTTGTACTCGCTCTTCATGCACGCTAGATGGTTGCCTTTCAACCTTGTGTTAAAGGCAGCACATAAACCAAAGATATGCACCAGATGACTATTTCCCACACTGTATGACAGTTTATTTTGTTGGATGAAGGCTTAAGACTGTGAGAAAGCTGCCTTTTTGATGAGTTTACCAAGAATGATCGGTTGTCTGTTGGTCTGTATTTAGCTAGGACAGCCTTTTTGAGTCACTGTTTCATTAGAACTGGTTTAATGCAGGGAGATTTCAGGGAATTTGGCAGTTGATAGAACTTAATGGTCCTTCGTTCAGTATGGCAGCTGAGAGTTCCAGAAGTCTTTTGAAAATGTTTTGATAGCAAGAAAACATAGAGGAGCCAGTCATGTGATCAGGTGATTAGGTCATTGGTTGCTTCTTCAGTAATAGGGTTGAATGAGGACAGTTCAAGTTGTGTACTCAAGGTAGCTCGATTTGGTGGGGAAGGCACTGTGAATGTGTCACTGTTTGCCGTCACAGGAAGTAGCTATAACTTAACCTGCAATTTACTGTTTACTGTTCATACTAGTTCCAACACAATGAGAGGAAAAACTGCCACCATCACAATCCACTCAGAAACTTTATGTCAGATGTTAACTGAAAAGGATTCCAAAAGAAGTGCTGAAAAGTGAAGTGAGAATTTTGTTTTTCTTTAAGTGTTTTCTTGAGGGTACGTGTATTGTACAGAACTCACAATGTACAACAAAAGGGAGGGGAGGTTATTCCATGTTACTAGGGAATGAATACTCTAGTCTTGCAGTCCTTTTTGCCAAGAATGGTGATCTGGTAGTTTATTATAATGATTTATTTGAGGTGAAGCACAACTACAACCTTATGAGGATTAAGGTGGAAATTAAATGGTGTGACAAGAACATTGCTAGTAGATATACTGTCAAGGGACGTAGATGGGTAGTTAAGAACAGAACTGCTATGCTTACCTATATATATATTCACTGAAAAAACCATAGGTTTTAGGGACAGTTATAGTTACTTGGACATTGCACTCGTACAAAACCCATGAAATTCCCCTGTTATAGTTAGTTCAGCTAACTATAACTCGCGCCCCACAATGCACTGCTGATGACGTCACATATTACATCACTCATGACATGGTCAGTGACATCACTGATGACATCACTGATGACATCTCAAATGACATCACTGATGACATCACTGATGACATCATCCAGTGACTGTGTGTTTCTGTAAAGTTTAAATATTTTTTATATATATAGGGAAAGGCGTATTGAAGAATGAGTGGGTGTATAAGTGTCTGAATGGATGATTTACTAGGTGCGTGACTAACTCTATAAGTGAGTGATTAAACGTATCTTACTGAATACATGGGTTAGTGACTAAACTGTGTGAATGTCTGTATCCGTCTGTCTGTTGCTGTGTAAGTGGCCGCATGGGTTTGTGAATAGCTACATGAGTGTCTATATGAGTTATTGATTGGTTGTCTGAGTATCTGTATGGGTGCCTGAGTGTTTGTGTGGGTGGGGTGTGTGCGACTCTGTGCATAGATGTGTGAGTGGGTGATTCACTGGGTGGATGGTTTCAAGAGTGCATCTGTGATAGACTGTATGGGTGGGTAAGTGTGTGTAAGAGTGTGTTAGTGAGTGAATGTATGTCCCAGTGGTACATGTGTGAGTAACTACATATGTAAAAGGCAGTATATATGTGTGTTAGAGTATATAAATAGCTATAAGCGAGAGTGTGTGATTGTGAGAGTGACTGTATGGATGAGTGTGTGCTTGTATCAGTGATTGTATAAGAGCGTAAGAATGTGCTAGTATTTGTATGAGTAAGTGAGCTGGTGTGTGTGTAATTGTATAGGTGAGTAAATGGCAGTGTGTTTAATTATTTGCATGACTGACTAGGTGTGTGAGTACCTCTATGGATGAGTTGCATTGTGTGAGTGTTTATATAGGTGTATGAGTGCATATGATAGTCCTGTACTGAGTGACTGTAAGTATGAGTGACTGTACGGGTGAGTGAGTAGATGTGTGTGTGTAGACCTAAGAATCAGTGAGTGGGTATGTACTTATTGGTATTGGAGTGTGTATGGTTTTTAGAATGGCAGTCTGTAATTTAGAGTGGGTGTATCAAAAGTTATATTAGGGTGTGAGAAGATGCATTAAATTCTCAAATGGATGATGTAATCAGTGATGTCATTTGAGATGTCATCAGTGATGTCATCAGTGATGTCACTGACCATGTCATGAGTGATGTAATATGTGACGTCATCAGCAGTGCATTGCGGAGCGCGAGTTATAGTTAGCTGAACTAACTATAACAGGGGAATTTCATGGGTTTTGTACGAGTGCAATGTCCAAGTAACTGTAACTGTCCCTAAAACCTATGGTTTTTTCAGTGAATTTGTAAGGTTTTTTAAATGCTAATTTCTAACTATAACATGTCTGAAACCTATGGTTTTTTCAGTGAATTTCAAAGGTTTTTTAAATGCTAATTCCTAACTATAACATGTCTGAAACCTACGGTGTTTTAAGTGAATTTCAAAGGTTTTGTAAATGACAATTTTTAAATGTATTAATTGTTATATTTATTTTTTTCATACTGATTTACTACATTTTTAGAAACCATTTTTTTTTACATATTTTATTTTTAAATTACATTGTAATTACATTATACATTACATTACAAAAAATACTTTCTCAGAATGGATTACTTTAGTTTAAATACTTTGCACATAGGCAATAGACTTTTAAGTACAGTAGTTACAGTTGTTGCAATGGGCAACACATTTTCAAACACAATGCAACATTCAGCTCAATGTGAATTTCTAGTTAAATGCAATTAGTTACTTTATGGATTACTTTTCTAACCACAGGACTGGATCCTAGATTCAGTCCTAGGACATCTCCTGTAAACAGTTGAGTAAAAGCGTTTTGGTTACAGTAGTGATTTTTAAGGAATATTATTGTATTTTAAAAGTTGACACTTAGAAACTTTTTCTCATAGAATCACCAATGTTATCCTATGGAAGGAAATTCACTTAGCAGGTAAAAACTGTTATCGTTACTTTTTCTTACTCAGTGTTGGATCCTGGATCCAGCACTGGTGCATCTCCTGTAAACAGTTGAAAGAATGCGTTTAAGTCATACAGGCGATTTTTAAGGAATATTTGTAGTTTGTGAAAATCGACACAAACTTTTCTGCTGAAAACCAGACAATGGATTCCTATGGAAGAAAATATAAGTTACTGGTAAGTACGGTTAAAATTACTTTTTAGGGTCAGTGCTGGGCTAAAAGATGCAGCACTGGGTTCTCTCCTGATAACAGGTGAGTAAATTGGAATTCGTACTTTGGTTGATTTTAGAGGAATATTATAAAGTTCCAAAACTCCACACTTAGCAGAATTTCCAAGTGAAACCAGTCAATGTTAGCCTATGAAGGAAATTCAAGTTACCGGTAAGTACGGTTAAAATTACTTTTCAGGACCAGTACTGGGCTGAAAGATGCAGCACTGAGGTCTCTCCTGATAACAGGTGAGTAAATCAGAATTCGGATTTCGGCTGATTTTAGAGGAATATTTGTATGTTTCAAAAATCAACACTTAGAAACTTTTTCAGCAAAAAGCAGGCAATGATATCCTATGGAAGGAAATTCAAGTTACTGGTAAGTACGGTTAAAATTACTTTTGAGGATCAGTACTGGGCTGAAAGATGCAGCACTGAGGTCTCTCCTGATAACAGGTGAGTAAATCGGAATTCGTATTTCGGCTGATTTTAGAGGAATATTTGTATGTTTCAAAAATCAACACTTAGAAACTTTTTCAGCAAAAAGCAGGCAATGATATCCTACGGAAGGAAATTCAAGTTACTGGTAAGTACGGTTAAAATTACTTTTCAGGATTAGTACTGGGCTGAAAGATGCAGCACTGAGATCTCTCCTGATAACAGGTGAGTAAATCAGAATTCGTAGTTCGGCAGATTTTAGAGGAATATTTGCACAATGGTGAAGGGAGGGGCGGGGCCTGAGGTGACATCTGTGCAAACGTGCCTCGTGGCGCGTTTTAAGTTGGGGGATTAAGTCCCCTTGAATCATGAGGGTCCCTAGGGGCCAACTAGCCCACCAGGAACCTCCAGTATGCGCCAGGGGCTGCGTTGCAGAGACGTGTAGAGAGGCCACACCCCTTTTACACCTCTCTGCAACGCAGCTCTGTGGCGCTTTCTGGATGTACCTGTTGGGCTCGTTGGCCCCAGGGACCCTCAGGATTGAAGGGGATTTAATTCCCCATCTTAAAACGCGCCACGGCGCCTGTTTGCACACATGTCACCTCAGGCCTCGCCTCCCTTCACCACTGTGCAAACGCGCCCCGTGGCGCGTTTTAAGTCGGGGATTAACTCCCTTGAATACTGAGGTCCCTGGGGTGCAACTAGCCCACCAGCTACCTCCATTAAGCGCCACAGAGCTGCGTTGCAGAGAGGTGTAAAAGGGCGTGGCCTCTGTACACCTCTCTGCAAGGCAGCCCCTGGCGCATACTGGAGGTTCCTGGTGGGCTAGTTGGCCTCAGGGACCCCAGTATTCAAGGGGAATTACTTCCCTTCTTAAAGCGCGCCAGGGGCGCGTTTGCAGAGTACTGCAGGGAGGGGCGGGGCCTCCGGCACAATGCCGTTTTTTTTTTTTTTTATGGGAGGGTGGCTGCGTGGCCCCCTTCCTCGGCCACTTTGGCCCCGGGGACCCCATCCCCGGGGCCTGAGCATTTTTTTGTTTTATTTAAAAAAAAAAATGGGAAAGGGGCCGCGTGGCCCCCTTCCCTGGGCCTCTATTGGCCCCGGGGACCCCATCCCCGGGGCATGCCCTCTTTTAAATAAAAATATGGAGGGGGCTGCGTGGCCCCCTCCTCAGGCCATTTAAGGCCCCGGGGACCCCATCCCCGGGGCCGGCCTTGCCCTTATTTTTTTTATTTTTTTTTATTTGGGGAGGGGGCTGCGTGGCCCCTCCCGGGCCACTTATGGCCCCGGGGACCCCATCCCCGGGGCCTGGCCTCTGGTTGGGGACTGTGGGGGTCCCCAATCCCCCCACAGTCCCAGCCGGCTCCCCGCCTCCTGCGCTGAGCCGGCATTGCTTTTCCACATGGGGAACAGCTAACATGCTGCTCCCCGTGTGGAAAGCAGTTGGTTTGCATTTTGAAAGAGAGAGCAGGTTCCTGCTCTCTCTTTCAAAATGCAAACCAAGTTTGCTATGACAGGACGGGAGCCGCGAGGCTCCCGTCCTGTCATAGCAAACAGCAGTGTCCCGGGGGTAGGCACCCGGGACACTGCAGGAGCCGACCCTGGGGGTGGCGGTCCCCAGGGCCATCAAGGGCTCCAGGAGGGGGCCGCGCGGCCCCCGTCCCTACATTTTGAAAGCCCCGGGAGGTGGTGGTCCCCGGGGCTTGGGGGTCAAAACGGACCCCCATTTTCAATTTTCTTAGTGCCCCGGGAGGTGGTGGTCCCGGGGCATGTGGGGGCTGGAGCCCCCACACAGGTTTAAAAAAAAAGCCCCAGGGAGGTGGCGGTCCCGGGGCTGCGGGAGGGCTCAGAGCCCTCCCGCACCATTTATGATAAAGCCCCGGGGGTGGTGGTCACGGGGCTTGGGGGCCCTTAGAGGCCCCCATACATAAAATAAACCCCCCCAGCATGCCCCCGGGACTTGGCCCACCCGGGGCAAATTTACATCGAGCGCGGGAGACCGTGCTTCGATTTTTCTTTTTTTTTTCGGCAGGATTCGCGCTCCCTGAGCGCATCCTGCCGATTTAAAAAAAAAAATGCTTTTTCTGCCCAGGGGTCCTTGTGGGACCCCTGAGCAGACCTAGGGGTCAGGGTGTTTCTACCCTGCCCCCTTTGTGCGTTTTGCGCACTTTTTTACTGCTTTCTTGTTCCTCGGTTCTACCGAGGAACAAGATGGCTGCCAACACTTCCTGGTTTGGAGTGTTGACAGCCAATTAGCAGACAGCTCGTGATCGGGAGGGTGCGCGGATCCTCCGTGCCCATAGATATATATGTACTTTTACTTTTGATTTTCTCAGCAACTACTGAACGGATTTACACCATTTAACAAAAGGGTTCTTTCTGAACCAAGAACTACCTCTTTGCCAAATTTGGTGTAATTCCGTTCAGCAGTTCGAGCTGTAGCCGTGTCTAAAGTTTCCTATGGAAAAATGAATGGGGAAAACGCGTTTTGGGACCCCCTTTTTTCTCAGCCACCGCTTAACGAATCACCCCGAGACTTTCAGGGTAGGAGCGGACCGGAGCGCCCCACAAAGTTTGAAAATTTCGCGAAGATACGTCAACCGGCAAGAGAGTTATTTCAAATAGAATGTCGCGGATTTCCTATGGAAAATAGGTCCTAACTATAACTATCTACTGGCGACCGCCAGTAGATAATATATATATATATATCACTTCAACCTCGGCGTGTGAGCACCGAAACGCCTTTCCCCTTCCTTCTTGCAACGGCGGTCCGCGGTGAGGGGGCGTGCCTCTAAATGCACAATTCAACGCTGATTTAGCCAATCAAGGGACTTGGTCCCGAAACGCGTCGAGAGGTGTCTTGAATCTGCCAAATAAATAATTTTGCTGAAAGCTTTGGTGTCCGCGGCTGCTGTTTTGGCTAAATCAGCGTTGAATTGTGTGTATATATATATATATATATATATATATATATATTTATCTTGATAAAATAATGTTAACCTATACTCAAGATGTGGTAGAACACCCAGAAAAATTCTCATGAACTAGTTCATAGAAGTGGCGGATATAGCAATTCCTATGACGCTTTATAAAAGACCTAGGGAGGTTGACACATTCTTCAGAGCCAAATGTATTCAACTAATAATCTATTTGGATGAAAATCACCTTATAGATCAGTGCCTTACTGGGCCCATGTCAAAGAGACTACCATGTTCTGCATGAACTTGGAGTCATTGTTGCTTTTGAGAAACCCAATTGTAGGCCTTCCTGGTCTATGGAATACCTCATGTAGCTGTTGAACGAGACGCAGCAGGTCATGAAGGAATTTTGAGCTGCCCTGCTTGTGGATCAGCTGCTACAGTGTCACGGGTCTCCTGGCATTTTTGATGCAGGGGCTTTTTCCCAGTGCCCTCCAGTATTCCCCAGCATTGGAAGGTTTTTCATGTTCATAGACCAAGATCAAGACTTGAAGAAAGAATTATAGTGGTATCACCCACACGTGGAGGGCTGGATTGTTAGCACCATTTTCGGTTCAAGGCTAAATTTGGTCATAGACACTAATGTCAGTCAATCGAGCTGGGGGACGAGTCTATGGGCCATATTATGAGTTTGGCGGTCCAAGTGACCGCCAGACCCATGGTGGCATTGTGGCTAACGCTGCACCGGTGGTCCAACCGCCCTATTATAAGTAGGGCAGTCAGACCACCATGGGACCGCTGCTTCCGACAAGGATCCGTTATCCCTGTCGGTCTTGCTGCGGTCTGAGGCCCCTAATATGCTGGCGGTGCCGCTGTAGCAGTGCCAAGCATATTAGGAGTTTCCTCACCGCCACAGTTTTCATGACAGTGAACCCGCCATGAAAAGAAGGCGGTGAGGAAACAAAGGGGGCCTTATAGGGCCCCCTGTGGCCTCTGTTTCCAACTTTCTAGACAATTGGCAAATAAAATATTACAGAAAATGGACTGGAATGGTCGATGGGCACAGTTATAACTGATATTATTAGGGGCTTAGCCAGTGTCTACAAGAAGTGTGCCTCTGGCAACTTGTCTGTCAGGAATATCGTCAGCAAAGTTACTTGCCTTAAATGTTTTCAAATATATACATAAAACATATTGTATACAATGCCCTGCGCATATGTATACCAGAGACAATGTCACACTACACACTGCATAAGTCTATGGCTGCACATTAACCAGTAGTATATAGCAGGAGGCATGAAGAGCTTTTCCAAATGTATGCAAACTGAGCACACTCCAGCAACCTCAAGGAGTTCTTAGAAAAGTGCAGAGTAGATATTTACACATTTGCTCATCATGAAAGCCCATTGTCTTTTTGGAGTCTTCTGACCACAAGGCCCTTCTTTTATTTTTGATATTTACATTTCCACTATAAATAATAATAATATATATATATGAAGCATTATGCAACAGATGTAATAAATTTGCAGTACAAATACTGTTAGACCTGGCAGCCTCAGGGTGGTCTTACCCCAACGTTTTGCCTGCCTCCATCCACTTTTCTGACCTTGTTTTTGCTGGCTTTAGAACTCTGCACACTTTACCACTTCTAACCAGTGCTAAGGTGCTTGTGCTCTCTCCCCTAAACATGGTAACTTTGGATTGACCCCAATTGGCATATTTAATTTACTTATAATTCTCTAGTAAAGTATACTATATGTGCCCAGGGTCTGTAAATTAAATACTACTAGTGGGCCTGCAGCACTCATTGTGCCACCCACCTAAGTAGCCCTCTAACCATGGCTCAGGCCTGCCATTGCAGGGCCTGTATGTGCTGTTTTACACTGCCACTTCGACCTGGCAAGATAAACCTCTTGCCAGGCCTAAACCTTCTATTTTCATACATATACGTCACCCCTAAGGTAGGCCCTGTCTAACCTCCAGGGCAGGGTGCAATGTATTTAAAAGGTAGGACATGTACTTTTATGTTTTGCATATAATGGTAGTGAAGAACTCTCAGTTTTGTTTTTCACTAGTACAAGGCCTATCTCTCCCACAGGATAATGCTGGGATTACCTTATTACACCTTTTAAGTGTAATTCCCAATTGTGAAGAGATAGACTTTTCAAGTTTGGTGTCACTGGACTCACAATTTAAAATCACAATTGATGGTGAAGTTGGATTTTAAATTACAGTTTAGCAAATGCCACCTTTAGAAAGTTGGCATTTACTTACTTTAGCAGTTTGGTACTTGTTGATTGTCTCTGTTCAATCTGGGGTCTGTGGCAGCTGGGCTTTGTGTATTTCCTCCAGACAGCCACACACAAAGGGAGCTGAGGTGTGTCTTGATGGGCCATCCTGGACAATAGGAGCGAGGAGCTGGGCACAATTACACCTGAATAGGCTGGGCCCTGTTAACACACAAAGAGCTGCATATCCCCCTGCAGTGAGTCTGGAGCCAGGGCAGGAATGGGGGACCTATTTGCACTTCAAAGCTTCTTTCTTTGAAATCTACCCCACTTCTAAGCCACAACTGGCTATAATACTTGACCTCTGATACCATAACTTCAGTAAACTTCTGGACCTGCCACTACTCTGTCAGGAAAATGAGCTGCTGTGCTGCTGAAAGGACTGTTTTTCTTCTGGACTGCTGCTTTGCTGGACTTCTGCCTTCCTGTGCTCTTGCCTTGCCGAGCTGTCATGTTGCCTTCTGTATTCCTGCCTGGGTAAGAAGGACTGGACCTGCATCACTTGAACCCAGAGTGACTCCAAGGACTTGCTGGCATGCCTCCTGTTTTAAGTCTCAGGCGTATCAAAGACTTCCACTACGGGCATCTGCATCTGGCCTCTACAAGCTATGAGTCTGCCCTGCCTAGTGGTGCCACCCCAGTCCTGGAACCTTGGAAGTGAGGCCTGAGTTGTTTCTACAACCAGAACTCGTACATCCTCATCAGAACCGGCGCATCCTCGTTGAAGCGTGAAACGCAGCCAGTGCATTGCACTCAGAACCAGCGCATCGCCTTTGGAATCAACACATCGCTTGCTGCAGGAGCAGAAGCCACACATCGCCTTTGGACCTGGTGCTTTGCACTCTGAACTGATGCATCGGCGCCATTGCGTGGGGAATTCGGACTCATCTTGCCCACTGTGTGGCTCATCATTGACGCATCATTTCGGCTGCACTTCGCATCTTCTTCAACGTCAACACAAGCCCGGCTCAATCTACATAGGTTCAGAGGCCTAAGTGGGTTACTGTATACGGCCCGTGCTCCATAGTGGTTGGCCTGAACTTTTGACTTTGCACTGGCCCAGCGCGACCAAATGACCCATTTATGCGCTTATTGCTTGTAATCACTATTTCACATTTATTCTTTAAAAAATTAATATCTCGAGTTGTACTTGTTGGATTTTTGTCATTTTGGTCTAGTTTTATTTATAAAATTAAGCTTTATTTGTCTAACCTGGTGTGGAGTTTTTTGTGGTGTTTTCACTGTGTTAATGTTAGAAGTGTTACACAAATACTTTACACATTGCCTCTTACGTTAATCCTGACTGTTCTGTGCCAAGCTACAATAGGGTGCGCACAGGATAATTTAGGGTGTGTTGTAACTTACACTGACTAGGATTGTGGTTCCTGCTTGCACAGGGTGCATACCTCTGCCAACCAGAAACCCAATTTCTAACAAAGATCATCACAAAATAAGTCCCAAAGAAGAGGAAAGAGTATCGTCCTCCGCCAGTGCCCCACTAATTATCATTAAGTTGTGTCCATTTAGACCAAATCTCTTAAGTATTTATATGGTCAGCCTCTAGCTTTGTACACGGTTTCGTCCACAAGAGAGCATCTATCCATGCCTCCCTTCGACTAATGGGGGGGGGGTTGGGGGGATGGCATGCTTCGCCAGTGTTTAGCAATGTCATGCTTTGCAAACAAGAAGCCCCGACAAGCCAATAGAGGAGCACTGTGGCTACCTTCCCATCCATGCACAATCTACAGCAGAGCCACCTCGGATTCCAAAGGAAATGTAGGGCTCAGCACTCTCTCAAGCTGTGAGTGTATAGCAGCCCAGTATGTGGTAATACTGGGACATCTCTATATGGTGTGAAAGAATGCGCCCTCATGACTATTGCAAGCCAGGAAGCGACCGATGGGACTCTTTCCACCTGCCACAGCCTGTGATAGTAGACACAGTGTAGACAGCTAGACTGAATCAGACTGAGTCTGGCCGAAATGGCCAGAGCTTTTGACCGTTCTGCCTTTGATCCATCATTGTCCAGAGCACCCAGGTCGACTTTTCTCTGAGATGCATGAAGGGATAGGGGGAATTGTTGAACAGGGATCCATAAGTGTGTGATATATTCTTCTTCCCACATTGCTCCATTGTGATCTTTGCCTCTATAGCACAAGGCCTTGATGATCAACTGACATGTATTCTTTAAAGTTGGGCATGGTGAAATCTGTTAGGTGGCTTCCTAAATCCACCAGGGAAATAACACAACTTCAAGGTAACGTTAGTGTTAGCTGAGGCACAGATCAAGAGCTGTTATTGAATTCTCACTTTTGTTTCCCAAAACATATTCCATAGTATGCGTGACAAGTATTAAACTATCTTTATAACAAAAATATTATGAGACCAACCTAGTCAAGATGGTTACTCACTGCATTAGAAATGAGATTTGCTGTTCTTCCTAAGTCAAAGTTAGTGTTACAGGAGGCACAGCTTAAGAGGTGTTCTTGTGTCTGCAGGCGACTTGGTCTTCAAAATCAATGCATAAACCATTTATTTTTAACATTTCATAGTCCAACAATTGTTTTGCCTACATTAAAGCCTTCACAGTCAACGTATATGGATAGCTAACTCACTGCCATTTTCCATCTCTCAGGATGTAAGAAACGAATTAAATATGCATTTGAAATTATTTTATTTAAAAGGTGTAAACAAGTGCTGGAACAACCTAGCTACAATGTGCTAAAAGTGAAATAAGACACTAACAAAAAATGTATATACTGAAAAAGTTAAAAGAAACATCCATTACAGAAATATAAATAAACAATCATCAGCTAATAGCCATCATACTGCTCTTAAGAAGACAGTCATAATTTCTGCATCAAACACACAAAATGCTTGCAATAAGTCTAACCACTAGCAATCGCTCGGGCTGACATTTCAACCTATTGTTCTTTTGCCTACCATGCCATCTCAGTTTGGACCCAGCCATATAGAAATTAGTCTCGACCCTGGTACAACAGGAACAGTTCAGCCTGATATGCAAGGCCAGGTCCTCCCTGAACCAGAACATAGCAGCTCAATACCGGTTTTGCCCTGATTGGGGCTCTTAAGTCGGGTTTAGCTTGGTTCCAGTAGCACAGTGAGCACTAGACTACTGGGAGTGTTCAGATGGATGAATGAGTAAGGGACTGGATTGGGATCCATTTATAAGTACAGGGAGAAATCATTGATGGATGATGACTGAGTAAGAGAGTTAACTGGGGAATGGCTGGATGAATTGATGTGTGCTTGACTAGATCATCAAGTGAGCACATAAATGGATGCAGACAGGTTACATAAACCATCAGAGGTGATACCTCATACAGCACTACTAATAGCATTTTAAAAAATGGCAGTAATAACCAACATTAAGGCAGTGCAAGCGCTGAACTAGGAGAGACAAGAATACTCTCAATGTGAAGAACTACCAGCATTATGCCAGTACAAGCATTGCACCAAGGGTATGTATCATTGTTCTAAGAGTGCTTGCAATATGTCAAGATTTACCATCATTATATAGGAGTGGGCCACCAGGGGCAGCACCTCTGTTTGAGCGGAGGAGCGTCGCCCCACTTAATTGCCCCAGAGACAAAAAAAATAGTAACGAAGTTAATTCATTACCATTTTATTTTCCGTCAACCCATCCTAAACAGGGTGTCAGGATGGGGCAGGGCCTGTTGAGTGGCAGCAGTGGTGGGCTGCCTGACTGTGCACTAGGCCATAGTGAGCATGTCCCTTTGAATGGCCGTCTTGCGACGGCCAGCCTGACATGCGCATTATAACCCTCTCAACCCGGCCTTCTTGGACAGTTGAGTTGAGAGCCTACACAGGCCTCTACTGTCCTCGGGAGCGGCTAGAGATGCCGCTCCCTCCAAACCTGGCACTGCTCTCATGCAGCACTAGGATTAGTTAAGCCCAGCTGGACATGAGGTTTCGTCGGTGACGTCAGGAGAAGACAACAACCAGAGCGAGGAGGACGTGCCTCTGGATAATGGTATCATTTTTTATGCATGTAATTGTACTTATGTAGTTTTTTTGTAAAAATGTTTTAAATTTTTTTCCACCCCTCTAATTGGCGGACTTTCCAGGTGCCACTCTGGGCCCCATCAAGCAAGAACGCCGACCATGTCAGTCAAGATTTATCACCACTATGAATGCTCAGGTTGGACTCATCACTCATTAATCCTTAATGTAAGTTCAGTTTTACACCATCACACATTAATCAAAACTGCATAATTAACATTCAGTAATTTTTGTGCATGATTAAATTTGCTTTATCAGTCAGTCCTCTTTGGTGAATGTTCAATTGTACACCATGCATTTATCCTGAATGCTTTTTCAGATCTCTGCTCGGAAATCTCAAGTGTCAGGCAAGATTTGCACCACTGCTTAAATAAATTGATTGCATGGGTGCATGCTAATTATGGGTAGATATAATTTTTATACCATCATTCAGTAACCCTACCACATGTGATGTGCACCATCATTCAGTTATCATTACTACATCTTAAGATTTTCAGCATCTTTTAGTAATGATCAATACACACCCATGTCTGCACCATCACTCAGTAACACTGCCACATTCCTTTTGGAAATACTGCTAATATTACAATAAGCCACTGTCATACGTACAGTAAGTACAGTAAGTGAAAAAGAGGTTTGCTGATGAGGGGGATGCTCAAAAAAACAGCAGATGTCTTCCAGCAGCGACTCCTCCGCTATGGTGGAGAAGCGAAGTCCCCCCAAAAACGGCAGGAAAGGAAAAATAAAACAGCTCTCGTTTCATTTTTCCTTTCCTGCCGAGTCTTGGGGGTGGAGCCTGGTAGTGACAGCCACTGATGGGAGTGGTAGTGCACTCCCATCACTGCGCATGTTGGTTTGGCGGATGTCTCAGGCCGACCAAACTATCATGCGCAGTAAATGCTCGCTCCAACCCAGTTGGGTTGGACAGAGCAGGCACACACTCCGTCTGTCCTGGAGCACGAATTGAGGGCGCTCAGGCTAATATGAAGCTTCACTCTGCGCGTGCACCACTCTATTTATGGCAAGGCAATAGTCACTGAATTTCACTGCTCAGACATCCATGCTCAGGGCACTCGTATGGAAAAGAAACAATGAAACAATGGCTATGACATGAAGCGGAAAAATTCTCTGCACTGTATGGATATTAGTTTTTGTTTTTATGAAACAGAAAAAAAATCAAGCATTAGCAAAGTTAAAAAGTCTGGGCTTTCGCATAGCTACAGTAAGAACCTCAAGTCATTACTAGAGTTCCCTCTCGAGTGAGAAGCAACTTCTTAACGTCTATCATAAAGCTGCAATAACTCAAGTTGTTGCTAGATGTCCGTCTCGGATATCAGACATTTCAACTTAACCATAAACAACAAAAAACAGTACATTGTGATCTTTACTTCACAAACATTTACATCGACATTTATTGCAATTTAAATAACATTTGCATCGCTTACAAATACGACGCAGCATTGTTTTTAAATCTGCAATGCTATCTTTTTTTTAAGCGAATCAGTACGTTTGAATTAATCAGCAGAGTTGATTAACAAATGAATGTTACAAGATCCGCGCAGTCTCTGCTGGAAACATTCTATGTTGGCATTCTCTCAGTGCTTTCACAGTAAGAAACCTGAGCAGTGTGCGGAAGTTTTCAAGAATCATCACTGCCATCTGCTGTTTTTTCACGTAAAAGCAAAGTTAGTTTATATCTATTTTTTAAACGGGATATATTTTTGATGTCAAACAGAAAATAGTTGTGTTATTTATTCATGTTCTACTTAAGTTACTTCCCACACTTTGCCCCATATCACTTTAAAAACTTGTGCTTAAATGGAATGTAATTTGGATAAAGAACTACTATTTTAAAAGTAATTTTCTCAAATTAAATTTCCTCCCACCCTGTGACCCTTTATAATTTTTCTAACCCGAACCAAAAAAGAACACTATTCCTTTTTAGGATCAAATCTTTTTTATTATTATCACAACAAAGATAAGCAAATCACATACACAGCAAGCCGCCTACAACCCTCTTTCGGGCCGGCCGCGTGAGTCAGGTAATTGTTAAAAGAAACAGGATGAATCATTGTAAGTAAAAGATGGATTACACAGCGAGTCACCTACAACCCAGACTGGGCCGGCTGCGTATGGGGGATAATGGGTGTGGAACATCCATGTACCCCTTTTGTTTACACTTGTCAGGTGTAGCTAGAAAGTCCAGGACTATGTGATGGCGTTGCTGTGTGCAGTAAGGATCTCACATTTCCATTAAAAAACAAAGAAAAACAAATGAAATTTAACAATGAATAACTAAAAACTCCTATTCACCTTCCCCCACCCTCACCCCTTCCGACTAAGTCACAGAGAGTATGTAGTGTCGTGGGAAAGATCAGTGTTGAACAGCGGGGCTGTGCTTATGGAACCTTCTCGTCTCCCTGTTCAGGAGGCAGTAGCTTTAAAATATGCAGATATGCGGGGCAGGTTAGCTCCCTAAATTCCTTGAACAGTATGACGA
This sequence comes from Calotriton arnoldi, assembly GCA_963921515.1. Classification (NCBI taxonomy): domain Eukaryota; kingdom Metazoa; phylum Chordata; class Amphibia; order Caudata; family Salamandridae; genus Calotriton; species Calotriton arnoldi. Next base: position 802,009 of record CAWUFW010001884.1, read on the forward strand.
TAAACGGGGACCAGATTTTCGCATAAAGAGCGGGGTCAGCATTGGCAGCCATCGAGAGTCGTTCCATACCCAGCAATGACCAAACTTGCTGGAGTCATTGCCTGTGATCTGAAATTTTGTCTGAGCCCCAGTTCGCCAGAAGCAGCCTATGTGCGGCATTAAGTGCCATAGCAATCTGTCGCCCCCTAATGGACCGGAGCGGGTAAGTGAGAGCATTTGGGAGTCCCAGGAGAATATAGGCGGGGAATCGCGGCAGCTCCGTTTTGAATGCGCTGTCTATGTCGTTCAGGATTAACTCCCAGTATCTTGTAAGCTTGGGACAGTTCCATAGGAGATGTATTTGCGTCCCGGGGCTGCCACATCCCCTCCAGCACAGACCATCACAGAGCGTGTTCCATTTCTGAATACGTGCCGGAGTGTAATACCAATATGAGCTAATTTTGTAGGCCATTTCAGTGTGTCCTTTGTTGTATGTTGTGTGGTGGGCCCTATAATATATGTCCCCCCAGTCCTTTTCAGAGAGACTACGCCCGAGCTCTGCCTCCCATCGGAGTTGACCCGGGGTCTTGTGTGAGGGAGATGCTTTCATGAGGAAGCGATAAATTTCTGAGGTAAGTTTCTTGTCAGATTTTCGCATAAAGCGCAGGGTCAGCATTGGCAGCCATCGAGAGTCGCTCCATACCCAGCAATGACCAAAGTTGGTGGAGCCATTGCCTGTGATCTGGAAGTTTGTCTGAGCCCCAGTTCGCCAGAAGCAGCCTATGTGCGGCATTAAGTGCCATAGCAATCTGTCGCCCCCTAATGGACCAGAGCAGGTAGGTGAGAGCATTTGGGTGTCCCAGGAGAATATAGGCGGGGAATCGCGGCAGCTCCGTTTTGAATGCGCTGTCTGTGTCGTTCAGGATTAACTCCCAGTATCTTGTGAGCTTGGGACAGTTCCATAGGAGATGTATTAGTGTCCCGGGGCTGCCATATCCCCTCCAGCACAGACCATCACAGAGCGTGTTCCATTTCTGAACACGTGCCGGAGTGTAATACCAATATGAGCTAATTTTGTAGGCTGTTTTAGTGTGTCCTGTGTTGTATGTTGTGTGGTGGGCCCTATAATATATGTCTCCCCAGTCCTTATCAGACAGACTACGCCCGAGCTCTGACTCCCATCGGAGTGGACCCAGGGTCTTGTGTGAGGGAGATGCTTTCATCAGGAAGCTATAAATTTTTGAGGTAAGTTTGTTGTCGTCAGTCTTTAGAAACAGCCACTTTTCAAAGGGGGTCATAGGTCAGCTTGCCTTAGAGTGGATGTCCGGATGGAGCAGCCAGTGTGAAAGTTGGTTGTGAGTAAACCCGTCGGTCTCCTCTAGGGAGTATTGTAATTTTAACTGATCAAAGGGAATAAAGCCAGTGTGATCAAATAGGCAGCCAATCCTCTTACAGCCACCCTTCAGCCAGAGTTTGGCCACACCTGGAGATGACCCAGGAGGGAAATCCGGGTTTGCAAATAGTGGGGTCATGGGTGAAGGGAGCGATGAGAGCCCAGATGTGCTCGCTAATTTGTCCCAGATTTTTAGTGTAGAGCTAGTAACCGGGGAGGAATAGAGTCCCCAGGATCTGAGAGGTCGGGAAGCCAGGTCTCCCTCCAAATGTGCGAGCCCGTCACTGTCTGGTCCATAAAGACCCAGCGCTTCTCTGTCATAGGGCGATTCCATTCTATCATATATCGCAATTGGGCAGCCTGAAAGTATCGCAGGATGTTCGGGACTCCCAGACTCCCTTCCTGCTTAGTAAGTTGCAGAAGTTGTTTCTGCAATCTGGGCTTCAACCCTCCCCATATAAAACGGTCTATGTCTAGTTGAAGTTGGTTCAATTCCCCTGGGGGCGGCAAGAGAGAGAGCGTCTGGAAAATGAAAAGGGCCCTGGGTAGTACGTTCATCTTGACTGCTGCAATCCTGCCGAGCCATGATAAGGGTAGGCGCCGCCACCGGTCCAAATCCTCACAAACAGAGGTCCTGAGTCTTGAGTAATTGGCGCAAACTGTTTTTGGGAGAGTCCGGGCAAGTACTATTCCCAGGTTTGGGAGCTCGGCTTTCTACCCATTGGAAAGCATAACGTGAGCGCAAAGTTTGCTCCGTGTCGGGCTGAATGGAGAGGTTCAAGATTTGCGACTTCAGCAGGTTTATCTTGAAACCAGATATAGACCCAAATGTGTCCAACTCTGTAATGATGCCAGGGAGGGAGAAGAGGGGCCGGGCGACCGAAAATATGATGTCATCGGCGTAGAGGCTGATCAAGTGATGGTCAGCTCCAAACTTTATGCCTACCGCAATGGGGTCATCTCTTAATCGCTGGGTAAGGGGTTCCATATATAAAGTAAAGAGCAGCAGGGAAAGCGGGCAACCCTGTCATTTGAGATGTCATCAGTGATGTCACTGACCATGTCATGAATGATGTAATATGTGACGTCATCAGCAGTGCATTATGGGGGCGCGAGTTATAGTTAGCTGAACTAACTATAACGGCGGAATTTCTCTGGTTTTGTACGAGTGAAATGTCCAACTAACTATAACGTCCCTGAAACCTATGGTTTTTTCAGTGAATTTCTAAGGCTTTTTAAATGCTAATTTCTAACTATAACGTGCCTGAAACCTATGGTTTTTTCAGTGAATTTCAATGGTTTTTTAAATGCTAATTTCTAACTATAACGTCCCTGAAACCTATGGTTTTTTCAGTGAATTTCAAAGGTTTTTTAAATGCTAATTTCTAACTATAACATACCAGTCGCGTTTCCAGAGTGGTGGAGAAAGGTGAGCGTTGCCTCCGAAACACCTCTTAGCAATCCCACTGTGTGGGATTTACTGGAGGTAACAGGAGGAGTAGTTAGCCCCCAACGTCAACCTTGGGGGCCAAATATCCCTTTTATTACCACCAGTAGGTCCCACACAGCAGGATTGCTAACTTCTTATATCAGGCCCGCCCCCTCCCTGCACCACTGTGCAAACGTTCCCCCTAGCACGTTGTAAGTTGGGGGATTAAGTCCCCTTGAATCCTGAGGGTCCCTGGGGGCCAACTAGCCCACCAGGTACCTGCAGTAAGAGGCACAGAGCTGCTTTGCAAAGAGGTGGTCCAAGGCCACGCCCCTTTTTACACCTCTCTGCAACGCAGCTCTGTGGCGCTTACTGGAGGTACCTGGTGGGCTAGTTGGACCCAAGGGACCCTCAGGAATCAAGGGGACTTAATCCCCAACCTACAACGCGCCAGAGGGCCCGTTTGCACAGTGGTGAAGGAGAGGGTGGGGCCTGATGTGACAAGTGTGCAAATGCGCCCCGTGGTGCGTTTTAAGTTGGGGGATTAAGTCCCCTTGATTCCTGAGGGTCCCTGGGGGCCCACTAGCCCACCAGGTACCTCCAGTAAGCGCCTCAGAGCTGCGCTGCAGAGAGGTGGTCCGAGGCCACGTCTCTTTTTACACCTCTCTGCAACGCAACTCTGTAGCGCTTACTGGAGATACCTGGTGGGTTAGTTGGCCCCCAGGGACCCTCAGGATTCAAGGGGACTTAATCCCCCAACTTAAAACGCGCCACGGAGCGCGTTTACACACTTGTCACATCAGGCCCCGCCCCCTGCCTTCACTGTGCAAACGCGCAAATCCAAAGCAACCTGCTTTGGATTTTGGAAGCGAGAGCAGGAAACCTTCCAAAATCCAAAGCAGAGTTTGCTATGACAGGGCAGGAGCCACACGGCTCCCGCCCTGCCATAGCAAACAGCAGTGTCCCGGGGTGGGCACCCCGGGACACTGCAGGAGCCGGCCCTGGGGGGTGGCGGTACCCAGGGCCATGAAGGGCTCCAGGAGGGATGCCGCGCGGACCCCCTACCTACCATTACAAAGCCCCGGGGAGGTGGTGGTCCCCGGGGCTCCGTAACGGACCCCCACATTTGCATACTTAGTGGAGGTGGTGGTCCCCGGGGCTGTGGGGGGGCTGCGTGCCCCCCGCAAAACATAAATGAAGCCCCGGGGAGGTGGCGGGCCCCCACTATATATTTTCTGCATGCCCCTGGGACCTGGCCCACCCAGGGTCTTAAAAATAACGAAGCGCGGGAGCCCGCACGAGTTATAGTTAGCTCAACTAACTATAACGGCCGAATTTCTCTGGTTTTGTATGAGTGAAATGTCAGCCTAACTATAACGTCCCAGAAACCTGTGTTTTTTTCAGTGAATTTCAAAGGTTTTTCAAATGCTAATTCCTAACTATAACGTCCTTGAAACCTATGGTTTTTTCAGTGAATTTCAAAGGTTTTTTAAATGCTAAATCCTAACTATAACGTCCCTGAAACCTATGGTTTTTTCAGTGAATTTCAAAGGTTTTTTAAATGCTAATTTCTAACTATAACGTCCCTGAAACCTATGGTTTTTTCAGTGAATTTCTAAGGTTTTTTAAATGCTAATTTCGAACTATACCTACAGAGGTAGGACATGTGCAGTAAGATGAAGAAAGGCGCAGAAAGAAGCAAGAGAAATGCAGAAAGAGGGAACAGAAGTCCAGAAAGAGGAAGAAAGGTGCAGAAAGAAGCAAGAGATATGCAGAAAGAACCAACAGAGGTGCAGAAAGAGGCGTTGTTGCAAAGTCATCCTGTGCCCTGGGCACCCCCCAGCTTTTTGCTGATTGGTACTGGTGGTAACTGACTCAGACTGACCCTGGGCTCTGCCTAACTCGGCCCGGAGCCAGTGCTATGCTGAAAGACACTTAGAATACAGTGAAAACACCTACATACACTAGGGTACACTATGGGTTGGGGTACCCCTGTGATTGCCATGACCTCCCCTGTAAGGCCCTAGTACATAATAGGGAGGGGGATTAAAACTACCTCTAAGTCCCTAGCATATAATAGGGCATGGCAGTTTAGAGGCCAGCAGCCCTTTTCTGCACTTGCATGTGTGCACTGCTGAGCCTGAGGTCAGTTTAAAAGTAGCCCTGTGTGTGCAGAAAGAGGAGAGGTGCAGAAAGAGGCAAGAAAGGTGCAAAAGAAGCAACAGAGGTTCAGAAAGAGGCAAGAGATGTTCAGAAAGAGGCAGCAGAGGTGCAGAAACAGTCAGAAGAGGTGCAGAAAGAGGGAACAGGGGAGCAGAAAAAGAGAAGAGCGGTGCCGAAAGAGGCAAGAGGGGTGCAGAAAGAAGCAAGAGCAGTGCAGTAAGAAACAACAGAGGTGCAGAAGGAGGCAAGAGGGGTACAGAAAGAGGCAAAAGAAGAGCAGAAGCAAGGAAAAGAGATGCGGTGCAAAAAGAGGCAAGAGAGGTGCAGAAAGAGGCAAAAGAGATGCACATAGAGGGAAGAAGGGTGCAGAAAGAGGGAAGTGGGGTGCAGAAAGAAGCAAGAGAGGTATAGAAAGAAGCAAGAGAAGTGCAGAAAGAAACAACAGAGGTGCAGAAAGAAGCAAGAGCAGTGCAGAAAGAACCAAAAGAGGTGCAGAAAGAGGCAAGAGGGGTGCAAAAAAGAGGCAAGAGAGGTGCAGAAAGAGGCAAGAGAAGTGCAGAAAGAACCAAGAGACGTGCAGGAAAAGGGAAGTAAGGTGCAGAAAGAGGCATGAGGGGTGCAGAAAGAGACAAGAGAAGTGCAGAAGGAAGCAACAGAGGTGCAGATAGAGGCAAGAAAAGTGCAGAAATAGGCAAGAGAGTTGCAGGAACAGGCAAAAGAGGTGCACAAAGAGGGAACAAGGGTGCACACAGAGGCAAGAGAGGTACAGAAAGAACCAACAGAGGTGCAGAAAGAGGCAAGAGGGGTGCAGAAATGTGCAAGAGAGAAGCAGATAGAAGCAAGAGCAGTGCAGAAAGTACCAAAAGAGGTGCAGAAAGAGGCAATAGCGGTGCAGAAAGAGGCAAGAGAAGTGCAGAAAAAAGCAAAAGTGGTGCAGAAAGAGGCAAGAGGGGTGTAGAAAGAGGCAAGAGGGGTACAGAAAGAGGCAAGAGAGGAGGAGAAAGAGGCAAGAGAGGAGGAGAAAGAGGCAAGAGAGGTGCACACAGAGGCACGAGGGGTGCAGAAATTTGCAAGAGAGGTGCAGAAAGAAGCAAGAGGAGTGCAGAAAGAAGCAACATAGGTGCAGAAAGAGGCAAGACGGGTGCTAAAAGAAGCAAGAGAAGTGCAGAAAGAAGGAACAGAGGTGCAGAAAGAAGCAATGGGGGTGCAGAAAGAGGCAAGAGGGGTGCAGAAAGAGACAAGAGAAGTGCAGAAGGAAGCAACAGAGGTGCAGATAGAGGCAATAAAAGTGCAGAAATAGGCAAGAGAGTTGCAGAAACAGGCAAAAGAGGTGCACAAAGAGGGAACAAGGGTGCACACAGAGGCAAGAGAGGTACAGAAAGAACCAACAGAGGTGCAGAAAGAGGCAAGAGGGGTGCAGAAATGTGCAAGAGAGAAGCAGATAGAAGCAAGAGCAGTGCAGAAAGTACCAAAAGAGGTGCAGAAAGAGGCAATAGCGGTGCAGAAAGAGGCAAGAGAAGTGCAGAAAAAAGCAAAAGTGGTGCAGAAAGAGGCAAGAGGGGTGTAGAAAGAGGCAAGAGGGGTACAGAAAGAGGCAAGAGAGGAGGAGAAAGAGGCAAGAGAGGTGCACACAGAGGCACGAGGGGTGCAGAAATTTGCAAGAGAGGTGCAGAAAGAAGCAAGAGGAGTGCAGAAAGAAGCAACAGAGGTGCAGAAAGAGGCAAGACGGGTGCTAAAAGAAGCAAGAGAAGTGCAGAAAGAAGGAACAGAGGTGCAGAAAGAGGCAAGAGAGGTGCATAAAGAGGGAAGACGGGTGCAGAAAAAGGCAGGAGGGGTGCAGAAATTTGCAAGACGTGCAGAAAGAAACAAGAGCAGTACAGAAACAACCAAGAGAGGTACAGAAAGAGGCAAGAGGGGTGCAGAAAGAAGCAACAGAGGTGCAGAAAGAGGCAAGACGGGTGCTAAAAGAAGCAAGAGAAGTGCAGAAAGAAGGAACAGAGGTGCAGAAAGAGGCAAGAGGGGTGCAGACAGAGGCAAGAAAGGTGCATAAAGAGGGAAGACGGGTGCAGAAAAAGGCAGGAGGGGTGCAGAAATTTGCAAGACGTGCAGAAAGAAACAAGAGCAGTACAGAAACAACCAAGATGGGTGCAGAAAGAGGCAAGAGGGGTGCAGAAAGAAGCAAAAGAGGTGCAGAAAGAGATGAGAGAACTGTAGAAAGAGGCAAGAGAGTTGCAGAAACAGGCAAGAGATGTGCAGAAAGAAGGAACAGGGGTGCAGAAAGAGGCGAGAGAGGTGCAGAAAGAGGGAAGAGAGGTATATAAAGAGGGAAGAAGGGTGCAGAAAGAGGCAAGAGGGGTGCAGAAAGAAGCAACAGAAGTGCAGAAAAAAGCAAGAGAAGTGCAGAAAGAACCAAGAGACGTGCAGGAAAAGGGAAGTAGGGTGCAGAGAAAGGCATGAGGGGTACAGAAAGAAGCAAGAGAGGTGTAGAAAGAAGCAAGAGAAGTGCAGAAAGAAGCAACGGAGGTGCAGAAAGAAGCAAGATGGGTGCAGAAAGAGGCAAGAGAAGTGCAGAAGGAAGCAACAGAGGTGCAGATAGAGGCAAGAAATGTGCAGAAATAGGCAAGAGAGTTGCAGAAATAGGCAAAAAAGGTGCACAAAGAGGGAACAAGGTGCACACAGAGGCAAGAGAGGTACAGAAAGAACCAACAGAGGTGCACAAAGAGGCAAGAGGGGAGCAGAAATGTGCAAGAGAGTAGCAGATAGAAGCAAGAGCAGTGCAGAAAGAAATAAAAGAGGTGCAGAAAGAGGCAATAGAGGTGCAGAAAGAGGCAAGAGAAGTGCAGAAAAAAGCAAAAGTGGTGCAGAAAGAGGCAAGAGGGGTATAGAAAGAGGGAAGAGGGGTATAGAAAGAGGGAAGAGGGGTGCAGAAAGAGGCAAGAGAGGAGCAGAAAGAGGAAAGCGAGGTGCACACAGAGGCAAGAGGGGTGCAGAAATTTGCAAGAGAGGTGCAGAAAGAAGCAACAGAGGTGTGCAGAAAGAAGCAACAGAGGTGCAGAAAGAGGCAAGAGGGGTGCTTAAAGAAGCAAGAGAAGTGCATAAAGAAAGAACAGAGGTGCAGAAAGAGGCAAGAGGGGTGCAGACAGAGGAAAGAAAGGTGCAGAAAAAGACAAGAGGGGTGCAGAAATTTGCAAGACAGGTGCAGAAAGAAACAAGAGCAGTTCAAAAACAACCAAGAGAGGTGCAGAAAGAGGCAAGAGGGGTGCAGAAAGAGGCAAGAGAAGTGCAGAAAGAAGCAACAGAGGTGCAGAAAGAGACAAGAGAACTGTAGAAAGAGGCAAGAGAGTTGCAGAAACAGGCAAGAGATGTGCAGAAAGAAGGGACAGGGGTGCAGAAAGAGGCGAGAGAGGTGCAGAAAGAGGGAAGGTGTAGAAAGAGGGAAGAAGGATGCAGAAAGAGGAAAGAGGGGTGCAGAAAGAAGCAACAGAAGTGCAGAAAGAAGCAAGAGAAGTGCAGAAAGAAACAACAGAGGTGCAAAAAGAGGCAAGAGGGGTGCAGAAAGAGGAAGAAAAGTGCAAAAAAGAAGCAACAGAGGTGCAGAAGGAGGCAAGAGAAGTGCAGAAAGAGACAAGAGAGTTGCAGAAACAGGCAAAAGAGGGGCAGAAAGAAGCAAAGCAGTGCAGAAAGAACCAACAGAGGTGCAGAAGGAGGCAAGAGGGGTGCAGAAAGAGGCAAGAGGGGTGCAGAAATGTACAAGAGAGGTGCAGAAAGAAGCACGATCAGTACAGTAAGAAACAACAGAGGTACAGAAGGAGGCAAGAGGGGTGCAGAAAGAGGCAAGAGCAGTGCAGAAAGAACAAAGAGACATGCAGGAAAAGGGAAGAAGGGTGTAGAAAGAGGCACGAGGGGTGCAGAAAGAAGGAAGAGAAGTGCAGAAAGAAGCAACAGAGGTGCTGAAAGAGGCACGAAGGGTGCAGAAAGAGCCAAGAGAAGTGCAGAAAGAAGCAACAGAGGTACAGAAAGAGGCAAGAGTGGTGCAGAAAGAGGGAAGAGAGGTATAGAAAGAGGCAAGAGAGTTGCACAAAGAGGGAAGAGGGGTGCAGAAAGAGGCAAGAGGGGTGCAGAAAGAAGCAAGTGAGGTGCAGAAAGAGGCAAGAGGTGCAGAAAGAGGCAAGTGAGGTGCAGAAAGAGGCAAGAGAAGTGCAGAAAGAGGCAAGAGAATTGCTGAAAGAAGCAAGAGAGGTGTAGAAAGAAGCAAGAGAAGTGCAGAAAGAGGCAAGTGAGATGCAGAAAGAAGTAAGACAGGTGCAGAAAGAAGCATGGGAAGTGCAGAATGAGGCAACAGGGGTGCAGAAGGAGGCAAGAGAATTGCAGAAAGAAGCAACAGAGGTGCAGAAGGAGGCAAGAGAACTGCAGAAAGAGGCAAGAGAGTTGCAGAAACAGGCAAAAGATGTATAGAAAGAGGGAACAGGGGTGCACACAGAGGCAAGAGAGGTACAGAAAGAACCAACAGAGGTGCAGAAAGAGGTCAGAGAGGTGCAGAAATATGCAAGAGAGTAGCAGATAGAAGCAAGAGCAGTGCAGAAAGAACGAAAAGAGGTGCAGAAAGAGGCAATAGCGGTGCAGAAAGAGGCAAGAGAGGTGCACACAGAGGCACGAGGGGTGCATACATTTGCAAGAGAGGTGCAGAAAGAAGCAAGAGAAGTGCAGAAAGAAGCAACAGAGGTGCAGAAAGAGGCAAGGGGGTGCAGACAGAGGCAAGAGACCTGCAGAAAGAGGGAAGACGGGTGCAGAAAAAGGCAAGAGGGGTGCAGTAATTTGCAAGACAGGTGCAGAAAGAAACAATAGTACAGAAACAACCAAGAGAGGTGCAGAAAGAGGCAAGAGGGATGCAGAAAGAGGCAAGAGAAGTGCAGAAAGAAGCAACAGAGGTGCAGAAAGAGACAAGAGAACTGTAGAAAGAGGCAAGAGAGTTGCAGAAACAGGCAAGAGATGTGCAGAAAGAAGGAACTAGGGTGCAGAAAGAGGCGAGAGAGGTGCAGAAAGAGGGAAGAGAGGTGTAGAAACAGGGAAGAAAGGTGCAGAAAGAAGCAACGGAGGTGCAGAAAGAGGCAAGAGGGGTGGAGAAAGAGGCAAGAGAAGTGCAGAAGGAAGCAACAGAGGTGCAGAAAGAGACCAGAGAACTGTAGAAAGAGGCAAGAGAGTTGCAGAAACAGGCAAGAGATGTGCAGAAAGAAGGGACAGGGGTGCAGAAAGAAGCGAGAGAGGTGCAGAAAGAGGGAAGAGAAGTGTAGACAGAGGGAAGAAGGGTGCAGAAAGAGGAAAGAGGGGTGCAGAAAGAAGCAACAGAAGTGCAGAAAGAAGGAAGAGAAGTGCAGAAAGAAGCAACAGAGGTGCAAAAAGAGGCAAGAGGGGTGCAGAAAGAGGAAGAAAAGTGCAAAAAAGAAGCAACAGAGGTGCAGAAGGAGGCAAGAGAAGTGCAGAAAGAGGCAAGAGAGTTACAGAAACAGGCAAAAGAGGGGCAGAAAGAAGCAAAGCAGTGCAGAAAGAACCAACAGAGGTGCAGAAGGAGGCAAGAGGGGTGCAGAAAGAGGCAAGAGGGGTGCAGAAATGTACAAGAGAGGTGCAGAAAGAAGCACGATCAGTACAGTAAGAAACAACAGAGGTACAGAAGGAGGCAAGAGGGGTGCAGAAAGAGGCAAGAGCAGTGCAGAAAGAACAAAGAGACATGCAGGAAAGAGGAAGAAGGGTGTAGAAAGAGGCACGAGGGGTGCAGAAAGAAGGAAGAGAAGTGCAGAAAGAAGCAACAGAGGTGCTGAAAGAGGCACGAAGGGTGCAGAAAGAGCCAAGAGAAGTGCAGAAAGAAGCAACAGAGGTACAGAAAGAGGCAAGAGTGATGCAGAAAGAGGGAAGAGAGGTATAGAAAGAGGCAAGAGAGTTGCACAAAGAGGGAAGAGGGGTGCAGAAAGAGGCAAGAGGGGTGCAGAAAGAAGCAAGTGAGGTGCAGAAAGAGGCAAGAGGTGCAGAAAGAGGCAAGAGAGGTACAGAAAGAGGCAAGAGAAGTGCAGAAAGAGGCAAGAGAATTGCTGAAAGAAGCAACAGAGGTGTAGAAAGGAGCAAGAGAAGTGCAGAAAGAGGCAAGTGAGATGCAGAAAGAAGCAAGACAGGTGCAGAAAGAAGCATGGGAAGTGCAGAATGAAGCAACAGTGGTGTAGAAAGAGGCAAGAGAAGTGCAGAAAGAAGCAACAGAGGTGCAGAAGGAGGCAAGAGAACTGCAGAAAGAGGCAAGAGAGTTGCAGAAACAGGCAAAAGATGTATAGAAAGAGGGAACAGGGGTGCACAGAGGCAAGAGAGGTACAGAAAGAACCAACAGAGGTGCAGAAAGAGGTCAGAGGGGTGCAGAAATGTGCAAGAGAGTAGCAGATAGAAGCAAGAGCAGTGCAGAAAGAACGAAAAGAGGTGCAGAAAGAGGCAATAGCGGTGCAGAAAGAGGCAAGAGAGGTGCACACAGAGGCACGAGGGGTGCAGACATTTGCAAGAGAGGTGCAGAAAGAAGCAAGAGAAGTGCAGAAAGAAGCAACAGAGGTGCAGAAAGAGGCAAGGGGGTGCAGACAGAGGCAAGAGACCTGCAGAAAGAGGGAAGACGGGTGCAGAAAAAGGCAAGAGGGGTGCAGTAATTTGCAAGACACGTGCAGAAAGAAACAATAGTACAGAAACAACCAAGAGAGGTGCAGAAAGAGGCAAGAGGGATGCAGAAAGAGGCAAGAGAAGTGCAGAAAGAAGCAACAGAGGTGCAGAAAGAGACAAGAGAACTGTAGAAAGAGGCAAGAGAGTTGCAGAAACAGGCAAGAGATGTGCAGAAAGAAGGAACTAGGGTGCAGAAAGAGGCGAGAGGTGCGGAAAGAGGGAAGAGAGGTGTAGAAACAGGGAAGAAAGGTGCAGAAAGAAGCATCGGAGGTGCAGAAAGAGGCAAGAGGGGTACAGAAAGAGGCAAGAGAAGTGCAGAAGGAAGCAACAGAGGTGCAGAAAGAAGCAACAGAGGTGTAAAAAGAGGCAAGAGGGGTGCAGAAAGAGGCAAGAGACATGCAGGAAAAGGGAAGTAGGGTGCAGAAAGAGGCATGAGGGGTGCAGAAAGAAGCAAGAGAGGTGTAGAAAGAAGCAACAGATGTGTAAAAAGAGGCAAGAGGGGTGCAGGAAGAGGCAAGAGAAGTGCAGAAGGAAGCAACAGAGGTGCAGATAGAGGCAAGAAAAGTGCAGAAATAGGCAAGAGAGTTGCAGAAATAGGCAAAAGAGGTGCACAAAGAGGGAACAAGTGTGCACACAGAGGCAAGAGAGGTACAGAAAGAACCAACAGAGGTGTAGAAAGAGGCAAGAGGGGAGCAGAAATGTGCAAGAGAGTAGCAGATAGAAGCAAGAGCAGTGCAGAAAGAACCTAGAGGTGCAGAAAGAGGCAATAGAGGTGCAGAAAGAGGCAAGAGAAGTACAGAAAAAAGCAAAAGTGGTGCAGAAAGAGGCAAGAGGGGTGTAGAAAGAGGCAACAGGGGTGCAGAAAGAGGCAAGAGGTGTGCTAAAAGAAGCAAGAAAAGTGCATAAAGAAGGAACAGCGGTGCAAAAAGAGGCAAGAGGGGTGCAGACACAGGAAAGAGAGGTGGAGACAGAGGGAAGACGGGTGCAGAAAAAGGCAAGAGGGTGCAGAAATTTGCAAGACAGGTGCAGAAATAAACAAGAGCAGTACAGAAACAACCAAGAGAGGTGCAGAAAGAGGCAAGAGGGTTGCAGAAAGAGGCAAGAGAAGTGCAGAAAGAAGCAACAGAAGTGCAGAAAGAGACCAGAGAACTGTAGAAAGAGGCAAGAGAGTTGCAGAAACAGGCAAGAGATGTGCAGAAAGAAGGGACAGGGGTGCAGAAAGAAGCGAGAGAGGTGCAGAAAGAGGGAAGAGAAGTGTAGACAGAGGGAAGAAGGGTGTAGAAAGAGGAAAGAGGGTGCAGAAAGAAGCAAGAGAAGTGCAGAAAGAAGCAAGAGAAGTGCAGAAAGAAGCAAGAGGGGTGCAGAAGGAGGAAGAAAAGTGCAAAAAGAACCAACAGAGGTGCAGAAGTAGGCAAGAGAAGTGCAGAAAGAGGCAAGAGAGGTGCAGAAACAGGCAAAAGAGGTGCAGAAAGAAGCAAGAGCAGTGCAGAAAGAACCAACAGAGGTGCAGAAGGAGGCAAGAGGGGTGCAGAAAGAGGCAAGAGGGGTGCAGAAATTTGCAAGAGAGGTGCAGAAAGAAGCAAGATCAATACAGTAAGAAACAACAGAGGTACAGAAGGAGGCAAGAGGGGTGCAGAAAGAGGCAAGAGCAGTGCAGAAAGAACGAAGAGACATGCAGGAAAAGGGAAGAAGGGTGCAGAAAGAGGCACAAGGGGTGCAGAAAGAAGGAAGAGAAGTGCAGAAAGAAGCAACAGAGGTGCTGAAAGAGGCACAAAGGGTGCAGAAAGAGCCAAGAGAAGTGCAGAAAGAAGCAACAGAGGTACAGAAAGAGGCAAGAGTGGTGCAGAAAGAGGGAAGAGAGGTGTAGAAAGAGGCAAGAGAGTTGCACAAAGAGGGATGCAGAAAGAGGCAAGAGGGGTGCAGAAAGAAGCAAGTGAGGTGCAGAAAGAGGCAAGAGGGGTGCAGAAAGAGGCAAGAGAGTTGCACAAAGAGGGATGCAGAAAGAGGCAAGAGGGGTGCAGAAAGAAGCAAGTGAGGTGCAGAAAGAGGCAAGAGGGGTGCAGAAAGAAGCAAGTGATGTGCAGAAAGAAGCAAGAGAGGTGCAGAAAGAGGCAAGTCAGATGCAGAAAGAAGCAAGACAGGTGCAGAAAGAAGCATGGGAAGTGCAGAATGAAGCAACAGCGGTGTAGAAAGAGGCAAGAGAAGTGTAGAAAGAAGCAACAGAGGTGCAGAAGGAGGCAAGAGAACTGCAGAAAGAGGCAAGAGAGTTGCAGAAACAGGCAAAAGAGGTACAGAAAGAGGGAACAGGGGTGCACACAGAGGCAGGAGAGGTACAGAAAGAACCAACAGAGGTGCAGAAAGAGGCAAGAGGGGTGCAGAAATGTGCAAGAGAGTAGCAGATAGAAGCAAGAGCAGTGCAGAAAGAACCAACAGAGGTGCAGAAAGAGGTAAGAGGGGTGCAGAAAGAGGCAAGAGAGGTGCACACAGAGGCACGAGGGGTGCAGAAATTTGCAAGAGAGGTGCAGAAAGAAGCAACAGAGGTGCAGAAAGAAGCAACAGAGGTGCAGAAAGAGGCATGAGGGGTGCAGAAAGAGGCAAGAGGGGTGCAGAAAGAAGCAAGGGAAGTGCAGAAAGAAGGAACAGAGGTGCAGAAAGAGGCAAGAGGGGTGCAGACAGAGGCAAGAGAGGTGCAGAAAGAGGGATGCAGAAAAAGGCAAGAGGGGTGCAGTAATTTGCAAGACAGGTGCAGAAAGAAACAAGAGCAGTATAGAAACAACCAAGAGAGTTTCAGAAAGAGGCAAGAGGGGTGTAGAAAGAGGCAAGAGAAGTGCAGAAAGAAGCAACAGAAGTGCAGAAAGAGACAAGAGAACTGTAGAAAGAGGCAAGAGAGTTGCAGAAACAGGCAAGAGATGTGCAGAAAGAAGGAACAGGGGTGCAGAAAGAGGCGAGAGAGGTGCAGAAAGAGGGAAGAGAGGTGTAGAAAGGGATTAAGGGTGCAGAAAGAGGCAAGAGGGGTGCAGAAAGAGGCAAGAGAAGTGCAGAAAGAACCAAGAGATGTGCAGGAAAAGGGAAGTACAGTGCAGAAAGAGGCAAGAGGGGTGCAGAAAGAAGCAAGAGAGGTGTAGAAAGAAGCAAGAGAAGTGCAGAAAGAAGCAACGGAGGGGCAGAAAGAGGTAAGACGGGTGCAGAAAGATGCAGGAGAAGTGCAGAAGGAAGCAACAGAGGTGCAGATAGAGGCAAGCAAAGTGCAGAAACAGGCAAAAGAGGTGCACAAAGATGGAACAAGGGTGCACACAGAGGCAAGAGAGGTAGAAAAAGATCCAACAGAGGTGCAGAAAGAGGCAAGAGGGGTGCAGAAATGTGCAAGAGAGTAGCAGATAGAAGCAAGAGCAGTGCAGAAAAAAGCAAAAGTGGTGGAGAAAGAGGCAAGAGGGGTGCAGAAAGACGCAAGAGAGGAGCAGAAAGAGGCAAGAGAGGTGCGCACAGAGGGACGAGGGGTGCAGAAATTTGCAAGAGAGGTGCAGAAAGAAGCAAGAGAAGTGCAGAAAGAAGCAACAGAGGTGCAGAAAGAGGCAAGAGGGTTGCAGAAAGAAGCAAAAGAAGTGCAGAAAGAAGGAACAGAGGTGCAGAAAGAGGCAAGAGGGGTGCAGACAGAGGCAAAAGAGGTGCAGAAAAAGGCAAGAGGGGTGCAGAAATTTGCAAGACAGGTGCAGAAAGAAACAAGAGAAGTACAGACACAACCAGGAGAGGTGCAGAAAGAGGCAAGAGGGGTGCAGAAAGAGGCAAGAGAACTGTAGAAAGAGGCAAGAGAGTTGCAGAAACAGGCAAGAGATGTGCAGAAAGAAGGAACAGGGGTGCAGAAAGAGGCGAGAGAGGTGCAGAAAGAGGGAAGAGAGGTGTAGAAAGAGGGAAGAAGGATGCAGAAATAGGCAAGAGGGGTGCAGAAAGAAGCAACAGAAGTGCAGAAAGAAGCAACAGAAGTGCAGAAAGAAGCAACAGAAGTGCAGAAAGAAGCAACAGAAGTGCAGAAAGAAGCAACAGAGGTGCAGAAAGAGGAAGAAAAGTACAAAAAAGAAGCAACAAAGGTGCAGAAGGAGGCAAGAGAGGTGCAGAAAGAGGCGAGTGTTGCAGAAACAGGCAAAAGCGGTGCAGAAAGAAGAGCAGTGCAAAAAGAACCAATAGAGGTGCAGAAGGAGGCAAGAGGGGTGCAGAAAGAGGCAAGAGGGGTGCAAAAAGAGGCAAGAGAGGTGCAGAAAGAAGCAAGATCAGTGCAGTAAGAAACAAGAGGTACAGAAGGAGGCAAGAGGGGGCAGAAAGAGGCAAGAGCAGTGCAGAAAGAACAAAGAGACATGCAGGAAAAGGGAAGAAGGGTGCAGAAAGAGGCACGAGGGGTGCAGAAAGAGCCAAGAGAAGTGCAGAAAGAAGCAACAGAGGTACAGAAAGAGGCAAGAGTGGTGCAGAAAGAGGGAAAAGCGGTGTAGCAAGAGGCAAGAGGGTTGCACAAAGAGGGAAGAGGGGTGCAGCAAGAGGGGTGCAGAAAGAGGCAAGAGAGGTGCAGAAAGAAGCAAGATCAGTGCAGTAAGAAACAAGAGGTACAGAAGGAGGCAAGAGGGGGGCAGAAAGAGGCAAGAGCAGTGCAGAAAGAACAAAGAGACATGCAGGAAAAGGGAAGAAGGGTGCAGAAAGAGGCACGAGGGGTGCAGAAAGAGCCAAGAGAAGTGCAGAAAGAAGCAACAGAGGTACAGAAAGAGGCAAGAGTGGTGCAGAAAGAGGGAAAAGCGGTGTAGAAAGAGGCAAGAGGGTTGCACAAAGAGGGAAGAGGGGTGCAGAAAGAGGCAAGAGGGGTGCAGAAAGAAGCAAGTGAGGTGCAGAAAGAGGCAGGAGGGGTGCAGAAGGAAGCAAGTGAGGTGCAGAAAGAAGCAAGAGAGGTGCAGAAAGAGGCAAGAGGGGTGCAGAAAGAGGTAGGAGGGGTGCAGAAAGAAGCAAGTGAGATGCAGAAAGAGGCAAGAGACGTGCAGAAAGAGGCAAGAGGGGTGCAGAAAGAAGCAAGAGAGGTGCAGAAACAGGCAAGAGAAGTGCAGAAAGAGGCAAGAGGGGTGCAGAAAGAAGCAAGTGAGGTGCAGAAAGAAGCAGGAAGGGTGCAGAAAGAAGCAAGTGAGGTGCAGAAAGAGGCAAGAGAGGTGCAGAAAGAGGCAAGAGGGGTGCAGAAAGAGGCAGGAGGGGTGCAGAAACAGGCAGGAGGGGTGCAGAAACAGGCAGGAGGGGTGCAGAAAGAAGCAAGTGAGGTGCAGAAAGAGGCAAGAGAGGTGCAGAAAGAGGCAAGAGGGGTGCAGAAAGAAGCAAGAGAGGTGCAGAAACAGGCAAGAGAAGTGCAGAAACAGGCAAGAGAAGTGCAGAAAGAGGCAAGAGAGGTGCAGAAAGAAGCAAGTGAGGTGCAGAAAGAGGCAAGAGAGGTGCAGAAAGAAGCAAGTGAGGTGCAGAAAGAGGCAAGAGAGGTGCAGAAAGAGGCAAGAGAGGTACAGAAAGAGGCAAGAGAAGTGCAGAAAGAAGCAACAGAGTTGTAGAAAAAAGCAAGAGAAGTGCAGAAAGAGGCAAGTGAGATGCAGAAAGAGGCAAGAGAGGTGCAGAAAGAAGCAAGACAGGTGCAGAAAGAAGCATGGGAAGTGCAGAATGAAGCAACAGGGGTGTAGAAAGAGGCAAGAGAAGTGCATAAAGAAGCAACAGAGGTGCAGAAGGAGGCAGGAGAACTGCAGAAAGAGGCAAGGGAGTTGCAGAAACAGGCAAAAGAGGTACAGAAAGAGGGAACAGGGGTGCAGACTGAGGCAAGAGAAGTGCAGAAACAGGTAAGAGGGGTGCAGAAAGAGCCAAGAGGGGTGCAGAAATTTGCGAAAGAGGTGCAGAAAGAAGCAAGAGCAGTGCAAAGAACGTACAGAGGTGCAAAAAGAGGCAAGTGAGGTGCAGAAGGAGGCAAGAGAATTGCAGAATGAGGCAAGAGAGTTGCATAAACAGGCAAAAGGGGTACAGAAAGAGGGAACAGGTGGGCAGACTGAAGCAAGAGAGGTGCAGAAAGAGGGAAGAGGGGTGCAGAAAAAGGCACGAGGGATGCAGAAATTTGGAACAGAGGTGCAGAAAGAAGCAAGAGCAGTGCAGAAAGAACCAACAGAGGTGCAGAAAGAGGCAAGGGGGTACAGAAAGAGGCAAGTGAAGTGCATAACGAAGCAAAAGAGTTGCAGAAAGAACCAACAGACGTGCAAAAAGAGGCAAGAGGGGTGCAGAAAGGGTTATGAGAGGTGCACAAAAAGGCAAGAGGGGTACAGAAAGAGGCAGGAGGGGTGCAGAAAGAAGGAAGAGAACTGCAGAAAGAAGCAACAGAGGTGCTGAAAGAGGCACGAAGGGTGCAGAAAGAGTCAAGAGGTGCAGAAAGAAGCAACAGAGGTACAGAAAGAGGTAAGAGTGGTGCAGAAAGAGGGAAGAGAGGTGGAGAAAGAGGCAAGAGAGATTCACAAAGAGGGAAGAGGGGTGCAGAAACAGGCAAAGGGGGTGCAGAAAGAAGCAAGTGGGATGCAGAAAGAGCCAAGAGAGGTGCAGAAAGAGGCAAGAGAGGTGCAGAAACAGGCAAGAGAAGTGTTGAAAGAGGCAAGAGATGTGCAGAAGGAGGCAAGAGAACTGCAGAAAGAGGCAAGAGAGTTGCAGAAACAGGCAAAAAGGGTGTAGAAAGAGGGAACAGGTGGGCAGACTGAGGCAAGAGAGGTGCTGAAAGAGGGAAGAGGGTTGCAGAAAGAGGCAAGAGCGGTGCAGAAAGAAGCAACAGGTGCAGAAAGAAGCAAGAGAAGTGCAGAAAGAAGCAACAGAGGTACAGAAAGAGGCAAGAGAAGTGCAGAAAGAAACAACAGAGATGCAGAAAGAGGCAAGAGAAGTGTAGAAAGAGGCAAGAGAGGTACAGAAACAGGCAGGAGAGGTGCAGAAAGAGGGAACAGGGGTGCGGAAAGAGGCAAGAGGGGTACAGGAAGAAGCAAGTGAGGTACAGAAAGAGGCAACAGAGGTGCAGAAAGAGGCGAGAGGTGCAGAAAGAGGTAAGAGAAGTGCAGAAAGTGGAAGAGATGAGTAGAAAGAGGCAAAAGAAGTGCGAAAAAAAGAAAGTTGCAGAAAGAAGCAACAGAAATGCAGAAAGTGGCAAGAGAGGCACAGAAAGAAGCAAGAGTGGTTTGCACACCATTAGTACCAACTTAACACCCACATTTAGCAATAAGTAACAGGTGACCATTCTAGATTTGCAAAGGGCCTTCCATCACGCTGTAACACTTGTCGCTGCATTTTTGGTAACAATTGAGCCGTTTGAGCTAGAAACGAGGCTTTTTTTGTTCAAATCTGCAGATTAGGCAGCAGATGATGGATTATGTGGCTAATGCGGAAAATGTATAATTGTGCTTAAGTCGGCGCAGCCAAACAGTCGCATAATTCCAGTGGCCCTGCTCATACCTCTGACTAGGTCCAGAAGTGCTCCTCAGTGATTCCTAAGGTTACTAGAGTCTCTGAATACTATTTTTTAAATCGATCGTGGAGGAGGTTAGAAACCTGCTTTGGGACAGGAAACCGCCACGTATTGCGGGGCCCAAGCTGGTGAGTGGGTAGTACGATGGTGGAATTGCCCTACCAGACATCCGTAGTTACTACTGGGCGGCCCACCTCTCAATCATAAATAAATAGGTATATGGTGAGCAGCAAGACCCGGCATGTCGGATGGACAAATGGCTGATGGGCCGGGGAGGGTACAGAGAAGTTCTTTACACCAAGCCGAATAGACAGCAACTCACTGGCCCCACTGCGCTGACGATTGCCATAATGCATACCACCACTGCAAAACTCGGATGGGGTAATAAACTGACGCATATGACGCCCCTGTAGCATGCAGCAAAGCTAGGCAACTTAAGCAATTCTAGATGTTTCGACAAATTGGACACTATTGCTATATCACAAACTAGCTATAGGTGAGATCTTCCGATACCTGCAGATACGACATGCCTTACTGGAGGCAACCAAAGGTATAGAAAGAGATCCCAGAGGCTACCCCACTCGGGGATAGATTACTTGCAGATCCCATGTGTAGGAGAGTAGGATCTGCTTCACATGGGTACCCCCACTTTTTGCTGATGCTTCACTGTTTTTCGACTTTAGTCTGGCTGGGGCCCTGCTAATCAGAACCCCAGCCTAGCTGCTTCCTCTCTAAAATGGTTTCCATGTGCCTTAGGCACATCTCTGATTGGAATCTGGAGTGCCCTTGTAAGTCCCTAGTATATGGTATACTATGTACCCAGGGCATAGGTACCTCAGAGGCCTGCCAGGGGCTGAAGCATGTATTGTGCCACCCCTGGAAGGCCAGCCAAAGGACACCACAGGTCTGCTACTGCAGCCTGGGTAAGGTGGTGCATGCACCCCTTACTGTGATATAGGCTACCTATATCACTACAAACATACACACATATAAACCTATAAGTCACTCCTATGGCAGGCCTTATCAATCCTGAAGGCAGAGTGCGTGGTTCCTATGTGAGAGGGTGCCCCTGCATGAGTTGGGCCCCTCTGCAGCGTTCGGAGACCCTTCTCTGATGCTGTTTGTAGTGCAGCCCGACCATATACTCTTAAGCGCATTATAACCTCGCGTTAAATGCTAACTTTGGGATGGCTGCACGGAAACATGTCGTGTTTGGTGTCAAACATCTTGGAATACTACCCCCCCCCCGCCAGTTCTGGCGGCGGGGGTAGCATTCCACCCTTCTAGAGGGAGAGACATGTGCACACCGGTATACCCGGTACTGACTTTCCAGAGCCCTGGCATCACAAAATGAATGCCGCTGCCACAGACACGAGTCTGGCCTCCTGCTGCTGACCGAAACTCCGGCAGGGGAGGCCTGGGCAATAGGTTTCCTGTCCCAGGGAGGTGTAACCACCTCCCCAGACAGGATAGTGTGTATTGGGGCTGGGCGGGAGCACTCCCTGGTGCTTTGTAGTCCTGCACTGGGGGCACATTTGGTGTCCCTGTGCATACCCCAGTTCAAACCGGCTCAGGGGCTTCCAGCCCCTGCTCTGGCGCGAAACTGGACAAAGGGAAAGGGTGTAACCACCCCTCTGCCCTGACCCTCCCATAGGTGGGTCCACAGAGTATGTCCAACCCCCTACCTTAGTATAAGTATGGGACCCCAGTCCTTAGGACTTTAGATTAACCTGGACGAAACTCTGACACAGAATCCTGGACCTTCGACGCTCTACTTCAAGATTAGAGGACTGAAGAATCTCCCTTGGGGTCAAGGAGTGACTCCCCTGCTTGGCAGGCACCAAAGAAGCAATTGTCCGGTCTGCATCGCTGAAGCTCCCGCCGGACGCCGAAGTCTTTGCATCACCAGAGGTGGATTTCCAGACTTCCCCGAGGCTGCCCTGAGTCCCCAGCAAAGCTGAGGCCCGTAGCTGTCGTGGGTAACGTGGAACCGTGACCCCTGGACACCGATCGCATTTGCAAGTGCATCCTCTTCTGGGTCTCCCACGAAGTCGTGCTTTGGGCTCCGAGTAGCCCCAGCCTCCAGCACCAACTGCACCGAAGATCACTGGCCTCCACTCCACGAGTGTCCTGTGAGCCAGCTCCACGTGCGTCGACTCGAGGCTCCTTCGCGGTCGCTAGTCCGTTGGCTTGTAGGCCCTCCCGAAGGCCAATCTTCTTCTGCTTGGGCTCCCTGGTTGCTCCAGGCGTGCCCTGACTTACCCTCGCTGGGTGAGTCCCACAGACCTTGCTGGTCTGCAACATCGTCCTTCTTCCATTTCCACGAGACTTGCCGTTGCCAAGGCTTGTTGGGTCCAATCCGGTCGCCGACACCCCTGCAATCGACAGACGTCGTGGGACAGCTCGAATCCAGCTTTTGGTCGTCGTCTCCTGGACCTCGTGGCTGAAGAGTCAAGACGACCGTCAACCTACCTGAAGCACTCGACATCGGTGGGCATCTGCTCATCGCCTTCCTGGTCACTGGCTAGTGACCCAGACTCTGTCCCCTCTGCTTTCAGGTTCTTCAGATCTTCGATCCACCTTTGGATCCACCCGAACACTTTCGACTTGGCCGCCAGCAGCACTTTGCAGCAGATCGCCATTGAAAGCGACGACGAAACCCGACCCCGAAAGACACCTATGCACCCGGCTCCCCTGGGTGAGGTAACTCGAGTACTCCGGTGCTCCCGTGGGTATTGACACTAGAATAGCCTAGTTCTCAAAGGGTTTGCTCCAAGTCCTCCTCTAAGTGTCCCTTTTCTTTTAAATTCAAACCGCGACTTTCCCCATAGAAGTTAACGGCGATTCGCGGCTGTGTTCATACACTGCACGCGTCCCCGTGGGTCCCCTGTGTCACTACCTTGGGTGGTTCCTTGTGGTCCAAGCACTTCTACAGGCTCTAGGCCCTGTGTCTAGCTCAGTCGTGGTTCTTATACCACTTTATTGGTATATGGTTTGGTACGCCCCTAGGGCTCAAACGTGTATTTGTGCTATTACTGTAGATAACTAACTTATAACTTATGTACTTCGAACTCTAGCCTCATAAATAGACTAGAGGGGTGTGTTTAGCAATAAATACATATATTTTGAATATATACCTGGTGTGGTCCTCTTTCATTTGGTCACTCAAGAGATTATAGACTGGTAAAACAAGCTGCTTTACATTCCTTCAAGACTTAGCCTGAAGGCTGCTCTCCATAGCTACCACTAGGATAGCTTTCAATAAAGGTTGTCTTTAACCTATCTCCAATAAGGGGTTGTTTGGACTGGTGCAAGGTGCCCACTATAATTAGTGGACAGCATATGCCAGGCCAACTTCTCACACCATGGACAGTAAATCAATTTCACTCACGTACCGAAAACTAATTAGCAATTCACCAAACCCCTTGAAACATCTACTCATGTGCTGGCAGGCTGATGTTGGCGACCTAGAGGAAGAGGATTGGCGCGATGCGCTGGCCTCTCCGCGGGAGGTGGCCATTCCGTCATGACGGCGATTGGTCCAACTGAAAGTACTACATCGATCCTATATCACATGCACCACACTGGTAAGATGGGCCGCGATTGCTCTGCGGACTGCCCGCGGCAATCTGGAGGGACGGGCACCTTTTACCACACACTTTGGGAGTGCCCCTTGATCCAGACGTACTGGGAGGCGGTTGGAGAAGCATGCGGGGCAGCCTTAGCACTATCTCCCAAAACATGCCTATTGAATATATGGGATGCTACGGATCTCACCCGCATGGAACAACTTTGGGCTGCTACTGGCTTCATGCTGGCGAAGCATAACATTGCCCGCAAATGGGGGGTCTCTCAGCTGCCAACGATTGGGAGCGAGACGTAGATTGGTGCATGCTGGCTGAACGAGCGGTCTATACAAATAGGGGATGCCCCAAGAAGTGGGACAAGATATGGGGGAAATGGAATACATATCGAGGAAATATCTGCACCTCCGAATCAGCACAAGGACAAGGATTGGAAATGTCAAGTCAGGGGATGACCTTTAGATGAGGGAGGGGCAGGGGGAAGATAAATGAAGAGGTTGAGTGATGGAATGTAACCAACTGTTCATGATCTGTTGTGATGCATAGTTATGTTGTTTATGTCATTTTAACAAATGCCAATTGAAATGTTTTAAAAAAATAATAAACCTGAGGTTACCACTCCACAACACAGACTACCATACCACATTATTACTCTCCATAACACATAATCCCACTCTACATAATTCCTATACACTAAATACCACATACTTTCTATCCACATAATTTCACTGCACAAAATACCACATAATTCCACTACACACAAAGTACATCCACTCCACTCCAAAAAACATTAGTAAAAAACTTTTAGATATACAATGCCAATAGCTCTAACTCTTGCAAATGAGAGACCTATTACATTACAAATACTTCTTTAACTGGTAGTCGCGTTTGCAGAGTGTGGAGAAAGGGGCTGGGCCTCCAACCAGCGCTCAGGAATTCCGCTGCGTAGGACTTACAGGAGGTACCTGGAGGGCTTCTTGGCCCCCAAAGTCCCTCAGGAGTAAAGTGGACTTCATCTCCCAACCAGTACTGTGCCAGGAGGAGCGTTTGCAGAGTGGTG
The DNA here is from genome assembly GCA_963921515.1 of Calotriton arnoldi. Taxonomy (NCBI): domain Eukaryota; kingdom Metazoa; phylum Chordata; class Amphibia; order Caudata; family Salamandridae; genus Calotriton; species Calotriton arnoldi. The sequence goes on from CAWUFW010001884.1 coordinate 825,793, forward strand.
GAAAAAGGGGGGCATGGCCTCCGAAGACCTCTTAGCAATCCCACTGTGTGGGACTTAGTGGCAGTAACAGGAGAGGTAGTTGGCCCCCTCAAAGACAACCTTGGGGGCCAACTACCCCTCCTATTACCTCCAGTAAGTCCCACACAGCAGCATTGCTAAGTTCTCATAGCAGGCCACGGCCCTTTCCCCAACACTCTGCAAACGCGCTCCCTGGCGCGCTCTTGCATGGGGATTAAAGTCCACTTCGCTGCTGAGGGCCCTTAGGCGCCAACTGGCCTACCTGTTACCTCCAGTAAGCCCCACACAGTGAGATTTCTGAGAGGTGGACACAGGCCATGCCCATTTTGTCCACCACTCTGTAAGTGCGCCTCCTGGTGCACTCTTGGTTGGTGGGTGAAGTCCCCTTGTCTCCCAAGGGTCCCTGGGGGTCAACTAGCCCTCCTGTTACCTCCAGTATGCCCCACACAGCTGGATTGCTGAGAGTGGTCCGAGGCCACGCCCCCTTTTTACACCACTCTGCAAACACGCCGCATGGCGCACTGCTGCTCGGGACACAAGGGTACCTCATCACCCCACCAGCAGTGTGCCAAGAGGCCTCTTTGCAGAGTGGTGTAAAAAGGGGTGTGGCCTTGTACCACCTCTCAGCAATCCCACTGTGTGGGGCTTACAGGAGGTTCCTGGTGGCCTAGTTGGCCCCCAGGGACCATCACTAGCAACGGGTACTTAATCCCCCAACGCAGCACGCGCCAGGAGGCGCGTTTGCAGAGTCCTGAAGGGAGGGGGCAGGGCCTCCGGCGAGTCGCCGGTTTCTTTTTTTTAAAAATTATTTTATGGGAGGGGGGACGCGTGGTCCCCCTTCCCTGGGCCACTTTTGGCCCAGAGGACCCCATCCCCATGAGGCATACCCAGCCTTTTTTTTTTTTTTTGGAGGGGGCCCGCGTGGCCCCCCTCCTGAGGCCAATTTGGGCCCCAGGACCGGCCTTCCTTTGTTTTTTAGTTTTTTTAATTAAATTAAAAAAGGGAGGGGGGCAGCGTGGCCCCCCTCCTGGGCCATTTTCGGCCCCGTGTACCCCATCCCCCGGGGCTTGGCCATTAATTTTTTTAAAAAAAATAATCTGAGGGGGGCCAAGAAGCCTCCCTCCTGGGCAATTTTTGGCCCCGGGGACCCCATCCCCCGGGGCATGGCCACACGTTGGGAACCACGGGTGGAGCCACAATGCCCCCGCGGTCCCTGCCGGCTCCCCGCCTCCTGCGGGTCCGGGCATTGCTTTTGGGCAAAAGGAGCTGCAAACATGCAGCCCCCCTTGCCCAAAAGCAATTCTGCTTTGCTTCTTGGAAGCGAGAGCAGGTTTCCTGCTCTCGCTACCAAGTAGCAAAGCAGTGTTTGCTATGGCAGGGCGGGAGCCCTGCCATAGCAAACGGCAATGTCTCGGGGGTGGGCACCTCGGGTCATTTCAGGAGCTGGCCCTGGGGGGGTGGCGGTCCCCAGGGCCATCTAGGGCTCCAGGAGGGGGGCCGTGCGGCCCCACTCCCAACTGTTTAAAGCCCCGGGGAGGTGCTGGTCCCCTGGGACGGTGGTCCACAACGGACCCCCGCATTTTAATCAACAGTGCCCCGGGGAGGTGGTGGTCCCCGGGGTATTGTGGGGGGGCTCGAGCCCCCCCATACTTTGTTTTTCGAAGTAGCCCCGGGGAGGTGGCGGTCCCCGGGGTTGCAGGGGGCCGCGTGGCCCCCGCATTTAAATCATATAGCCCCGGGGAGGTGGTAGTCCCCAGGGCTTGGGGGGCCCGCGAGGCCCCCCGACCTAAACAAATTATAGCCCTGGGGAGGTGGCGGTCCCCGGGGCAGCGTGGGGGGGGGCAGGAGCAAAACACACAAGATGATGGACGGAATGCTGCACATTGGCAAACATTCACCCCCAGTCACAGATCTGGGTTTAATCCATCGTTATTTTGCTTCACCACTCCACCCCAGTTCAGACATAGCCATATGCAAATCAGTCTTGACCCTGTGTCTCATGGGAACAGTCCAGACCAAACTGCCAAGCCATGTCTCCCCTGGACCGGAATCAAGCATCCTAGGACCGGTTTCAGGCTATCAGCCTTCATCAGCCAGGATAGCTTGACTCCAGTGGCGTAGTGAGCACGGGACCCACGTCTGGGCATACCCTTCCCACTTAGGGCAAAATGCAAAACACACAAGATGATGGACGGAATGCTGCACATTGGCAAACATTCACCCCCAGTCACAGATCTGGGTTTAATCCATCGTTATTTTGCTTCACCACGCCACCCCAGTTCAGACATAGCCATATGCAAATCAGTCTTGACCCTGTGCCTCATGGGAACAGTCCAGACCAAACTGCCAAGCCATGTCTCCCCTGGACCGGAATCAAGCATCCTAGGACCGGTTTCAGGCTATCAGCCTTCATCAGCCAGGATAGCTTGACTCCAGTGGCGTAGTGAGCACGGGACCCACGTCTGGCCATACCCTTCCCACTTAGGGCAAAATGCAAAACACACAAGATGATGGACGGAATGCTGCACATTGGCAAACATTCACCCCCAGTCACAGATCTGGGTTTAATCCATCGTTATTTTGCTTCACCACGCCACCCCAGTTCAGACATAGCCATATGCAAATCAGTCTTGACCCTGTGCCTCATGGGAACAGTCCAGACCAAACTGCCAAGCCATGTCTCCCTGGACCGGAATCAAGCATCCTAGGACCGGTTTCAGGCTATCAGCCTTCATCAGCCAGGATAGCTTGACTCCAGTGGCGTAGTGAGCACGGGACCCACGTCTGGGCATACCCTTCCCACTTAGGGCAAAATGCAAAACACACAAGATGATGGACGGAATGCTGCACATTGGCAAACATTCACCCCCAGTCACAGATCTGGGTTTAATCCATCGTTATTTTGCTTCACCACGCCACCCCAGTTCAGACATAGCCATATGCAAATCAGTCTTGACCCTGTGCCTCATGGGAACAGTCCAGACCAAACTGCCAAGCCATGTCTCCCTGGACCGGAATCAAGCATCCTAGGACCGGTTTCAGGCTATCAGCCTTCATCAGCCAGGATAGCTTGACTCCAGTGGCGTAGTGAGCACGGGACCCACGTCTGGGCATACCCTTCCCACTTAGGGCAAAATGCAAAACACACAAGATGATGGACGGAATGCTGCACATTGGCAAACATTCACCCCCAGTCACAGATCTGGCTTTAATCCATCGTTATTTTGCTTCACCACGCCACCCCAGTTCAGACATAGCCATATGCAAATCAGTCTTGACCCTGTGCCTCATGGGAACAGTCCAGACCAAACTGCCAAGCCATGTCTCCCCTGGACCGGAATCAAGCATCCTAGGACCGGTTTCAGGCTATCAGCCTTCATCAGCCAGGATAGCTTGACTCCAGTGGCGTAGTGAGCACGGGACCCACGTCTGGGCATACCCTTCCCACTTAGGGCAAAATGCAAAACACACAAGATGATGGACGGAATGCTGCACATTGGCAAACATTCACCCCCAGTCACAGATCTGGGTTTAATCCAGCGTTATTTTGCTTCACCTCGCCACCCCAGTTCAGACATAGCCATATGCAAATCAGTCTTGACCCTGTGCCTCATGGGAACAGTCCAGACCAAACTGCCAAGCCATGTCTCCCTGGACCGGAATCAAGCATCCTAGGACCGGTTTCAGGCTATCAGCCTTCATCAGCCAGGATAGCTTGACTCCAGTGGCGTAGTGAGCACGGGACCCACGTCTGGGCATACCCTTCCCACTTAGGGCAAAATGCAAAACACACAAGATGATGGACGGAATGCTGCACATTGGCAAACATTCACCCCCAGTCACAGATCTGGGCTTAATCCATCGTTATTTTGCTTCACCACGCCACCCCAGTTCAGACATAGCCATATGCAAATCAGTCTTGACCCTGTGCCTCATGGGAACAGTCCAGACCAAACTGCCAAGCCATGTCTCCCTGGACCGGAATCAAGCATCCTAGGACCGGTTTCAGGCTATCAGCCTTCATCAGCCAGGATAGCTTGACTCCAGTGGCGTAGTGAGCACGGGACCCACGTCTGGGCATACCCTTCCCACTTAGGGCAAAATGCAAAACACACAAGATGATGGACGGAATGCTGCACATTGGCAAACATTCACCCCCAGTCACAGATCTGGGTTTAATCCATCGTTATTTTGCTTCACCACGCCACCCCAGTTCAGACATAGCCATATGCAAATCAGTCTTGACCCTGTGCCTCATGGGAACAGTCCAGACCAAACTGCCAAGCCATGTCTCCCCTGGACCGGAATCAAGCATCCTAGGACCGGTTTCAGGCTATCAGCCTTCATCAGCCAGGATAGCTTGACTCCAGTGGCGTAGTGAGCACGGGACCCACGTCTGGGCATACCCTTCCCACTTAGGGCAAAATGCAAAACACACAAGATGATGGACGGAATGCTGCACATTGGCAAACATTCACCCCCAGTCACAGATCTGGGTTTAATCCATCGTTATTTTGCTTCACCACGCCACCCCAGTTCAGACATAGCCATATGCAAATCAGTCTTGACCCTGTGCCTCATGGGAACAGTCCAGACCAAACTGCCAAGCCATGTCTCCCCTGGACCGGAATCAAGCATCCTAGGACCGGTTTCAGGCTATCAGCCTTCATCAGCCAGGATAGCTTGACTCCAGTGGCGTAGTGAGCACGGGACCCACGTCTGGGCATACCCTTCCCACTTAGGGCAAAATGCAAAACACACAAGATGATGGACGGAATGCTGCACATTGGCAAACATTCACCCCAGTCACAGATCTGGGTTTAATCCATCGTTATTTTGCTTCACCACGCCACCCCAGTTCAGACATAGCCATATGCAAATCAGTCTTGACCCTGTGCCTCATGGGAACAGTCCAGACCAAACTGCCAAGCCATGTCTCTCCTGGACCGGAATCAAGCATCCTAGGACCGGTTTCAGGCTATCAGCCTTCATCAGCCAGGATAGCTTGACTCCAGTGGCGTAGTGAGCACGGGACCCACGTCTGGGCATACCCTTCCCACTTAGGGCAAAATGCAAAACACACAAGATGATGAACGGAATGCTGCACATTGGCAAACATTCACCCCCAGTCACAGATCTGGGTTTAATCCATCGTTATTTTGCTTCACCACGCCACCCCAGTTCAGACTTAGCCATATGCAAATCAGTCTTGACCCTGTGCCTCATGGGAACAGTCCAGACCAAACTGCCAAGCCATGTCTCCCTGGACCGGAATCAAGCATCCTAGGACCGGTTTCAGGCTATCAGCCTTCATCAGCCAGGATAGCTTGACTCCAGTGGCGTAGTGAGCACGGGACCCACGTCTGGGCATACCCTTCCCACTTAAGGCAAAATGCAAAACACACAAGATGATGGACAGAATGCTGCACATTGGCAAACATTCACCCCCAGTCACAGATCTGGATTTAATCCATCGTTATTTTGCTTCACCACGCCACCCCAGTTCAGACATAGCCATATGCAAATCAGTCTTGACCCTGTGCCTCATGGGAACAGTCCAGACCAAACTGCCAAGCCATGTCTCCCCTGGACCGGAATCAAGCATCCTAGGACCGGTTTCAGGCTATCAGCCTTCATCAGCCAGGATAGCTTGACTCCAGTGGCGTAGTGAGCACGGGACCCACGTCTGGGCATACCCTTCCCACTTAGGGCAAAATGCAAAACACACAAGATGATGGACGGAATGCTGCACATTGGCAAACATTCACCCCCAGTCACAGATCTGGGTTTAATCCATCGTTATTTTGCTTCACCACGCCACCCCAGTTCAGACATAGCCATATGCAAATCAGTCTTGACCCTGTGCCTCATGGGAACAGTCCAGACCAAACTGCCAAGCCATGTCTCCCCTGGACCGGAATCAAGCATCCTAGGACCGGTTTCAGGCTATCAGCCTTCATCAGCCAGGATAGCTTGACTCCAGTGGCGTAGTGAGCACGGGACCCACGTCTGGGCATACCCTTCCCACTTAGGGCAAAATGCAAAACACACAAGATGATGGACGGAATGCTGCACATTGGCAAACATTCACCCCCAGTCACAGATCTGGGTTTAATCCATCGTTATTTTGCTTCACCACGCCACCCCAGTTCAGACATAGCCATATGCAAATCAGTCTTGACCCTGTGCCTCATGGGAACAGTCCAGACCAAACTGCCAAGCCATGTCTCTCCTGGACCGGAATCAAGCATCCTAGGACCGGTTTCAGGCTATCAGCCTTCATCAGCCAGGATAGCTTGACTCCAGTGGCGTAGTGAGCACGGGACCCACGTCTGGGCATACCCTTCCCACTTAGGGCAAAATGCAAAACACACAAGATGATGAACGGAATGCTGCACATTGGCAAACATTCACCCCCAGTCACAGATCTGGGTTTAATCCATCGTTATTTTGCTTCACCACGCCACCCCAGTTCAGACTTAGCCATATGCAAATCAGTCTTGACCCTGTGCCTCATGGGAACAGTCCAGACCAAACTGCCAAGCCATGTCTCCCCTGGACCGGAATCAAGCATCCTAGGACCGGTTTCAGGCTATCAGCCTTCATCAGCCAGGATAGCTTGACTCCAGTGGCGTAGTGAGCACGGGACCCACGTCTGGGCATACCCTTCCCACTTAAGGCAAAATGCAAAACACACAAGATGATGGACAGAATGCTGCACATTGGCAAACATTCACCCCCAGTCACAGATCTGATTTAATCCATCGTTATTTTGCTTCACCACGCCACCCCAGTTCAGACATAGCCATATGCAAATCAGTCTTGACCCTGTGCCTCATGGGAACAGTCCAGACCAAACTGCCAAGCCATGTCTCCCCTGGACCGGAATCAAGCATCCTAGGACCGGTTTCAGGCTATCAGCCTTCATCAGCCAGGATAGCTTGACTCCAGTGGCGTAGTGAGCACGGGACCCACGTCTGGGCATACCCTTCCCACTTAGGGCAAAATGCAAAACACACAAGATGATGGACGGAATGCTGCACATTGGCAAACATTCACAGTCACAGATCTGGGTTTAATCCATCGTTATTTTCCTCCACGCAATTTCTTAAAAAAGCCCCGGGGAGGTGGCGGTCCCCGGGGCAGTGTCCGCAGGGGACCCCCACATTTTAATCAACAGTGCCCCGGGGAGGTGGTGGTCACCGTGGCAGTGTGGGGGCTGCGAGGCCCCCCCGACCTAAAAAATTATAGCCCCGGGGCGGTTGCGGTCCCCGGGGCTGTAGTGTAGTTCCTATAGTACCCCTGCAGGACCGCTTTTGGATAACATACACTGTGGGCCTGGTGGCAGACTGATTCTGAGCACCCCCACCGCGTATGTTAGCCTGTTTGCATTAGCTAGCTCACAGTGCCACTAGAATCTCCTTTTTATCAGAGAGATTAGTTTTTGGCAACCTCAGAACACAACAACTCTGATTCCTCAGACTCGTGGAAACAATGTACTACTTTTTGCTCAGTCACTCGTGCTTGCTCATTTGGTCTCAGAGAGTTACACAGAAGAAACAGTCAAGTGTGTTTACAATAAGAATTTATTGCACAGTTGTTCTTCTAGTATAAAATATATGTGCTGCGACAACTGTTAAACAGTAGCAGAGATTTATGATCAGCAGTACAGTGAATAAAAAGGGATAGTACAGTTCTACCATTTTGCAATAGTCATGAACATATACATGAATATAAAATGCATTTATAAAATAAAGCGCATACTCCTACGATGCCTGTCTAGATGTACCTAAGTGTACCTAGCATGTGAGTAGGTGCGAAAGAAGCCAAGAATCCCGCTAGGATTTAGTTAAACCCCATTACCTGAATAATGAGAGTGTGGGACCTCGTCCTGGTCTCGAGTTGGACACCCCGCAGGGATGATTAGACCACTGTCAGCTGGAGCGACTTCATGCAGGAGCCTCAGCGTCTCTGGTCAGTGTGTCGGCCTGGAAGTCTCGGTTCCCTCTAACTACTGACAGCAAGAGGTGCTGTATTTATACAGAAAAGTATAGAGTCCCTTTGTCCCTTGTGTTAGCCATTGTTGGGTATGAAGATGACGTATGGGATGAACCGGTTACGTAGATGTTTATGCAGGTGGATCCTAGCCCCTGCCTGGTTTCCTAGAACTCTTATGAATATTTAATCATACTGGATGAGCACATCGAAGATGGTATAGTAGGCCATTGTTCGGGAAAAACCCTCCTTCTGTACCCAAACCACAGTCTAGATAAGGTTCAGCCCTCAGCGCCCGTTATTGTGGAGAATAGGGAGCTAATGTAGGTGAAAGATTATGCCTATATTAGGGCTTCTCAAACTATGCCTATATTAGGGCATCTATATGAAACATAACACCCACTCCTCTTAATAGTCAACAATAATAAACAATGACAGCAATCTACTAAGTGATACTAGGTGGTAGCGCATATAATTGTCAGTGAGCCATATAAAAATATTTTTAAAACTCTAAAAGCATATTTAAAAACATTTCTAAAAGGGGAAAAAATGTGTAGAGTCAGTTTTTGAATTTGTACTTAACCCCTTCGCTGCGTTCGTCGGCCAACGGCCGTCGCGAGCACTACCTCGGTAGTGCTGCGCACGTCCATTGGCCGACGCGGCCCCGCCCACTCCTTTAAACCGCCGCACCGCGGTGGAATGTTCGCCGCGGTAAAGGGGTTAAGCTAAAGCTCTAGCTGAGTCCCTTTATAGAATTTAAAACTTTTACAAGCGTTTTAGAAGGCCATGCTTTCTCTAGCGATAGTGTCAATTTAGTAGGAAATGTTCCAAAGTTAATCAGAGTCGAAATGAAAAAGGAAACTCCAAATTCTTTCCCAGCACATTATGAGCCAATTGAAGATTAAGTGTCCTGGCTGGGAGACGCAACATCACAGTCACTTGCTGTAGGGGACGGGAATTGTAATATTTCACACAGTTTGTTGATGGAGCACAGATGATATTCAGTACTGCCCATAGTTGGCATAACGGCAGCCGGTGCTGTAGTCGATACCTCAGTGCCTGTGGTGCTTGTTGTAGCGCTTGGACTGGTGTCAGCGCTAGTGGTGGTTGAGCTGATGCTCACCCCAGTTGTTAAAGGCACCTGCGGGTTTTCAAGGAATGCAGTTGTCAGGATAGGAATACGCTGGGGACACAGCCGAGCGTGGGACCTCAGCGGTTCCAGCCTTGTGTTCAAGTCCGCAGGCGTCTCTGACTCGAGTGTCAGACAAATGTCCAACACGCATTCTTCACCGCAAAACAGGCATCGAAGAACAGGTAAGATGCAGTCCATCCAGACTGGTCTAAACGATAAGAACCAAGAAGCACTCAGTTCTCGTAGGCGAGGCGCGCCCAGATGTTGTACCATGCGCTCAGGGTATCTACGTTCCAGAAGAGCTTTCGCCATTTCGTTCGTGATTGGGCCGTCCATTGGGTATCAGGAAAATTACGATCAGGATTCCAGCTATTAAAAGCAGTATCGGAGGTAAACCTCCAAAGATGCTTCCAAATACGGAGTGTATACAATTTGGGATAACTCCGAGGACTGTTTGGAAGGTGCTTAGAAAACCTGACCCTATGGTCTTAAATAAGTGTACAATACCACTCGTATCTGACATGTTAAAGATACGACCCACCATTTCTACGAAATAAAAGGGGCAGTTTGAACGAATAAGTGCTTGTATCTCGGTCGAGGTCCTTGCAACTTGAAGATCAAAGGTCTCTCGAGCGGAGGTTAAGGGTACAGTTTGCTGTAAAAGCATGGCTTTCATTCTGCTCAAAGCGTCAAATTTTATAAAAGATATCTCTAACGAAGGCCACAAAGGCGCCTCCCTGACTGTACTTGTTGGGGGAAACAATACTTGCATACAGCAAGTAACCCTGGCGTTCACGGTGACCAGATAGGCGGTGCCGGGAAGCATGCCACAGCAACCTTGATCATTCAGCATCAAATAGCTCCCATTCGAGAATAACTCGAAAACTAGTGTGATCACGGCAGCTGGAGTTCCTTTCATGTGGCAAGACAGATTCGCCACCAAACCATTACAAGTTCCGTGTAAAATAATGTCCTGACACATGAGAGAGTCGCTTAAAGCGTTCCTGCAGTTTGTACCACTGAAGAATACTTCACGATCCCCACTCCGGCACCGAAATGTATATGGTAATTCCCAGGATTCCTTAATGTATTCTTTACCCAATATTTCATATCTGCCTGCCTGCCTTTGCTCAAGGCAATACTGAAACTGAAAGGTTGTGACCTGGAGAGTGATATGTGGATTAGCCATTCTGTTGATGGTGATTCCGCCACTGTGAATGGTAGCCTGTCCAGTTTTTCAATACGCTGCATTGTATATTTAGCTCCCCTTTGTGCCATTTCTATCTGTGTATCTGATAGATTATATTCAGAAAACAGAGAAGTACTGTTTATAAAACGCCAAGGCACAAAGCCTGCACGCAAAGATTGCAGTGTCCAGCTTAATAACATAATAGAACGCAACTGAGATTGGCCGTGTTGCAATATGGCTAAATCCTGTTCCAGTATGTCGATAGCAGAAGATACAATGTTGCCCAATGAATATATCCTGGAGGTCAAAGTTGTTAACCCATTATCTACCACAGCTAAAGCTTTTTCTAAGTTTATACGGTCTATTTCCCGTATTCTCTCTGCGGCCTCTTGTTGGGAAATCTTCCAGTTTTCATTATAGGCAGCATATATGCCTGCATATATGAAACGTTTTTGACGTGTTTTCCTGGGTCCTAGTAAAAAGTCCCTAAGATCCATGTCAAGTGAGAGTTAAGATAAGTGTTGTTTCACTTCTGCAAGTGTTGAGGTTTCTAGCCAACCGAGGTACAACTTCCCAACACTATAGGATGTCACTACCCCTGGATGTTCTCTCTGTACATAACGTGGATCTGGCCTATGGATACTGAGTCCCTCAGTGATGTTCAGGAATCGCTTATGACAGCTATTCATTTCTAAGGGCCAAACCACCCACTGTTTCCAATTTGGGTCTGTTCTATTGTACTCTAAGATGTCATCCACTTTTGCCCCTTCTTTTGTAGTTGAATTCTGCCACCCCCCATATGTTGGTGTTGGAAACCTAGGGGTGTTCAGGTCCTTCTTCTTGGCTAGTCCAAGACAGGATGTCTGTTGCACAGTATCATTTAAAAGATCATCTGCTGTGGAATGAGGCATGCTCTAAATAGTCCCTCTGTACCCTGGACTTGCCAGTCCCTTGAACCCCAAACTGATTTTAAGTCAATTTCGTCTTTCCATAGGTCGAAACCCTGTTCAGACAATTGGGCCAAAAGGAAGCAGAGTAAATCTGTTTAGTGTTTGTCAATATAATTTTCAGTGCTGATGTTGGTGCAACCTTGTAGTAATATGAGGCTGGATCTGTGGTGATAAACCCTGAAAAGTATGAAAATTTCTGTGCAAACGTTTGTGAACTACTTTTGGTGGTGTTGGGCAATGTTCCCACTGATGGTACTCAAAAACATTCCTAGGTGAAATGGATTTGTGCAGAAAATGATGACCATAATGTTGGTAACAGTACAATGTATCATAATCTGAAGAACCCTCTAACATTTCATTATTAGAAAATGCAGCAGTTTTCTCTAAAACAGACAACATATTATTAACTGTTTCAGAGTCCCAATCATCAGAAAATCTACTTGAGGTAATGATATCACTTAATTAAATTTTAAATATATGATTAATTTTTAAAAGTTCTGTCGGACCGAATATGTTAAAATCAACCTTGTCCCATACTATACCATCCGGTATAGGAACTGCTGTAATGTTCACTGATGACAAGTCTCTTTGCTCACGATGTGATGATGGATGTGGCTTCAGTAGTATGTTGACATTTTGGGCTGTGGAGCTTTGTTGAAGATAGCGTACATTAATAAGCATACTAAAAGTTAGTACTAAGCCAAGCCAAAAAGAAAAACAATATCCCAGAAATTACCCAGAGTTCAATCCAAGGCGATACCAGGTATGTCTTTTTTAGAAAGTGAAGAAAGTTCTGTATTTGTTGCTTGAATGGTGTTTTGGCTGGCGTCGTTTCCGGCTCGCTTGGATCCAGAGAAAACGTATCAAAGTTCATGAAATAGCCAGAAGCAGTTCGATCAATTGTAGGAATTGCATCGGGATTAGTTGAAATGTTATTTTGCTCTTGACGAGGCATGTTGACGTAGACTTATGTATTAGGTCTAATTGCAACTTGTGAATTAGTCTGATGTTCGTTTTGAATTTGAACGTTTGGTTCAAGTGGAACAAGTTCCATAGCTTTGTTGCTTAGTCCTTCATTCCTTACAAGTGGCTCTTCAAACGTGATGAGTCTTTCTGTTTGAACTTCTTGGATTGTAGCTAGAGGAGGGCGTCTGCTACTGTGGAGACCACGAGGCCTACTGCTTATTATCGGCCACATAGTGTGGTTTGATTAAGTCGACTGAGACAAATCTTTTCTCCTTTTTTCCGGCAAGAGGCAGCAAAAGTACAGTTCTTGTTCCTTGTACTGCAAGGACTGGTACAGGTGTTCTGTATGAAGGTCCAAATTCCTTTTTGTCCGCAATTTACTCTCTGACCAGATCCCCGACTTTTGGGATCCAGACAGGTCTTGCCGTGTCTGCCTTGACTTCCCCAGTGGCGGTCTGCTTTAGTCGGACATTGCTTTGTTTTGTCCTGGATTCATTTAGATGCTGTAAAACAGCCAAACGATCATGGATATCAAATGGTTTTTCAACCGCCACTGCGCCTTCACAATCAAGATCAGGTACCCACATTCGTGTCCCAAAGAGGACTTCATATGGAGTGACACCCCCTAGAGAGTTTCTTGGCTGATTGTTTATCGCCCGCTGTACCCCATAAAGGTGTTTGACCCAACTACCGCCCTTGCCTAATACCCTAGCTGTTAAAGATTGCTTTAAGTCCCTGTTTTTCCTCTCCACAACCGAATTTCCCTCGAGATGGTATGGAGAGGAGTACCGCAATGCTACGCCCATTCCTTCCATGGCCTCTTTGTAAGCCCGAGAGCTAAACGCAGGGCAGCGGTCAGAATGTAACGTGCTAACTGCGTATGTGCCGATAAAGACTCGCAAATCTTTGTTAACAGTTCGAGCGTCAGCCGAGCGCTGAGGCCATACCCATAGGAACCTCGAGCAGGAATCCACTGCAACCATGATATATTTGTAAGCCCCGTCCGTTTGTAAGGGGCCGCAGTGGTCCAAGTACACACATGCGAGAGGTTTGTCTGATTTTAGTAATGACGTCTGCGCGGGTTTCGCTACCGTGGAGCCTTTTATCTGCTGGCAGATGTCGCAATTCAAGACATAGTCTTTAGTTTGCTTAGTTAACCCTGGCCACCAATAGCGCTGTTTCAATAAAGAAATAGTCGCTGTAACGCCTGTGTGCGCAGAGCCCAAACCCTTGTGTGCTGCTAGTATTAAACCTTTCCTACGATCCATATTTGGTATTACCCTATCCGCCACTCCAGGAATCTGAGCATATGGAATGTTACTTGCATCTAACTTGTAGGAGTATTTGAGTGGAAATTATTTAGGTACTGCTGTGCTGCCTTTGCGTGAAGCAATGACAGCTACCATAATCTCACCGTCTATTCTCGTTTTGGAACGAGTGAGTGCAGCTACGGAAGCTGTGCGAACAGCCCCCTTTGCGGCTTCATCAGCCAATAAATTCCCTTCAACGTGAACGGCATCACGTTGATGACTCAGTGTATGAATCACGTGAGTCCTTGGTAGTTAGTTTTTCAACTCTGCTACCTGTTCCCATAGCATTTTATGCTTAATTGTGCCACCTTTCACATCTTTAAACCCGTTTTGCTCCCAATGGTCTAGGTATTCATTATATGACTGAACACAGTAAAACGAATCACACACGATTAGTGTGGGGAATTCATGATCCGTATTTGCCAGTGCCAGTATCAGTGCTTTTAACTCTGCCTACTGTGCCGTGCAGTCTCCTAGCGATTGCGTTTCTGTGCAACTCGGATTGACTTTTCCATCCTGCATGTGCCCTTTAACGATAGCACACGCTGCGCTGTATTGATGCTTACTTCCTATGGCCGGTTGCGCAGATCCATCAGTATAAATAATATATTCATACTGATCGAGAGGCAAGATTTCATTTGGTAGAGGATATTCGTGTTCATATTGCAGGAATGCCTGTGTTTTTAAACTTGGATCAAATCTGTATTCAACGTCCGTTGCAGTAAGAGAATTAGCCCATTGTATCCACCTTGGATGTAAGGCTTTCGCATTTGGAATGCTAGCCTTTGTAACAGCTTCTAAAGCTGGTACCGGGGTTACGACAATAATGCGTTTCCCCTGTGCGAGTGCTCTTTCTCTTGCTACAGCGGTCTGAACAGCTGTCAGGATTTTCTCTGTTGAAGTGAAAAGCATTTCTGCATTTGTGTACAAGTGTGATTTGTATGCGATTGGTACTGTTTCTCCTTCATTGAAGGTTAAGTAAGTGTACCCGCATTGACCCTCAATTATACGGATCACCAAGTGGCGTACATTTACGCGTGTTTGCAAGTGTTTGGAAGCTATCATGTCTTCCTGGAGTGAACAAAGAATATTAGTATGTTCTTGTGTCCAATTTCTGGCTGAAAAGTCAGGTTTTATTAGGTCGTAGAAAGGTTTTACCCTTTGTGCGTAATCTAACATGTATGTTCTGCCGAAATTTAGGAATCCCAGTATTGATTGTAAATTTATTAATGATTTTGGACGCTGGAGCAGCGCACATTTTTCTAAAAAGTTTGCTGCTAGACTTTTCCCTTCACTTGACAGCTCATATCCCAAAAATAGGACATTGAGGTGGGCTATTTTTGATTTTTAAAGTTAAATTTGTAGCCCTCAGTGGCAAATCAAATAATAATGGTGCTTACCCTGGTCAAGTGCCTCTCTAAGTCATCGTCCGTTAGATAAATATCATCAACATAGGACAATGCTTCTTCATCAAATTTTTGAAGTAACTCTGTTACCCTTTCTGAAAATACCCCGGGGCTATTCTTATACCCTTGGGGGAGTCGACAAAATTGTCGCTGGGACCCTAACGCTGAGAATGCGGTCAAATACCTGCTTTCAGGCGCTATATTTTGGCAGAAAAATCCATTTGAGATATCAAGTGTTGTTTTGTATTTTTCCTGCACAATGTTACTCATTAATGGGGCACTATGTGCATTTTGGACAGCTAATGTCTTTGTGCATGAGTTTAAATGTCTGTAATCTAAAACTAGACGATATGTATTGTCGGGTTTAGAGACGAGAAACAAAGGATTGTTCATTGGAGAGGTACATTTTTCAATGACCCCCTGGTATTCAAGTTGATCTAAGATCTCCCTGATCTGTTTTTTAGCTTCTTGCTTTATTGGGTATTGCCTCTGAGCATTAGGTGAAACTTTTAACAGGATCATGTGGTAGGTTGAATCCTCATCCCACCCAGCATGATTTTTGTACAATGCTGGAGCATACTGCCCACTCCCATGCATATGTATGTTTAAGGTGAACGGGAACATGGTCGGAAAATGCAGGAAAAATTATACTTTCTCCCCTGGGGCACTCCATTACAAATGCTGGCGGCCAATCTTGTTCGGCTAACAGGATGTCATACCCAGATGATAAGTTCTTCCAAAAGAGACCTTTTATTTTCCTGGGCTTGTCCCCCTCCATCCGGAGTGTTATTTCATGTAACTTATGTGGGACGCTCACCCTTTTGTCTGGTGTTTCCACCGTGATGTAATCATTCAAGTCCGCTGTCACCAGAAATTCCTTCAGGTACTGGCGAGCTATTGTTACTTCTGCCGCATTGTCTAGCATCGTCAGAGCCCATTCCCTGTTCAGAAGTTGTGTCCTCAGAATTCTGGGCATGTCTGGGCATGTCGGATTTTCAGACCAGCAACTTTCTTTTTCTTAAATTGAGGTTTTGATTTTTGCTTGTCTTCTTTTTTGGAAGTAAAGTCTGGAGCGCGCTGCTTGTCTCTGGACTGTGTGCGCTCCTCTCTGTATTCTGACCGTCCTTCTCTCTCAGAGTTTTTCTTCGAGTCCTGAAAGGAACGAGAGGAACGTGTATCAGTATTCTGATACCTGTCAGTTTTCCTAATATTATCCCTATTCCTAATGTTGTACCTCTTTTCAGAGGGCTCCTGTGGAAGAGACCTACCTCGGGACTGAGATCTGTTGTCTTCAAACTTTTGTTGTTTTTTATTATCCCACTTCTTTTTAGAAGAAGTCGGTGTCTGCTTAGAAGTGTCCTTTTCGGGACTGCCCATTAGTTGAGGTTTTACAGCTTTTCCCCCCAAACTATCCCTGCCTAACTCTGCATACGCAGTTTGTAGGAAGGTGGAATCTGACTATATGGTTGCCCCCACTTTTTTCCTGGTGTTTTGCTGGTTTATGACTTAGTTGGACTGGGACCCTGCTATTCAGGGCCCCAGTCTATCTGCTCCCTCTAAACGACATGGAGTGCACTCTAGGTGCACTAGTGATTGGATACTGTGGTGCCTTATGAGTCCCTAGTATATGGTACCTTAGGTACCAAGGGCATAGGTACTTCACAGGCCCACCAGGGGCTGCAGCATGTATTATGCCACCCCTGGGAAGCAGACTAAATCTGACACCACAGGCCTGCTACTGCAGCCTGGGTGAGGTGGTGCTAGCACCCCTCACTGAGATATAGGTTTCCTATATCTCTCCTGCACACACATATAAACCTATCAGTCACCCCTAAGGCAGGCCCTATCAATCCTGAGGGCAGGGTGCTTGGCTTCTATGTGAGGGGGTGCCTCTGCTTGAGCAGGGCCCCCTGCAGCTCTCAGAGTCTATTCTCTGGGGCTGTTTGTGGATGCGGTTAAACCATATACTCTTAAGTGCATTATATCCTCGCGGTAAAATGCTAACTTTGGAATGGCTGCATCAAAACATGTTGTGTTTGGTGTCAAACATCTTGGAATACTACCCCCCGCCAATCCTGGCGGCGGGGGTAGCATTCCACCCTTCTAGAGGGATAAGACATGTACCTGCTGTGGAAACGCGGTAGAATCCTGAAGAGCCCTGGCATCACAAAATGGATGCCACCAGTCACAGACACTGGGCTGCCCTCCTGCTGATGACCGAAACTCACAGTGGAGGAAG
The DNA here is from genome assembly GCA_963921515.1 of Calotriton arnoldi. NCBI lineage: Eukaryota > Metazoa > Chordata > Amphibia > Caudata > Salamandridae > Calotriton > Calotriton arnoldi. The sequence continues at coordinate 842,998 of CAWUFW010001884.1, forward strand.
CCCAACAATAGGCATCCTGTCACAGGGAGGTGTGACCACCTCCCAGACAGGGTTTAGTGTATTGGGGCTGGGTGGGTGCACTCTTAGAGTGCTTTGAAGTCCTGCACTGGGGAGCAGAAGGCTCCTCTGTGCATATGCCAGTTCAAACCAGCTCAGGGGCTACCTGCCCCTGCTCTGGCGCGAAACTGGACAAAGGGAAGTGGGTGTAGCCACCCCTCCCTTGACCCTCCCATAGGTGGGGTCATAGAGCTAGTCCATCCCCTCTTTTTAGTATAAGAGGGGAACCTTGCCATTGCAAAGCAGATAACCCCTGGACGACACTCTACAGAAGAATCCTGGCCCTTCGACGTTCCACTACCTTTGGAAGACAGAAGAATCTCCCTTGGAGTCAAGGAGTGACTCCCCTGCTTGGCAGGCACCAAAAACGACAACGACGGTCGCAAACTACGCCGCTCCCGCCGGAGTCCGAAGTCCCTGCAGCCCAGAAAGTAGATTTCCTGACCTCTCCCAGGCCATCGTGAGTCCCCAGCGAAGCTGAGGCAAGTGGACCCCACGAGTAACGAGGAACCGCGACCCCTGGGTACCGTGCACTATTGTCGAGTGCAACCCCTTCACAACGTTCTACGAACCTGTGCTTTGGACCACGTGTGTTCCCGACCTCCAGCAGGAATCCCTCCGAAGATCAGAGGCCTACACCGTCCCGAGTGACCGTGGGCCCCTGTTGAGTGATTCCGCCCGAGGTGTCTTCGCGATCCCTTGCCCGCTGGCTTGTGGGTCCCCAGAAGACTTCTTAAGGAAACCAAAGGGCTCCCCTGGTTGCTCCAGACCTGCCCTGACTTACCCTCGCTGGGTGAGTTCCACAGACCTTGCTGGTCTGCGCCATCGACTTTTCTTCATCTCCCCGAGACTTGCAGCTGCCAAGGCTTGTTGGCTCCAATCGAGTTGCCGACACCGCAGTCAGCTGAAGACGTCGAGGTACACACCGAATCCAGCTCCTGGTCGTCGTCGACGCCTCCTGGACCACGTGGCTGAAGAGTCAAGGCACCCGCAACCGACCTGAATCAACCGACGACGGTGGGCATCCATCTTCCTTGCCCCGAGTCACTGCCAAGTGACTTTGAACACTGTCCCCTCTGCTTTCAGGTCATCCTTCTTCAGAATCCAGGCTTGGATTCCACCGGACACTTCTTCAGCTCCCGCAAGCAGCAAGTCTTCTTTGTTCGCCATTGAAAACGACGCCGCGACCCGACACCAAAGGACACCTATGCACCCGGCTTCCCTGGGTGAGGTAACTCCAGCACTACGGTGCTCCTGTGGGTGTGGGCCCTAGAACTACTTACCCTGTAAGTGACTGGCTTGTAGGTTCTCCCGAAGTATCCTAGAACTCTTAATTTCCAACCGCGACTTGCCCCATTGAAGTTAACGGCGATCCGCGCCTGTGTATCCACACTGCACGCGTCCCCCGTGGGTCCTTTACTTACCTGCCTTGGGTGGTTTCGTGAGGCCCCAGCACTTCTGAAGGCCCTAGGCCTTGTCTCCCTGCAAGTCGTTGTTGCTAAGTCCCTTACTTAGTATATGGTCTGGTACGCCCCTAGGGCCCCAGCCATATTTTGTGCTTAACTTATTGTGAAACGTTGATTTGTGCATATGTTTGTCTTCTAATCTCATAAAGAGATTAGTAGAGAGTTATTTAGAAATAAATACATATATATTTGATATATATACCTGTCTGGTGTCTTTTCATTTGGTGATTCAAGAGATTATATGGTAAAACAAGCTGCTTTACATTCCTTCGAGACTTAGCCTGAAGGCTGCTCTCCACAGCTACCACTAGGATAGCTTTCTTTAAAAGGTTGTCTTAAACCTATCTACCATAAGAGTCGATTTGCCCTGGTGCAAGGTGTCCACTTTAATTAGTGAACAGCATATACCAGGCCAACTTCTCACATTGGTGGGCAGCGTGTGGGATTCCAGCTTGCCATTGTTTTACCAGAAAATCTCTATTTGAATTACTAACTGAAAACCATTATAGGTACTCAAGGTACATATAAAGTCAAGCTTAGTATCAATAAGTTCTACTGAACTTAGAGCTGTGTGCCAAGGGATAGCACACCCTTTCCACAGCTCAAGCTAGGATCAGTAGGCCACAAACTAGTGTAGGTAGTACAACACTGCACAACACTAGAATGTCCTTAAAGGGTGGACCCAGTGGATCCACTCAGCCTCAGTATAAGGACATTGCTTTCTCTGACTTGAGAGCCATGTGTGTTGAAAGACACCTGAAGCTAGGACAGAGTCCCTCAACACTGCACCTGATAGATCTGCTGACAGCAGATGACCTTAGATTGGCTCTAGGAGCTAAAGGGTCTGAATCAGTGGGTGGGTCAGTCATAGTATCTGGGTCAGATGATGAAAATCAGAATGACCAAGACTCTGTGATTGAAGGGCCAGGCTTCAAGGGGCCTGAAAAGGACAGAGGAATTCTCCCTAAGAGAATTGACAGAGAGGAGGAGAGGCACAGATCCCCTTCCAGGGAATCTGACCACTCTTATCACTCTGGCAGAGAATTTGTCCAGCAGAGGAGCTCATACTTTTCCTTAAGAGAGACCTCCTCTGAGAGAAGGTGCAAACTGCTCCAGTATGAGGAAGCCAAAGTGGCCCTCAGAACCAAGCAGTTGGCACTGGATAGGAAGCCCTGGAGATCCAGAGAGCTTCTAGAAGAGAGGGGTTAGAACCCCCTGGTGGCAGCAACAGTGTCCCTAGAGGCAGAGAATATATTCCTGACCATAGGAACCTGAGCAAGGTTGTTCCTCCCTACCAGAGTGGGGATGATATCCACAAGTGGATAACTGCTATGGAGAGGGCCTGTAGAGTACAGCAGGTCCCCCAAAAGCAGTGGGCAGCAATCTTGTGGCTCTCCTTTTCAGATAAAGGAAGAGACAAGCTCCTCACTGTTAGAGAGGAGGATGCTGATGATTATGAGGTCCTGAAGAGTGCACTGATAGATGGGTTTGGCTTAACCACTGAGCAGTACAGGTTGAAGTTCAGAGATACCCAGAAGGCACAGACTCAGGACTGGACTGACTTTGTAGATTGTGCATCCAAGGCTCTGGAGGGTTGGCTGGTTGGCAGTAGGGTTACCGATTTCAAAGGATTGTATAATCTAATGATGAGAGAACAGATCCTTAATAATTGTCAAAACCAGCTTTTACACCAGTACCTGGTGGACTCTGATCTGACCTCTCCCCAAGAATTGGGAAAGAAGGCAGACAAATGGGTCAGAACCAGGGTAAGGCCTAAGAATCAGGGTGGTGACCACAAGAAAGATTCTACCAAGTCCCAAGAGAAAGGTGGGGATAAATCTAAGGATAAGTCCACTACAGGGCCCCAAAAGTCCTCTTCTGGGGTGGGTCCCAAACTCCTTCCTCTCCTGAAAAGAAACCCTATTGCCATGTCTGTAAAAAGCCTGGGCACTGGAAATCTGATCCCAGTTGTCCCAGGATTGGCAATAAAGACAATGTTCCTCCAACAACTACTACTACCCCTCCTGGTACTACCAGTAGTAATCCTCCAGTTGGGAGTAGTGCCCCCAAAAGTTAGGTGCTTTTGCAAGAGGAACAGAGGTGGGCCCTAGTTCAGACAGGACCCCCTCAACAGACTCCTCAGATTCTGATGGTGGTATAGGATTTGCCACCTTTACCGTGGGTCCCACAGCATTGGGCAGGTACAGACTGGAGCCAATAATTAATGGTCAGAAAGCTGTGGCATTTAGGGACACAGGGGCTAGTGTCACCATGGTGGCAGGGAAACTAGTCCCCCCTCACCAGCTTTTATCTGAGTTTAAATACCAGGTGACCAACATTGATGGTGTCAGAACAGATCACCCCATGGCCATAGTCAATCTCACCTGGGAGGGGGTCACAGGCCCAAAAGAGTGGCAGTGTCCCCAACCTTACCTGTAGATTGCCTGATGGGCAATGATCTGGAAATTTCAGCCTGGGCTGAAATTGAACACCAAACCCATCTGAGGATGTTGGGTGTCCCTGTAAAGGTTAGTGGGGCTGTGATGGCCACAGCCCCAGCCCAAGATTTTGGAGAGATGGAGCCTGGAAGAATGGCCCACTCTCCCCCAGAAGAGAGCACAAGGGTTGAAGAAAAGTCTTCTTCCCTCCAGACAGTAGGTAAGGGTCAGCCTCCTCAGGGAACTGACCCTCCCCTAGTGAAGGAACTGCCACAGAGGTAGTCAGGCCTGGCCTGGCCCCACCCCTGATGGCAGAGGACCCTTCCAAGGTGGTACCCAGTCTGGAGCAGGTAAACTGCCCCTCTCTACCCTGCCTCAGTCAGCCCAGGGCTGCAGAGGTCAGGGAGGTCAGTGGACCCCCAGGGCCCCCTGTCTAGAGGAACCCCCCATCAGCAGATTAGGGGCACCCAGTCTAGTAGCCCTAGCCAGGTGAAAATTCCTCAACCCACTGAGGGATCCCCCATACCTTTATGTAGGGACCTCCCCAGAAGGACTCTGTTAGGCAAGGGCAAACCTGGGACCAAAAGGTTCCAAACATGCCATGTCCCTCCAGTGTTCCATCCAAAGGGACCCAACCCCCAGCTGTAGGCAGTCAAAGGTTGACCCATAGAGCAAAGTGCAACTCAGTCATGGAAAGACAGGCATACATGGTGACCAGTGATCTGAGGAAGCTGAGGCCAACCTTCCTAGGGCCTCACTTCCCTACTCAGACACCCCACCAGCCTTGTACTTTACCAAAGCACACCAGAGGTAGTGATTCCCCATGGTGGAGACCCTCTCATACCCTTAGGGTGAGGGATTGCTTAGTGGACCATAAGACAGGGGGCAACCATGCTAGTGCAGGTGCTTCCTTATATGACCACTTAATCAATAAAGGCTCAACTGGTCAAGGTTAGCCTTATCTCCTTTCGTTTGGGGGGGTTATGTAGGAAGGTGGAATCTGACTATATGGTTGCCCCCACTTTTTTCCTGGTGTTTTGCTGGTTTATGACTTAGTTGGACTGGGACCCTGCTATTCAGGGCCCCAGTCTATCTGCTCTCTCTAAACGACATGGAGTGCACTCTAGGTGCACTAGTGATTGGATACTGTGGTGCCTTATGAGTCCCTAGTATATGGTACCTTAGGTACCAAGGGCATAGGTACTTCACAGGCCCACCAGGGGCTGCAGCATGTATTATGCCACCCCTGGGAAGCAGACTAAATCTGACACCACAGGCCTGCTACTGCAGCCTGGGTGAGGTGATGCTAGCACCCCTCACTGAGATATAGGTTTCCTATATCTCTCCTGCACACACATATAAACCTATCAGTCACCCCTAAGGCAGGCCCTATCAATCCTGAGGGCAGGGTGCTTGGCTTCTATGTGAGGGGGTGCCTCTGCTTGAGCAGGGCCCCCTGCAGCTCTCAGAGTCTATTCTCTGGGGCTGTTTGTGGATGCGGTTAAACCATATACTCTTAAGTGCATTATATCCTCGCGGTAAAATGCTAACTTTGGAATGGCTGCATCAAAACATGTCGTGTTTGGTGTCAAACATCTTGGAATACTACCCCCGCCAATCCTGGCGGCGGGGGTAGCATTCCACCCTTCTAGAGGGATAAGACATGTACCTGCTGTGGAAACGCGGTAGAATCCTGAAGAGCCCTGGCATCACAAAATGGATGCCACCAGTCACAGACACTGGGCTGCCCTCCTGCTGATGACCGAAACTCACAGTGGAGGAAGCCCAACAATAGGCATCCTGTCACAGGGAGGTGTGACCACCTCCCGGACAGGGTTTAGTGTATTGGGGCTGGGTGGGTGCACTCTTAGAGTGCTTTGAAGTCCTGCACTGGGGAGCAGAAGGCTCCTCTGTGCATATGCCAGTTCAAACCAGCTCAGGGGCTACCTGCCCCTGCTCTGGCCCGAAACTGGACAAAGGGAAGTGGGTGTAGCAACCCCTCCCTTGACCCTCCCATAGGTGGGGTCATAGAGCTAGTCCATCCCCTCTTTTAGTATAAGAGGGGGAACCTTGCCATTGCAAAGCAGATAACCCCTGGACAACACTCTACAGAAGAATCCTGGCCCTTCGACGTTCCACTACCTTTGGAAGACAGAAGAATCTCCCTTGGAGTCAAGGAGTGACTCCCTGCTTGGCAGGCACCAAAAACGACAACGACGGTCGCAAACTACGCCGCTCCCGCCGGAGTCCGAAGTCCCTGCAGCCCAGAAAGTAGATTTCCTGACCTCTCCCAGGCCATCGTGAGTCCCCAGCGAAGCTGAGGCAAGTGGACCCCACGAGTAACGAGGAACCGCGACCCCTGGGTACCGTGCACTATTGTCGAGTGCAACCCCTTCACAACGTTCTACGAACCTGTGCTTTGGACCACGTGTGTTCCCGACCTCCAGCAGGAATCCCTCCGAAGATCAGAGGCCTACACCGTCCCGAGTGACCGTGGGCCCCTGTTGAGTGATTCCGCCCGAGGTGTCTTCGCGATCCCTTGCCCGCTGGCTTGTGGGTCCCCAGAAGACTTCTTAAGGAAACCAAAGGGCTCCCCTGGTTGCTCCAGACCTGCCCTGACTTACCCTCGCTGGGTGAGTTCCACAGACCTTGCTGGTCTGCGCCATCGACTTTTCTTCATCTCCCCGAGACTTGCAGCTGCCAAGGCTTGTTGGCTCCAATCGAGTTGCCGACACCGCAGTCAGCTGAAGACGTCGAGGTACACACCGAATCCAGCTCCTGGTCGTCGTCGACGCCTCCTGGACCACGTGGCTGAAGAGTCAAGGCACCCGCAACCGACCTGAATCAACCGACGACGGTGGGCATCCATCTTCCTTGCCCCGAGTCACTGCCAAGTGACTTTGAACACTGTCCCCTCTGCTTTCAGGTCATCCTTCTTCAGAATCCAGGCTTGGATTCCACCGGACACTTCTTCAGCTCCCGCAAGCAGCAAGTCTTCTTTGTTCGCCATTGAAAACGACGCCGCGACCCGACACCAAAGGACACCTATGCACCCGGCTTCCCTGGGTGAGGTAACTCCAGCACTACGGTGCTCCTGTGGGTGTGGGCCCTAGAACTACTTACCCTGTAAGTGACTGGCTTGTAGGTTCTCCCGAAGTATCCTAGAACTCTTAATTTCCAACCGCGACTTGCCCCATTGAAGTTAACGGCGATCCGCGCCTGTGTATCCACACTGCACGCGTCCCCCGTGGGTCCTTTACTTACCTGCCTTGGGTGGTTTCGTGAGGCCTCAGCACTTCTGAAGGCCCTAGGCCTTGTCTCCCTGCAAGTCGTTGTTGCTAAGTCCCTTATTTAGTATATGGTCTGGTACGCCCCTAGGGCCCCAGCCATATTTTGTGCTTAACTTATTGTGAAACGTTGATTTGTGCATATGTTTGTCTTCTAATCTCATAAAGAGATTAGTAGAGAGTTATTTAGAAATAAATACATATATATTTGATATATATACCTGTCTGGTGTCTTTTCATTTGGTGATTCAAGAGATTATATGGTAAAACAAGCTGCTTTACATTCCTTCGAGACTTAGCCTGAAGGCTGCTCTCCACAGCTACCACTAGGATAGCTTTCTTTAAAAGGTTGTCTTAAACCTATCTACCATAAGAGTCGATTTGCCCTGGTGCAAGGTGTCCACTTTAATTAGTGAACAGCATATACCAGGCCAACTTCTCACACAGTTTCAATTATTTTGGGTAGTTCATTCTCCTGTTCTAATGGAGAGAACTCCCGTAGGCGTTGGCGGATTGCCACTGATGCTGCTTTCCCTTTAATGTTAGCTAGTATTATGGCTGATACCTGGTCGTAGTTATTTAATAACTTCATCCCTAGGTTCAGGGCAGGCTCTGCTCCGTACTCATTTTGTATTTGTCTTAATACATCTGGTATCACTGCTAATAAAGGAATACCATGAGTTCTGGTATATATGGCAGCAAAGACTGTACCCCAAGAGGTACAATCCTCTAACTGTGGTGTAATCCCCATGGGCAAGCAGATTGTTAACATTCTGTGTTTTTCAAATGGTGTGGTATTTGGGAATACTGCTTCTAACTGGGTTATTTTCTGAGCTACCCAGAAAGGAATTTGTTCACGTTTCATGGGCAATTTACCCATTACTGCGTATAATGTTTGTGGAGTAATTTTAGTAGCTGTGCTCTGTGTAGGAGCTGTATTTGGTGTAATTACTGTTTGTTGGACCGCAAGTGTCCTCATGACGAATTGTGTCATGTTTCTGTAAAGTTTTATCAACTCTTTGTGTTGAAAAAGCAATTCATCATTTGGCATTGTGTCAATGTCAGGATGTGGTGCATAGGTCGCTAATATCGGCCATGTTGCTCCTGGTCTTCCTAATGGACCGAGTCTTGCTCTTCTTCTTGAGTGGGGTAGGGCACCATTAAACCAGAAATTATGTTCCTGGTAGGTAAGCGGAATCTCAATCTCCTCAAACGGAGTGTAGACCGCTGGGACTTCTTCATGTGTATAATAATGAAAAGTTCTTGTTATAGCATTTGCTGCTGGGAATGTAACCCATGAATAGAACACCTCTGTTTGGAAATCTTCGTGTGCCTCTATCACAAATATTACTACACCTCCTCTGGCTGGTACACCATTTTTGAGGAGTTTAACTGTGTGTTTCTTACATTGGGTGCAATTTGAATTGCATTGGCATCTTCCTCCTCATCTGACTGACCTATTTGTGCCAGCGGGTCCAATTCTCCGATTTCGGTAGTCATTGTGTTAAGAACACGGAATAACTGTCCAAGGAAATTAAGATGAGGTGTTTTGCACAATTTTGGGAACTAAATGTCCTTCAAGCTTGATTAACCAACAGCCAATAAATAGGATATCTCGCCCTACTCAGCTGTGGCGGAGTTTGTGCCCACCCACTCCAGACGACTCTGGTTTTTGTGAGTAGGGGTCTCTGAGAATAAGCACGACTGAACTACTCAGATTCCACTGTTAAATAAGTACCAAACCAACGTTGGTGGCGCCATGTAGTGTAGTTCCTATAGTACCCCTGCAGGACCTGCGCTTTTGGATATCATACACTGTGGGCCTGGTGGCAGACTGATTCTGAGCACCCCCCACGCGTATGTTAGCCTGTTTGCATTAGCTAGCTCACAGTGCCACTAGAATCTCCTTTTTATCAGAGAGATTAGTTTTTGGCAACCTCAGAACACGACAACCCTGATTCCGCAGACTCGTGGAAACAATGTACTACTTTTCGCTCAGTCACTCGTGCTTGCTCATTTGGTCTCAGAGAGTTACACAGAAGAAACAGTCAAGTGTGTTTACAATAAGAATTTATTGCACAGTTGTTCTTCTAGTATAAAATATATGTGCTGCGACAACTGTTAAACAGTAGCAGAGATATAAGATCAGCAGTAAAGTGAATAAAAAGGGATAGTACAGTTCTACTATTTTGCAATAGTCATGAACATATACATGAATATAAAATGCATTTATAAAATAAAGCGCATACTCCTACGATGCCTGTCTAGATGTACCTAAGTGTACCTAGCATGTGAGTAGGTGCGAAAGAAGCCAAGAATCCCGCTAGGATTTAGTCAAACCCCATTACCTGAATAATGAGAGTGTGGGACCTCGTCCTGGTCTCGAGTTGGACACCCCGCAAGGGATGATTAGACCACTGTCAGCTGGAGCGACTGCATGCAGGAGCCTCAGCGTCTCTGGTCAGTGTGTCGGCCTGGAAGTCTCGGTTCACTCTAACTACTGATAGCAAGAGGTGCTGTATTTATACAGAAAAGTATAGAGTCCCTTTGTCCCTTGTGTCTTGTGTTAGCCATTGTTGGGTATGAAGATGACGTATGGGATGAACCTGTTACGTAGATGTTTATGCAGGTGGATCCTAGCCCCTGCCTGGTTTCCTAGAACTCTTATGAATATTTAATCATACTGGATGAGCACATCGAAGATGGTATAGGAGGCCATTGTTCGGGAAAAACCCTCCTTCTGTACCCAAGCCACAGTCTAGATAAGGTTCAGCCCTCAGCGCCCGTTATTGTGGAGAATAGGGAACTAATGTAGGTGAAAGATTATGCCTATATTAGGGCATCTCAAACTATGCCTATATTAGGGCATCTATATGAAACATAACAGGGCTTGGGGGGGCCCGCGAGGCCACCCCGCCCTAAAATAACAATGCCCCGGGGAGGTGGCGGTCCCCGGGGCAACGTGGGGGGGCAGGAGCCCCCCCACGCATTTTTTTTAAAAAGCCCCAGGGAGGTTCTACCGAGTCACAAGATGGCTGACAACACATTTTGGTTTGGAGTGCTGGCAGTCAATCAGAATGAAGCTCGTGCTCGGGAGGAGTCGCGAATCCTCCTCGGCTGTCAGATATCGATATTTTTATATTTTGAATTTCTCAGGAACTACTGAACGGATTTACACCATTTTTAAAATAGGTCGCTTTCTGAACCAAGGGCTACCTTTTTGCCAAATTTGGTATAATTCCGTTCAGCAGTTCGGGCTGTAGCCGTGTCTAAAGTTCTTATGTAAATTAACCTGGGGGAAAATTCGTTTTGGGACCCCCCTTTTTCTCGGCCCCCACTTCACGAATCACCCCGAAACTTTCAAGACAGGAGCTGACCTGAGTGATCCATTAGTTTTGAAAATTTCGCGAAGATTCGTCACACGGCGCTAAAGATATTGGCAAAAGAAAAAATGCTTTTTGAATAGAAACAAGGTCTTAACTATAACTACCTACTGGGATAGATAGATAGATAGATAGATAGATAGATAGATAGATAGATAGATAGATAGATAGATAGATAGATAGATAGATAGATAGATAGATAGATAGATAGATAGATAGATAGATAGATAGATAGAAACTCGAGCCAAGGGGATTGCCCAGCCTAGCAGGCCAGGGCTCGTTTGAGGGAGTCTCCAACCACTTTTTATCCACACAGTTTTCCCTTTATAGTTCGTGAAAGGGGATACAAAATGAGCCATTCCAACCGGTTATTTTTCACAGCGTTTATTCGGCAAGGAAACTGATGTGTTTCGACCCTGCTCGGGTCTCGTTCACATGACCTATGACAAGTATGCATACAGTTTAAAAGAACATCAAGTCATAAACATAGAAAACAGATTGTGTTCACCAGTGTTAATTTGTAAAAAAAGAAGTGCCAGGGCCCTCGTTAAGAGGTCCTTACAGCTTGCACCACACATTGCCCCTGCAAGCGCTGCCAATGGCAGTACCAACACAATTACTAACCGTCACACTCTTAAAAGTGTGACAATTCAGTCTACTCTAGGCCACAAAGCTATAAGAAAGGCTTAAACAGCAATCAATAGTAATTTTTACCAGCACCACCATGTGGCCCACTGGGACATACCCTGGTGTTGACAATTAAGTGCAGGGGTTGAGCACCGGAACCGCAGGCTCAAATTAAGCACTGGAGTTCACTATCCCGTTAAAACACCCAGAATGTACATACTAATGTGAACACATCCACAATTGGACCAATGCCAATTTTCACCCGTTTTTATCATTATTCCTTCTTCTTTCTTAATTTCATATTGTTTTCATATTTATTTAACATAATCCATTGGTTTTATCTTTGAATTACTTCCAATTCAGTGTACTTTAAGTTTCACAAATATCAGATACCCACCTGTAATTCGCTTTTCATGATCATAATACATTTTCAAAGATCAATTCATTAGGCTTAAGTGACCAAACTGAACTCCACCTCCCATATTCATTCCAAGGCTAAAGCAGCCTTATAAATAATACAATCAATCTGGGAGGTTTATTCCAGTCAAAAACTCTAGTTAATGCCCCCACCCCCTAGCAATTCTCATCTGTATATAGTCCAATCTATAAGGGAAATAAACAAAAAATCAATCCTTTATATTATCTACAAGAGGTGTCATTGTTAGGTCAAACTTCAATAAAAATAGCACTATTTACAGGACAACATACAAACATATCTGAAAGGGAAGGGAGGCTGCAAATGTCAAACAGTTTATAAATGCACAAACAATTCCTCATCAAGACTCATCCCAATTTGTGCCAAACATCCGGCTTCCAGAATATACTTAGATTTTAATCTCCGTAGGGATAGAATCCTGTTGCCTCCCCTTCGGTATTTGGGTACACAGCACAGTTAATGCCAAAATATCTTACTTTCCTATGGGCTTTTAAGGGTCTACTCTAGGGGTGACTTATAAGTATCAAAAAGGGAGTTTTAGGCTTGGAAATAGGTTTATTTTCCAATTCGAATTGGCAGTTTATAATTGCCTACAGGCTGCAACAGCAGGCCTGAGACATGTTTTAAAGGGTTACTTAAGTGTGTGGCACAACAAGAGCTGCAGACCCACTTGTAGCATTTAATTTACAGGCCCGAGTACATGTAGTACCACTTTACTAGTGACTTATATGTAAATTAAATGTTCCAATTGTTTGCAAGACAATTTCATCATGTTTAAAAGAGACAGAACAAGCACTTTAGAACTTGCTAGCAGTTGTAAAGTACACAGTCCTTACGCCAACAAAAAGAATTTCAGCAACCAGGAGGGGAGAAGCCAAAAGGCTTGTGAAAAGACCACACCAAGGCTGTCAGATCTAACCAGCATGCTGTGGCCCTGCTGTCTTCAAAGCTCTCGAGAGTTGAGTCTGCTTTCTTGCCAAAGGGGCGAGAGCCATTGAAGGGCATGTGCATTAAAGAAGATTGAACATTCCTGGAGAAGCAAGTAGACATCATCTAGATGCATCTCTTTAGTGTCACGCTCGTGTTGATTACCCAACCAAGGTGAATTTTGCAGTATCACAGCCATCTTGAATGGCTTGTGTAATGGTGAGGCACAAATCTTCTTGTACAGCATGCAGAACCAGGGCGACAGAATCCCAAATGGCATCAGTATATCAACCAAGTAGGCATATGGTATTGACAGATCATAAGGCCAGGCTCGTTGAGGAATGCGTTTCCTAAAGGTTTCAAGGCGCTTGGATTCTCTACCCGGTGTGGGGTGGTTGGAAAAGCATAGGGGCTGGCTTTACTGGTGGATGCATGCACCACCAAGCTTTCTGGTGTGGTTAGAATTATCCATCAGACCCTACAGTTCCTTAAGTCGTTACTGGTGGTCCCTCTTGAATCGGATGTAAAATAATAAACATACCAGGATAAATAAATATTTCAAAGCTAGTTTAAAGTGAGGGGTTGCACTGCAACTTTAAATAAATGTCTTGATTGTTATGGAAATAGTTTATGACACTCAAAATACATAGGGACTAACAGTCACTGGGAGATACAAGTGCCTTAAAAGTTCTGTTCTTGGGGAACTATTTTTAAGTGTATACATACATGTGCAAGGAAAAAATGTAGTCACTCAAAGTGAAAGATCCAATAGCTGAAGTGGGTTGGTCCACTGGCCTATACTTTATGCTGTGGTGAGAGGGAACATTCTTTGAGTGAGATATGAACATTCCAATGGGGAAAGAGTGGTGAATGAGAGACCCTGCAATTGTATTTATTTTTGTTATGATGTTTTATGGAAACCATGAGGCTAGCAATATAGATAAAGTTGTCTTAAGGCCAGAACTAAAAGAATGCCAAGCAGGGTTAAAATAACATGGTGCCTACTCATAGCAGCTTACACCAGGAGAGCGAAGGCTAGGGTCTTCACAGACCAGACCCCTTGCCCACCAATCTATAAATAGCCTGCATCGTGATTATGCTGAAGACACTACACCCTGTTCCATCCTTCCTACACAGTGATTTTTTATCAGCTCCTTCCTCCCAATGCTGCCAGCTGCATAACGGTGCAGTGCCACAGGATGTTACTAAAGTTCTCTCTGAAGTAAAAAAAAAATGCAATACCCCAGGGGTTTGTGAAGAGCTGCGCTGGCTCAATGCAAAGCTGTATGTCTTTTTTTGCATTTGAAGTGTCTTATGTTCATACATATAACTCAGAAATCTTATGAGTTAATGCATGCCCTTCCGACAGCATACGTCAGAAACAGAGACAGGCAATCCCAGCTCACTGTTTCCAACTTGCTGTCTGCCTTTCATACATCAATTTAGTGAAATTTCTAGATCTAAGTGCTAACTTTAGAAATCTCAAACACAAAAAACAAGTATAGCTCTGTGTTGAGCCAGCACAGCTCTTCAGCAATCGGCTGACAAGGGGAAAGATAGAACTAACTGCTGCATGAAATCGTTGACGAATGGGTGACTTCAGGAAAGTGCCCTCCCGCCATGAATAGTAAGCACTGAACCACTTTAAAATAGGGTACAAGAAAAATTATAATACCAGGTATAAGATCCCTATTTCTCATAATGTTGTATGGAATGAATACACAACAGGCAAGGATTATAGGAGCCCTGAAGAAGGCCGTATGAGCTTTGCATTTGGTCGAAACATGTTTGCAAAACTTCTGGATGGATGAACCACTGACCTTCATCAAACATCTAAAATAAACCTTGTTTAATCATATCAAGGGCACCCACTAAATAAAAGGAATTCCCAGAGACTATACCCTAAGATATGTTCACTATCTGGATCCCTGATGACATCTAGTACCGACTTATTAGGAAATCCAATTTTGGTTGAGTTCACCAACGGGTAATTCGTCTACTGTGGTGTGGATAGGTCGCCAGTGATGATGCATGCCAAGATAAGTTGTGGGAGAGGAGACCTTTCCAAATATCTTTGGCTATTTGCAAGATCTGAAAGGACACTACAGTTTCCCACTCATTAACAAGACCTAGATGTTTGTTGCATAAACATGTAATTGGGAGGGAAGGTGTGCTTAGGTCTATCTCGTCTCTTGTGAGTCCACGCACTGCAAAGAATTCAGTGGCAAAAGAAAAGAAAAACAGACAATAACCATTATGCAAGGAAAAGTGTGTGGTACCCACCATAATGGACACTAAAAAGGTAAGCAGAATTTATGACCAGATTGTGGCAGGGAGCCCGGGAGGACGGCGGAGAATACCCCGGGGGCACCAGGGGGCGAGCATCAGTTCCGTCTCCAAGGAAACCGGAGGACGTGGGCATGCCGGGAATAAAAGACCCGGAAGACGCCGAACAGAGAGAGGAGGTCGGGAGCGGCGAACGGAGTCCCGGAGAGGAGGAACGCGAAGGAGAGCCAGAGAACAAGAGCAGGAGAGACGACGACGCAAGGAGACCGGAGAACGGCGGAACCACCAACCACCACAGGGCGGAGGCGTCCCCTGCGAAAGGCGTGCTGGACGAGGCGGCCGTGACCCTGTCATCGGGTCACGGCTTCAGGCAAGTCCTCAGGGGAACTGGGCGCCGGCTGGGCGGGTGGCTGCACACGCAGGCGTTGTTTACGGGATTGTAGGGACCGGCGGGGAGAGCAGGGAAAGCGAAGGGCAAAGGGGGAGAGTAGAGAAGTCTTTCTCCTCCCTTTACGCATTACGCTGGATGGTCTAGTGTCAGACTTGTTCTACCGTTTGGGGTGGGTTCGTAGGTTCATCTTGATAGCTGCTGGGAAGAGGAAAACCAGACAGCGTAGGCTACAGCCACTAGCCGGGCACAAATAGGGTATCAGGACCCGGGGAAGCCACTGAAGCAAGAGGCTCCTTAGTGTCTGCGGGGCTGGGAGACCACCAGGGTGGGTGCAGTAATCAGGTGGGGGAGCAACAGAAAAAGGAAGAGAGCAGGAGCGCGCTAGCAAACAGGAAGTAAGCGCTAGAGAAGGGGACACTTGCTAATAGCCTCTCTCTTCTTTATCGAGGGGACGACTGCCGCCAGAGAAGAGAAGGGAAGGAAGAAGGAGACGGCCTACCCTCTACGGCGACGAAGGAAGTCGCGACGGATCAAGATACCAGACCCTCCCGAGAAACCCATACCTTGTGTTGTACCGGACTAAATAAATATCACTTCCCACAACAGCGCAGTCGTCTGTGGTCCTTGGCCAGGTGACACAGATTAAAGCAGAAATTTTACAACCAGATTGTATACTCTGCTTGGAAGCTGCTCCACAAGCATGTGTTGCACATTAAAAATGTTATATTAAATACATTTACCACTGAGGTACCACAACTGTGGAATGTTTCACATTGCAAGTTCTGACCCCCACCTTCTTGAAGGCTTCAGGCCTGGTTAGTCTGTCTTCAGATGAGACATCATCTACATAATATGGATATTGACGTATTACTGTAACCAAAGCCCAGTCCATAGGAAAATAAATTAATGGGTGTATCCAGAGGAAATTGTCAGATAATGTGCAACCTGGACAATATTCAAGAGTCCAACTGTGCACATTTATCGGACCTATCGGTGTAAGATCAATCTAAAGCAGACCATGTACCTGGAAATACTGGGTCATATACAGACAGCAATAGCAGCCAAGACTACTAAAGAACATCTTTTCATAGGAGAGACAGCAACAACAAAAACTACTCAAGATTACATTCTCCTAGGTTGGATAAAGAGCTTTGAGGGCGAAGATGGGGAAGATGGAAAATGGGGAACTGAGACCCTGTGCAAGAAACGACATTTATGAACATTATAACTGGAGGAAAAACCTGTGAGTTGGCTTTAAATGAACTAAAAAGGGACATTATTCAAACAAAGCTAGTGAAGCATGAGTCACAGGAAACTGCAAGACAAAGCCTGGAAGAGAGACACATGTGAGTCATGTTTTTGTAGAGCGGAATCTAAGGGGTCTGCCAGTCCACCAAATAGGAGGTGGACCATCTGCCATACCTGGTAAGGATCTCTGTTCTGTGACAGGAACAACAACTACAGAGGCTACCCTCAAAGCACTGTAGGTTTGCCGAGTAGGCATCATATGTAAAGCGCCCGCTCAGCAATCTTTCATTTAGAAAATACAAACTACCAAAGTAGGAGCTTGTTCTTTCTAAACAAAAAACAAATGGTCTGATGGAATCATTCTTCATCTTGCCTGCCCATGCCCACCATGCATTGCTTGGCGAAACACAGTGTAGCAAAATCAGCCAGAGTTGCCCCTGCCCTCAATGGGCTCTGCAGGTGTAAACATAGCGCTTCCCCATCTCTATATAGTGAGGTGAATCGCAAGTTTGGTGGGACGGAAGAACTGCCGATTTACGGCAGTGCTCCCGTCGTCCAAACTCCAAATGAGATCCTAAAACTCCATTGATAGCATAAGAACGGGTTACCTGGTCTTTTAACGGGCAGTATGGATGCCACCTTTGTATTAATCTCGATACAACAATGAAAATAGCAGAAACAATGTGTGCACGGACAGAGACACAATAGATAAATATGCCATTCAATCCTTTTTTGGAATTTGATTGAAAAATTAGATATGTGACAAAATCAATAAAGGTGGCTAGGATATCAGCAAACACATATTGTGTTGGATACAAAACAAGCATAGGCGCCCAAAATGACATCAGACTTTTAAAGCAAATCAGACACTTCTTTAGATGTGCAGTCTTGGTGTGTGCTCTGTCCCTGAACATACAAAATAAACTTGAAAAAATTGCTAGTAGCCGGCAGACTAACCAATTCCACGACACACTAGCAAGATGAGCCCGTAGGCTTTTGAACGTTAAATCCATAAACAAAACTTTATAAAACCGGAAAAGGTGCGTTGAAGTTCTTAAACTTCCATTCTCCACAGTAAATAAAATAAATCCTTCAACTAAGCACATATCGGCTGCTCTCAGCCCCTGCTTAGGAGGGAAGAGGAAGCACTGGGATATGGCATACTAAATGAGCGTGACTGGGAACTAGGTCCGGCTCATTTAATATGCAATATCCCAGCATCCCCTGTTCTTCGCTAAAATGCACCTAATTCTGAGCTTGGGGTTAACTTGTTTGGGAACATGAGAGCAGCAGCACGTGGCCAAGAAATGCCACAAGCAGCCGCAGGACCACGAACACTGGCCCTTTCATGTTTACAGATGCGCCTGTCATCTCTGATGTAAGCTCAAGGAGGGTTCATGGTAAGAGGGATGACAGGGAGAGACCAAGCCGGAACGCAGAGTATGCTGATAAAAGGGACAGAGCAGTGAGAGAAAGAGGATGAAGCTATCAGAGAGCGGAATGGGCCAGAAAGAGCAATGAGGAGCCAAGTCAGGGGAAAGAGAGAAGGAAGGGAGCAACCATGTGCCCGTGATACAAGAGGAAAGAGCAGGACATGCACTCTCATCTAGTGCTAAAAGGCAAATGTAACACAAGCATATTCTTTGGACAAATCCTATGGGCTTACAAAACACATTCTAGGTTGAGCAGACTTTTTCAAATTTACGTATTAGACAGAAATTAAATGACTGTGACATTTAAAGGGATTGAAGCTATACATAGCTTGGCATTACATTTTCTGGTCCTGGTGGCTAGGCCAAATTTTTTTCATTTGTATGTAAGCAGGCTGTGCCAATAGAAGCTGGGCTAAAGCACTTACATTTCAAGTAAAGGAACAAGTTCACTACAATGCCGCACAGTTTTTGAAAGCAAAATAGTTGAAAATCTCTCATAAGGGCAGAAAGATGTATTTAATATAAAACATTAGTACTCCCAGTGTTATGGTATTTATTAGTGTTTACTTTTCTGACTGTATTTATCCATATTAGTTTTTTTCCTAAATTCACCTACATTTATGCATATTTACTTTTTTTTTTTTAAATAAAATTGCGCTTTTATTTAACTGATGACATACTGGAAATTGGATGCCTGGTGGGTTTTTGTGCTATGTCCTGTGCATCATTTGATGGAATAGCTTATATGAAAACATTACTAGTTTAGAGTAAATACATGCACATCTGCA
This sequence comes from Calotriton arnoldi, assembly GCA_963921515.1. Classification (NCBI taxonomy): domain Eukaryota; kingdom Metazoa; phylum Chordata; class Amphibia; order Caudata; family Salamandridae; genus Calotriton; species Calotriton arnoldi. The sequence goes on from CAWUFW010001884.1 coordinate 861,765, forward strand.
GCTGTTTAAAGCTTAAGTAGAAAACATTTTAATCTCCTATGTCTGTCAGACTACACCTCCATTGGCCTGGAAATCATGACTGAGAGCGCTGAGATCACCTCAAAAGAAGATTTATTTTTTATTTTTTCCACATTTTAAAATATAGAGAGAAACCTACAGTGTCCTGTCTGTAGTTATCTGTAAAAACAGAAAACTGGGAGCCTTAATTTTATATGTGTGAATCTTGGCCAACCTGGAATTGGTACTTCCAGCAGCATGAGATTGTAATCTGAAGTCATATCCATAAGAGCACGTTTAAAGATGGCGCCATCTCTATACTTCTCGAAGAAGCTTCTGGATGCGTCAATGGCTTTCAACATTCTAAGCGTGCTATCAGTCAGGAAAACTCTCAGGAAGCCAAGTATTTGCGGATAGAGCACATCGCAGCCCTTGGCAAACAAAGAGATTAAACATAATTGAAAATCCTTGACAAATCTGAAGTGTCAACTAAGCAACAATCCGAAGGGAGTTTTAGAAAAGTGAAGAGTTCTGAGAATAAAACATTAAATGCGCCAAATGAAAAATCAAGGTAAAAGAGAAGTGTACACAATACTTAAAAGCTCCCACTACTATCAGCTTCAGAACAGACTTCGCTTAAACATACATACTGTAAGATGGGGCAAGGCACACCGCCTCACCATGCTATTATGGACAGGGAGTGGGGGAAAATCTTGAGGATTCACTGCTTGTTTATCCTTATTAATTATTAAAAAATTAAATTTCATAAGGCCAGTGGTTACTGAGGCCAGTATCTTCTGAGCTTGCTCTCGCTCTTTCTTTTACTCCCTATCACCAACTCACCCCATGTCTTACCTCCCACTGCCCTCCCCCCCCTCAGCGCCTCCGGTAGCGGATGGCGACATTGATGGCGTCCTGAATGTATTCCCACTGCAATAACCTTTGCTGCTCCTCTCTGTGGCAGTAGCCACAGTCAGTTTTGTCAACGTAGTAAGCTTTTAAACTTTGTCGCAAAGCTAATAGCTGCAACGGCCCATGTTGAAAGTAGAGAAAATAACAAAAGCATTGGTTTATATACTTTGATGATGGCCTCCACGTTGTGTGACGCAACATGCATTGCATCATCACGCTCTTCACGCTGTGCGAAGGACATCTTGAAAGTACAAAAAACGCAATTTTCTACACTTACATCATGGCTGGTCAGGCACAGGCAAGTGGCAAGCCAATAGTGTCACCAGCTCAAGAGTGTTAAAGTGTGACAAATTGGATTTACCTATGTTTGTTGAGTTTAACTGAACAAAACAAAGTGAACACAAAAGAGAAATATGCTAAGTAGCAGCAATGACAATTCCTCCAGACCCGACAAAAGTAAACTAGGCAGTAAAATAATTCACAGGGGTTATTCAGCACAATACAGTGCTACAGTCCATATCTTAGTCCAAAATAGACTTTAGGGTTTGCCACACCTTCCTCCTCAGTTTTAATTAGTAGTTGCCTGCATATAGAGCACACTTATCAAATTTGAATGCATAACTCCATGAGGGGCACACCATGCTACACTTTCCGAACACTCATGACCCTTGCATAAGTGATTCCTCTGAAGTCTTGCACTAACTCATTTCCCTCCTCCACACCTCCATTTCCAGCACTATGCCACTCATGGGCAATAGCCCTACATACCAACTTGAGGCCCAAACCATACAGAGTTGTCGTCTAACTGGACAGCTTCACCTCCAACGCAGATTCCCAGCACAGTCAAGCTGGGGGTCTGTAATATATCGACCCCCAGGAAAAGTGTCAATTCAGTACTCATTTTATCCCAGAATGTTAGGATCTCAACGTATGTTGAGTGTGTGTGGAAAAGAGTCCCTTCATCCTTGTTGCACCGTATTCAAGTCAGGGCCCGAACTTATCAGTGGAGTACAAACTCTATCTTCAGCCAAAATAGTTCAGTAAGCATGATTCCAGAACATAGGGGTATTTTCATTGGTACCTTATTTTTCCACCCCGCTGTTTTGTTGTGGCACCGAAAGACCTTATCACTGTAGATTTCACCATAGGCAATGTGTAAATTCCCTTTCCACAACACAGGAAGTCAAGGTACCTGTAAATACCTTCAACTAAACTGTCCAATGGGACAAATGTTTTTTTTTCCAGTGGAGAGTATGTCCAGTCATCTGCAACCATTTAATGGACTGACCACTAGTACCTCCGTATATAAGGCAAGAGGATGTTCCTTATTTTATTGATTGGCTGAGTGGACTTTTGAATCCCCAGAGCATGGTCATATGCACAATGACAATATTTTTTATGTAAAACACTGGAACTCAGTACAAGATTTTTTGGGAAAATGTACACAAATCGTGGGAGGGATATCATCTTGAATCAAGATGCTCTATACACCAGGTATATGGGGAGGGTACCTCGGTGCATAGCATGATCTCCAAACCTCCGGAACACTACAGTAAAGTTGCATTTTATGGTTTGTTCCTTGGTCCTGGAGATCTTCATACCCAATTAGTGAAAATCATCCTTGTTTGTTTTCAGGACTTGGCAGCAATGTAGGAGAAAGAGCAGCCACCGCTGCGGCTGTGACGGATGCGGGGGTGTGTGCGCAAGGGCTAGTGAGGAGGAGCGCAGGTGTCTTGCGGGTTGATGGAAGTTAAGTCGGTGGTTGATGTAGGCAGGTCCTTGATCGTGTAGGGCTTTGTAGGCATGCATAAGGATCTTGAAATGGCATCTCTTCTGGATGGGGAGCCAGTGGAGGTTTCTGAGGTGGGGAGTGATGTGGGTCTGTTTGGGGAGGTCCAGGATGAGTCTGGCTGCAGCGTTCTGTAGGGTCTGGAGTATTCTGAAGAGCTGGGTGGAGATGCGGGAGTAGAGTACGTTGCCGTAGTCGAGGCGGCTGGTGACAAGGGCTTGGGTGAGGGTCTTTCTGTGGTTGACTGGGATCCATCTGAAGATTTTGCAGAGCGTGCGGAGGGTGTGGAAGCAGGAGGAGGCGACTGCGTTGACTTATTGTTTCATGGTCAATTCGCTGTCAAGGATGATGCCTAGGTTGGGTGCGTGGTCTGTTGGCGTCGGTGTAGGTCCGAGTTCTACTGGCCACTCGGTCCCATATGGATGTTTTTCCTGAAGATCAGTACTTCTGTCTTGTCAGAGTTGAGTTAATTCGCTATCATCCAGTTGGCTACATTGGTCATGGCGTCGCAAAAGTTTGTTCTGGTGGTGGAGGGGTTGAGTGTCGTCTGCATAGGAAATAATGTTGAGGCCGTGGGATATGATGATGTCTGCGAGGGGGGGGTCATGTAGGTGTTGAACAATGTGGGGCTGAGGGATGATCCTTGGGGTACGCCTCATATGATGTTCTTGGGTTCGGAGGTGAAGGGAGCCTGCTGGATGCTCCGAGTCCATCCTGTGAGGAAGGAGGCGATCCATTTAAGGGCGTTTTACTGTATGCCAATGATGTAGAGTCTGTTGATGAGGGTGTGGTGGGATACGGTGTTGAATGCAGCAGAGAGGTCGAGGGGATCAGGGCAGCAGTCTCCCCGTGGTCTAGGAGGGTTCTGATGTCGTCTGTGGTAGCGATCAGTACGGTCTCCATGCTGTGGTTGGCTCTGAATCCTGATTTGGAGGCCTCAAGCAGGTAGTTTTGTTCCAGGTATTTTGTGAGCTGTCCGGAAAGGCTGCTGTGGTGATGGAGGTGTTGAGGATGCTGGTGAGTTTCGTGCTGATTTGGCTGGTTCAGAGTTTGCATGGATGGTGGGGGCAAGGATCAGTCATTTCTCTGGAGTGGATGGACGACATGATGGCCATGGTGGCCTGTGTGGTGAGTGGAGACCATGTGGTGATCTTTCGGATGGTGTGCGCTCGTTGGCCGAGGCTGTTGAGGTTGAGAGCAGAGGGGGGGGGGGGGGGTCAAAGCTGTAGTAAATGGTTGCAATCTTGCCGTGGAAGTAGTCCGAGAAGGTGTCGCAGAGTTCTTGGGAGGGGTGGATTGTGTTCTCTGTGGCTGCCAGGTTGGAGAATTCCTTGACTATTTTGAATAGTTATTTTGTGTGATTGGCTGCTATATCGATGGGGGTGTGATGGCTGCTCCCTTGCTTTACTTGATGAACAGGTGATAATTGCTGAGGGCTGCTTTGTAAGCGCCTCTGTCGGAGGGCTTCCTGGTGGAGTGCCATTTCTCGAGTTGGTAGCAGTAGCACTTGGTGGTTTGGGGTGTACCACTTGTTTTGAGGTTTTATTGGTTTTTGCTGGTTTTATCTGGTGAACTCTGTCGGCACATTTGGTGATCCAGGTGGAGAAGTTCGGGACGGCCTGCTCTAGGTCAGATGATGTTTCGGGTTGGGTGGTGCTGTGGGCCTGGGTCCACTATGTCTCTGTTACCTTGCCTCAGCTGCAGGGGGAGAAGCTGTGACGCTTGGTGATGGTGTGCTGTGCGCCGGAGATGGTGACATGAACGATGGCGTGGTCAGACCAAGTGGGTTCTGTGATTTGGCTGAATTTGGTTCTATCGCTGCAGGAGAAAATTGGGTCAAGTGTGTTTCCAGCTTTGTGATTGGGTTCGGTGACCAGTTGGGTGAGGCGGATGTTGTTCAGGTTCTCCAGGAGAGTGGTAGAGTTGGCGTTGTTGGGGTTGTTGAAGTGGAAACTGAGGTCACCGAGTAGGACGTAGTGGTTGGAGTTGATGGCTGGGGGGAGAGGAGGTTAAGAGATGGCGTTGCACAAAGCTGGTCGAGGTCCTGAGGGTCTGTATACGAGGGTGCCTCTTATAGCTGTCTTGGTGTCAAACTGTAGTTGGACGTTGAGGTGTTTCATGAGAGGTGTGGGGTCGTCGTTGGTGGCGATGCATCCAATGGTGTCCTTGAAGATGATGGCGATACCTCCACCATGTTTGTTGGTGCAGTCTCGGTGTATTATCCTGTAACCATCGGGTGTTGCGGTGGCACTGTCAGGGGTTTGAGCAGCGGCTGAGCCATGTTTCGGTGATGAAGGCAATGTTGGGGGAGAGGGTGGTGTTGGTGCCCCAGATTTCGGTGGCGTGTTTGCAGAGGGACCGGGCGTTCAGCAAGATGCACTGGAGTGGTTCCGGGTTGTTTGTAGTCTTCCGGGCAGGTGAGGCGTGGGATCCTGTGTGGACTGGCGGTCCCGTATTGCAGGACAAGAGGCAGTGTTGGCAGGAGAAAGGTCCTTTGGTTGCTTGCGGGGAGGAGGTGCAGCAGTAGCTGTTTCGGTGTCCGGGGTCCAGGGCCAGGAGCTCCTTGGCAGTGTAGTGGTGGGAGGGCCAGGGTTCCTGGCGCTGGGCGCGGGCCAGGCGAGGACGGGTGCAGATGAGCTTGCTGCAGGCTCCATTAAGTTGGCCTTGAAGGGGAGGAGCGCTGGGTGGCTGGAGAAGGAAAACAGCGGGAAGATGGCGTTTCAGGAAGGAGTCGCGACCGCTTATTACGGTGGTTGATTGTTCATTCCTCTCTGCGTGGATCATCTATAGAAATGCTTTGAAAGAATTCCACAGCATGATTAGGGTAGCCAGAAGAGAGTACTTGGCTGATTGCATTTATAAGGCTGATAACTCGACTAAGGAGGTGTTTAAAGTGGTCAAATCTTTCCTTAAACCCAGAGCTGTGGAGACCACTGTGCAACCCTCACTCGCCTTGTGCGAAAGTATCTCCGTCTTTTTTGACAATAAAATTCAGGAAGTGTATAAATCCTTCTCAGGGCGGTCAGAAACGGAGAAATGTGACAAGAGGGTAGTTAGAGACACAGAACCGTCTTTTATGTCGTTTTCCAAAATTTCCCAACAGGATGCTATGTCAGAAATTGTGAGGTGTAAGTCGGGGGCACCTGATGATCCTTGTCCCCCAACACTATGGAAAGTGCTGGCCCACTCCTTGTCGCACACTCTGAAGCACACCTGGAACTCCTCCCTGTCGACTGGTACTTTTCCAGATATCTGGAAACACGCTACTCTCCTCCGCTAAGAAAAAAACGAATGGGGATCCCGGGATCTGACCAATTATAGACCCATCTCTCTGCTGCCAGCTCCGGCTAAGATGTTGGAAAAATTGGTGCAGAGGCAACTGTCTAGTTTCATCGAAAAGGAGGGCATCCTGCATGATACCCAATCTGGTTTCAGGTCGGGATTTAGTACTGAGACAGCCCTCCTGTAGGTGGCGGAACTAGTTAGACAGGCTGCAGATTCAGGGGCCTCCGCGATGCTGGTGCTCCTGGATCTGTCGGCCGCATTCGATACACGTTGACCATACCATGCTGTCGGAGAGACTGCTGGATATTGGTATTGGAGGTTCCGCTCTGGCATGGTTGAAATCCTATTTGGAGAATCGCACTCAGAAGGTTGCGCTCCAACCTTTTCTATCCAAGCCGAAACAGCTCTGGTGTGGAGTCCCTCAGGGGTCAGCACTCAGCCCTCTCCTGTTTAATGTGTACCTGGCTCCTTTGTTTACCCTGATAGCCAATTGGGGGATAAAAGCAATCTCCTACGCAGATGATACACAATTGGTTTTCACTTTTAAAGAGCAGACCGAGGTTGCCTTTGAGAGCTTCAAGGGTTGCATGAAAGACATAGCGTTGTGGATGAACAACAACAAACTCAGGCTCAACGCAGGAAAGACAGAGGTGTTGTTCTTCGGGAAAGAGCCACCCCAGTTTCGGATCTCTGGTGGCCTACTGAAATGGGTCCCCCTCCCTCACCGGCAGATTGTATAAAAAATCTGGGTGTAAAGTGGGAGGCTGACCTTTCCTTCTCGGCTCAGATACGTCAGGTGACTGCCACCTGCTTCTGTCAACTGAGGAATCTGAAGAAATTTTTGCATCTACTTCCAGAGGAGTGTCGGAAAAAGATAGTACATGCTTTAGTGACTTCCAGGCTAGACTATGCTAATGGCCTTTATTTGGGTCAGCCTGAGTATCTGATCAAGCGCCTGCAGATAGTGCAAAATGCGTCTGCGAGACTAATCAGGCGAGTGCCGTTCCGCGAGCATGTCTCTCTGCATCTAAAAGCACTTCACTGGCTTCCAGTGAGGAAAAGAATCAAATTTAAGGCCTTGACGCTGGTGTTCCGTGCTATGCATGGCAACTGCCCCATCTACCTGAAACACAGACTACGTGGATACAAACAGTCTAGAACCTTGAGGTCCAATTCCCAAAATCTACTATGTATCCCCCGTTTTAAAAAGGCACGTATGGGGGGCAGATCTTTTACGCTCTGTGCTGCAAAGCTATTGAACTCCCTGCCGAGCAATTTCCGCATTATAGAAACAGAGCCCCTCTTTAGGAAAATGGTGAAAACCTGGCTCTTTAGGGCAGACTGAGGGCCCGAGGCTATGCCCTGAGCGGTCCAGCGCTGCACTACTTTTCGCTTAGCGCCGGGACACCTCTGTTTGAGGTAGCTGTCGCGCTTTACAAGTGTCTGTATTATTATTATTATTATGTCCGAGTCATTCTACTGATAGCCTATTCTCAGCCTGATAAAATGGTGGTTACATTACTTAATTGAACAAAAATAATCTTCAGAAAGGACTTTTTGAGTTCTATTACTCTGTGCTTTTCTTCAAAAGGTATTTATCCTTGCCGTATTAATTACGAAGCACGTCTAAATCTTGAACATCTCTTCTATCAGATTTTGATCTTACAATTTATGACCTAAGCCTGATGAAGTTCCAAAAGGTTTTATCTTTGGGGAACGAAACGCGTTGGCTGTTTTTATGAATCAATTTTGAAATAAAGGAAGAATTTAATGAAATAACAACGGACTACATGTGTTGTGTTCGGTGCACCTCCTATTGCTTAAACAGCGGGAAGAGGGCAAGAAACTAACAGAAAAGGCAAAAAGAGGGCAAGAAACTAGCAACCAAACACTGGTGTCATGATATGAACAACCACACGGAAGCCATCATCGACACATCTCCCCGCCGTCCCCTAATACCCCCCCCCCAGTTTACCCCCAAAGTAAGCAGTTAGCGATACCAGCCGGCAGTTCCGAAGCCGGTGCTAGTTGAAGGGGAACGCACCCGCTCCACGAAACATTACAATGCACCTATAAACAAATATGGGGACAGACATAACTCCGTAATCACGGGAATGTTAACCCAGCCAGGTTGCTGAAAACATAATGACGAAGTAAATGGACTTAAACAAATAGATAGCAACCGGAATGTACTAAGTACAAATGTAAATTATGTATCGTATGAAATGCTATCGCAAATTTGTATGTGAAATGCAAAAACCCAATAAACAAATTTAAACAAAAAAAAAAGAGGGCAAGAAACTAGCAGATAAGGCAGAAACAGAGTGCCAGAAATAAGCAGAAGAGGCAAAAAGAGGGCAAGAAACAAGCAGAAAAGGCAAAAACAAGGCAAGAAATTAGCAGAAAAGGCATATAACAGAGGGCCAGAAACAAGCAGAAGAGGCAAAAAGAGGGCAAGAAATGCACAGTGAAGGCAGAAACAAAGGGCAGCAAGTGATAAAGCAGCAAAAGGGTAGCGGACTGCGGGCAAGCTGGACAGGAGAACTGTCGCCGGGGGAGTTGGCACGAGGACCTGCTGAATGGGGTAGTGCTGTGGCCTCCATTAAGTAGGTCCTGGGGGGAGGGGCGCTGAATGGCAGGAGGAGGAACGAGGGAAACGGCGGGAAGAGGGCAAGAAACAAGCAGAAAAGGCAAAAAGATGGCAAGAAAAGAGCAGAAAAGGCAAAAAACAGAGGGCAAGAAAGGAACAGAAGAGGCAAAAAGAGGGCAAGAAATGAGAAGGAAAGGCAGGAAACAGAGCAAGACACAAGCAGAAAAGGAAACAAGAAGACAAGAAACGAGCAGAGAAGGCAGAAAACAGAGGGCCAGAAACGAGCAGGAGAGGCAAAAAGAGGCAAAAAACAAGCAGGAAAGGCAGAGAACACAGGATAAGAACGAGCAGAAGAGGCAAAAAGAGGGCAAGAAATGAGCAGGAAAGGCAGAAAACAGAGGGCCAGAAAAGAGCAGAAGAGGCAAAAGAGGGCAAGGAACGAGCAGTGAAGGCAGAAACAGAGGGCAGCAAGCGATAATGCAGCAAGAGGGTAGCGGACTGCAGGCAAGCTGGACAGGAGACATGTCGCAGGGGAAGCTGGCATGATGACCTGCTCAATGGGGTCCCACCGCGGCCTCCATTAAGTAGGTTAGGGGAGAAGGAGCGCTGGGTTGCGGAGCAGGGAAATGGTGAGAAGAGGGCAAGAAAGGAGCAGAAGAGGCAAAAAGAGGGCAAGAAATAAGCAGAAAAGGCAGAAAGCAGAGGTCAAGAAACGAGCAGAAAAGGCAGAAAACAGAGGGCCAGAAATGAGCAGTAGAGGCAAAAAGAGGGCTAGAAACTGGCAGGAAAGGCAGAAAACAGAACAAAAAACAAGCAGAAAAGGCAAAAAGAGGGCAAGAAATGAGCAGAAGAGGCAGAAAACAGAGTGCCAGAAATGAGCAGAAGAGGCAAAAAGAGGTCAAGAAACAAGCAGAAAAGGCAGAAAACAGAGCAAGAAATGAGCAGAGAAGGCAAAAAGAGGGCAAGAAACGAGCTGAAGCGGCAAAAACAACAGAGCAAGAAACTAGCAGAAAAGGCAAAAACGAGGCAAGAAACAAACAGTGAAGGCAGAAACAGAGGGCAGAAAACGATAAAGCAGCAAGAGGGTAGAGGACTGCGGGCAAGCTGGGCAGGAGACCTATAGCAAGGGGATTTGGCACGGGGACCTGTTCAATGGGGTCAAGCTGTGGCCTCTATTAAGTAGGTCCTGGGGGGGCACTGGATTAAAGGAGGAGGGAAACGGCGGAAAGAGGACAAGAAATGTGCAGCAAAGGCAAAAAGAGGGCAAGAAACTAGCAGAAAACAGAGCAATAAAGAAGCAGAAAAGGCAAAAAAAGAGTAAGAAATGAGCAGAAAAGGCAGAAAACAGAGGGCTGAAAATGAGCAGAAGAGGCAAAAAGACGACAAGAAATGAGCAGGAAAGGCAAAAAGAGGGCAAGAAACTAGCAGAAAACAGAGGGCCAGAAACGAGCAGAAGAGGCATAAAGAGGGCATGAAACAAGCAGAAAAGGCAGAAAACAGAGGGCTAGAAACAAGCAGAAGAGGCAGAAAGAGGGCAGAAAACGAGCAGATAAGGCAAAAAGAGGGCAAGATATTAGCAGAAAAGGCAGAAAACAGAGAGCCAGAAATGAGGAGAGGCAAAAAGAGGGCACGAAACGAGCAGATAAGGCAGAAAACAAAGGGCCAGAAACGAGCAGAAGAGGCAAAAAGAGGGCAAAAAACGAGTAGTGAAGGCAGAAACAGAGGGCGGCAAGCAATGAAGCAGCAAGAGGTTAGCGGACTGCGGGCAAGCTGGAAAGGAGAACTGTCGCAGGGGGAGCTGTCACAAGGACCTACTGAAGTGGGAATATAGCCCCAATTCACAAAGCATAAACAATAGCTTCAGTTTTGGGAACCATGGACTGGCAATGCACAAAACAATATCAACAGGATATAGGCAAATGGAATGCAAATCACGATGGAGAGAGAAAGAAGCAGAGGCTCATCCAGCTTCCTGTTCTTATAGACTGAACATCAAAAGAGGGAATGAACCACTAGTGTCTCTTATGCCAGAGTCTCTGAAAAATATTTTTGAGACCCTCAACCACGCTGTCACTGCCTGCAGTGTATGTTTTTCACTGCTGGTGTGATCAGGTGAATAGCGTCATCATCGGTTCTTTACCACTTGATTGTCCCGTTCTCCAAGTGGTACTACATCCTCCCTGGGTGACGACAGTGGCATGTGTTTAAAATTATCTCCTGTCAAATGGAAACGGTTTTAATAAAATAAATTGACAACGATAAGGTGAAAAACTGGACGGGGTTGATATGGGCAAACTATTAGACCACAACACCTGGTAATCAGGTCGGAATGTTTCTGCCAATGTGAGCCCTAATGGGTCTCATGGCTTTCATCAGGACCATAATAGTTGAAAACTTCATTGACATGCAAAATGGAGGGCGAGTTAAGTAACTTACCCATTTTCTTCCGTAAGCACACTTTGCTCAGAATATGGAACAGTTGTCGGTTCTATATTGGACCTAGAACTGTTACGGGAATACTGTAGCCCCTGGTCATGGGGAACGCTTAGTATGCTGTTAAGCTGGATCAGGCTTTGTGCTGCGGTTCTGTTAGTATCGCATCTGCCGCATGATCCGGAATGCGTCGGGATGTGGTGTGGAGGCATTCTTATCATTCTGCTGTGTGGGCTGGATTTGACCAGTTATGCGTAAGATTTGCATCTGGGTCAAAATAGCCAAATGGAGTCTTCTTTATGATCTTTCTACCAGAACCCTCTAACCAGGGGATCTGTTTTAACCCAGCACATGGAAGGTTCCATCTCTTCTCCCCATAGTTAATAAAAATCTGTAAGATAAGGTATTGTGCACCCTAACCATCACACGAGGTGCAGTATACGGAAGAGCGATTCAAGATATGTACAACATTCTAAAAGCCCATTATTCGCGTGATTCTAAATAAGAAGCTTCATTCAAGGGGATCAAAGAACAAGTTACTTACTTTCGGTAATGCTCTTTCTAGTGCATACACTATCTAACCAAGAAGTCAGATAGATATATAGCTCCTAAAGTAGCCTCATGTTGCCTATTAGATACACCAAATTCATTGTCTATCACATCATTGAACCAAAACAAGTATGAGGCTCTCCAGGTAATACCTGAGAGTCAAGGAGAGAAACTGAAATAAAGAATACAAATGTATACACTGTCTGACGGATGAATTTAAATACGTTAAAGGGATCCTATAGGGAAGTCTGAGCAATTCAAAAATCAATTTGGAATCACCTTATTTACAAACTAATTTCCATTCCCCTTGTACAGTATCCAGAATAATGTAAATAGTCGTACAAATACCAATCCTCACTTTTCACCTTCTTTCTTAAATTCGTTTACTCTTATTTTTTTTTTGCGTGTGATTATATACAACAGCTCCAAGTTCCACCAAGGACTTGTAGAACTCTTCCTGGGCGGGGGCTACCGTATGAGAGGGTGGAACTCTCATAATATGTACGCTCCGACTTCCAAAGGAAAGATGAGCACACGCGAGGTTGTATCTGTACGAGCATTAAAAAAGGCAACCGCCGAAAAGCGTCTGCTCTTGGAATAAAATTCATGAATCCTGAAACCCAGCGAGTTCTCATCTTTCCTTTGGAAGTCGGAGCGTATATATATATATTTCTGTCCTGTACCGAAGGACCATAATATGGCCAACATGATGAGAGACCTAAAAACCTTCGAGAGAAGATGCAGACTTGCAGAATACTTTTACAATAATTCTAATGTTGGTCTGCCAAGCTACCTTCCAGATCCATTTAAGAAGTTCCGCCATCCCAAATCATGGACTCCTCAATGTGGTAGAAATCCTGTTCTTGATACATACATTTTATCCATCAACAAACTCATCAAGGAATCAACACCTAAGAGGATTTTTGATAACATTACCCGAGAAGAGAGAAAAGCTCTCCACCTCCTTCAACAGAGAATGGATGTCATTATAAAACCGGCAGACAAAGGTGGTGCAGTGGTTGCCTTGAAAGTAAGTGATTATATTGAGGAAGGAATGAGACAACTAATGGATACCAACACTTACAAACCTTTAGAAACTGATCCCACAGTAGACTTAAACAAAGAAATTAAGAACATGGTTGTAAGGTACAAGAGCTTAAACCTCATTGATGAAACAACAGCAGATATACTTGTTCATCCCAAACCAAGACCTGGGAGATTTTATATGCTTCCCAAAATTCACAAAATGAACAATCCTGGCCGTCCCATCATCTCTGGCAATGACACAGCTACTGAGAGACTATCTTTATTTGTCGACCTGCACCTCCAGCCCATTGTACAGGAACTTCCATCATTTGTTAAAGATACCAGTCACTTCCTTCAGATTATTGAAAAATTAAACCAAACCTACACATTTGATGATGATACTCTTCTGGCTACATTTGATGTTACATCATTATACACCAATATACCACATGAGGATGGGCTTATGGCATTATCTGAAGCTCTTAATAAAAGAACTGTGAAAAAGCCATCAACAAATGTGCTTACCAACTTTGCAAGAGTTATCCTTAAATCCAACAATTTTACATTCAATGGTAAACACTATCTGCAGATACAAGGGACTTCCATGGGCACTCGGATGGCTCCATCCTATGCAAATATCTTCATGGGCAAACTAGAGAACTGTATACTTGCTACTTATAGCATCAAACCACTGGTATGGCTAAGATACATTGATGACATATTTATAATATGGAATGCAGGAAGTAGAGCATTGGAACAATTTACAGCTTATATCAACAATATCCATCCTACCATCAAATTTACCAGCAGCAATACTAAACAGAAGCATCATCTCCCTTTTCTGGATGTGCTACTCACCATTCATGAACAAAAAATTACAACTGATCTGTACCACAAGCCTACAGATGCTCATTTGTATCTAAACTGGACTTCATGTCACCCACACCACACTAAACTGAGCATCATCTACAGCCAAGCACTCAGAATAAGACGCATCTGCAGCAATGAGGAAACCTGTAAAGACCATCTACAGGAGCTTGCTACATTATTTAAAAGACGAGGCTATCCTCTGCATATCATACAGCAACAAATTGACAAGTCTTTGCAGTTACCCAGAGAAGCACTTATTTGGAATACCAACGGCAGAAACAAAAGTGACAGAACTCCATTTGTGGTTGACTATCATCCATCAGCTCCCAACTACAGAAATATAATGCAAAAACATTTCCCTTACTGTCTACTTGTGAAAAATTGCAAAAGGTTTTTCCAAAACCGCCAGTCATTGCTTACCGCAGAGCTCCAAATTTACGATCTCTTATTGTGAGAGCTGAACTCAAGCAAGTTGTAACAAATGCAGGGGTTCATTGCTGTGACTCTAAAAGGTGCATCACGTGTGAATACCTTTTACAAACATCATCAGTAACTAGTTCTGTTACAAGAAGGACCTATGGAATAAGACAGCATCTTACATGTCGCTCAACATGCATTATTTATGTGATTCAGTGCCAACGGCAAAGCTGTAAAAAACAATATGTAGGCCAAACAGTGAATGACCTCCGTACACGATTCAGGAACCACAAATCGGCAATAATTAATAAGAAAATTGACCAGCCTGTAGCCAATCATTTTAACCTTGTGGATCATTTACTATCAGATTTGAAGATTTTCCCCGTGGAACATGTCTCAAAGGAAGAACTACTGGACTCCAGAGAAAACTTCTGGATGTACCGTTTAAAATCACTGCATCCAGATGGACTGAACATTACTGATAATACAACCTGATTACTGCATATCTCAAGAGCTCTCAGGACTGCATTGATTCCACATTCCAAATAGAATCTTCACTCATGATGCTTTTTGAAAATTCAGCTGTGTCATCTGTGCAGCCACTGAGCAAACCATCTTGTACTACCTGAGGAAGGCGGAAGCTGAAACGTTGTAGTTGAAATATATTTTTGTTCTTTGGTGAATCTATCTGTTTGAGTCACTTCTTTCTTGGATATTTTATTTCTTTGTGACTCATTGTATCCTTTGGGATCCAGATTTTTGCCCTGGCTGGCTGTTGTTTTCTTGTGATCCTCCATCTTCAAGTATACTCTTTTGGGATTACAAACCTGTATCCTCCCCGGATCCGACACTCAAGCCAGAAGCAACCACCATGTCAAGAACAAATCTACATCCTAGATATGCGCTGTTCATCCAGGAGAAAATCAGTAAGTGCCAATTTACAATAGCACATTTACAAATCTATAAAAAACTTAACATCTATCCTATGGGGTTGGAGGTTAAGTCTAAGCCACCTTTTAAACTAACTAGTTGTGAATGGTCAGCTACATGGAATATTTTACTGCATAACTCATCAATGGCCCTACTATTGGCATCTATTAAAGTAACCATTCAAAAAATGCAAATGCTTAAAGCCAAGCTACAAAAAGAACTGGAACTTTTAAAGAACACAAAAAGTGACTCTGAAGTGGCACACATACTACAGAGGGTTGCAGTAGTAAAAAAGATGACTGCCAGGAATGCTATTGAAATTAAATCTGCAAAACTAAAAAGAGATATGTTAAGATTTCATATACCTCCTCTTCCAACTCACCACTTTCTAAATCATTCTGTTTTTGGAGATTTTCTTGTCAGTGTAAGCCCTGTGAGTAAACAGCATAAAAAAAACAGAAGATTTATAAGACAAAAAAAGCTGCATAGCATCAGCCAGCTACAACCCTTCCAGACATCCGACCCAGTTATTGACTTGACTGGAGGGCTCCTATCACCAGGTGAATTGAACCTCTTGAGCAAAGGCCTCTATTTCTGTCCTGTACCGAAGGACCATAATATGGCCAACATGATGAGAGACCTAAAAACCTTCGAGAGAAGATGCAGACTTGCAGAATACTTTTACAATAATTCTAATGTTGGTCTGCCAAGCTACCTTCCAGATCCATTTAAGAAGTTCCGCCATCCCAAATCATGGACTCCTCAATGTGGTAGAAATCCTGTTCTTGATACATACATTTTATCCATCAACAAACTCATCAAGGAATCAACACCTAAGAGGATTTTTGATAACATTACCCGAGAAGAGAGAAAAGCTCTCCACCTCCTTCAACAGAGAATGGATGTCATTATAAAACCGGCAGACAAAGGTGGTGCAGTGGTTGCCTTGAAAGTAAGTGATTATATTGAGGAAGGAATGAGACAACTAATGGATACCAACACTTACAAACCTTTAGAAACTGATCCCACAGAAGACTTAAACAAAGAAATTAAGAACATGGTTGTAAGGTACAAGAGCTTAAACCTCATTGATGAAACAACAGCAGATATACTTGTTCATCCCAAACCAAGACCTGGGAGATTTTATATGCTTCCCAAAATTCACAAAATGAACAATCCTGGCCGTCCCATCATCTCTGGCAATGACACAGCTACTGAGAGACTATCTTTATTTGTCGACCTGCACCTCCAGCCCATTGTACAGGAACTTCCATCATTTGTTAAAGATACCAGTCACTTCCTTCAGATTATTGAAAAATTAAACCAAACCTACACATTTGATGATGATACTCTTCTGGCTACATTTGATGTTACATCATTATACACCAATATACCACATGAGGATGGGCTTATGGCATTATCTGAAGCTCTTAATAAAAGAACTGTGAAAAAGCCATCAACAAATGTGCTTACCAACTTTGCAAGAGTTATCCTTAAATCCAACAATTTTACATTCAATGGTAAACACTATCTGCAGATACAAGGGACTTCCATGGGCACTCGGATGGCTCCATCCTATGCAAATATCTTCATGGGCAAACTAGAGAACTGTATACTTGCTACTTATAGCATCAAACCACTGGTATGGCTAAGATACATTGATGACATATTTATAATATGGAATGCAGGAAGTAGAGCATTGGAACAATTTACAGCTTATATCAACAATATCCATCCTACCATCAAATTTACCAGCAGCAATACTAAACAGAAGCATCATCTCCCTTTTCTGGATGTGCTACTCACCATTCAAGAACAAAAAATTACAACTGATCTGTACCACAAGCCTACAGATGCTCATTTGTATCTAAACTGGACTTCATGTCACCCACACCACACTAAACTGAGCATCATCTACAGCCAAGCACTCAGAATAAGACGCATCTGCAGCAATGAGGAAACCTGTAAAGACCATCTACAGGAGCTTGCTACATTATTTAAAAGACGAGGCTATCCTCTGCATATCATACAGCAACAAATTGACAAGTCTTTGCAGTTACCCAGAGAAGCACTTATTTGGAATACCAACGGCAGAAACAAAAGTGACAGAACTCCATTTGTGGTTGACTATCATCCATCAGCTCCCAACTACAGAAATATAATGCAAAAAACATTTCCCTTACTGTCTACTTGTGAAAAATTGCAAAAGGTTTTTCCAAAACCGCCAGTCATTGCTTACCGCAGAGCTCCAAATTTACGATCTCTTATTGTGAGAGCTGAACTCAAGCAAGTTGTAACAAATGCAGGGGTTCATTGCTGTGACTCTAAAAGGTGCATCACGTGTGAATACCTTTTACAAACATCATCAGTAACTAGTTCTGTTACAAGAAGGACCTATGGAATAAGACAGCATCTTACATGTCGCTCAACATGCATTATTTATGTGATTCAGTGCCAACGGCAAAGCTGTAAAAAACAATATGTAGGCCAAACAGTGAATGACCTCCGTACACGATTCAGGAACCACAAATCGGCAATAATTAATAAGAAAATTGACCAGCCTGTAGCCAATCATTTTAACCTTGTGGATCATTTACTATCAGATTTGAAGATTTTCCCCGTGGAACATGTCTCAAAGGAAGAACTACTGGACTCCAGAGAAAACTTCTGGATGTACCGTTTAAAATCACTGCATCCAGATGGACTGAACATTACTGATAATACAACCTGATTACTGCATATCTCAAGAGCTCTCAGGACTGCATTGATTCCACATTCCAAATAGAATCTTCACTCATGATGCTTTTTGAAAATTCAGCTGTGTCATCTGTGCAGCCACTGAGCAAACCATCTTGTACTACCTGAGGAAGGCGGAAGCTGAAACGTTGTAGTTGAAATATATTTTTGTTCTTTGGTGAATCTATCTGTTTGAGTCACTTCTTTCTTGGATATATATATATATATATATATATATATATATATATATATATATATATTCACTGAAAAAACCATAGGTCTTAGGGACAGTTATAGTTAGTTGGACATTTCACTCGTACAAAACCATAGAAATTCCCCCGTTATAGTTAGTTCAGCTAACTATAACTCGCGCCCCCGCAATGCACTGCTGATGACGTCACATATTACATCACTCATGACATGGTCAGTGACATCACTGATGACATCACTGATGACATCATCCAGTGACTGTGTGTTTCTGTAAAGTTTAAATATGTTTAATATATATTGGGAAAGGCGTATTGAAGAATGAGTGGGTGTATAAGTGTCTGAATGGATGATTTAGTACGTGAGTGACTGACTCTACAAGTGAGTGATTAAATGTATCTTACTGAATGCATGGGTTAGTGACTAAACTGTGTGAATATCTGTATCCGTCTGTCTGTTGGTTTGTAAGCGGCTGCATGGCTTTCTGAATAGCTACATGAGTGTCTACATGGGTTATTGATTGATTGTCTGAGTATCTGTATGGGTGCCTGAGTGTTTGTGTGGGTGGGGTGTGTGTGACTCTGTGCATAGATGTGTGAGTTGGTGATTCACTGGGTGCATGGTTTCAAGAGTGCATCTGTGATGGACTGTATGGGTGGGTGAGTGTGTGTATGGGTGTGTTAGTGATTGAATGTATATCTCAGTGGTACATGTGTGAGTAACTACATATGTAAAAGGCAGTATATATGTGTGTTGGAGTATATAAATGGCTATAAGTGAGAGTGTGTGATTGTGAGAGTGGCTGTATGGATGAGTGTGTACTTGTATCAGTGATTGTATAAGAGTGTAAGAATGTGCTAGTATTTGTATGAGTAAGTGAGCTGGTGTGTGTATAACTGTATAGGTGAGTAAATGGGTGTGTGATTAAGTTTTTGCATGACTGACTAGGTGTGTGAGTACCTCTATGGATGAGTGGCGGTGTGTGAGTGTTTATATAGGTGTATGAGTGCATATGATAGTCCTGTACTGAGTGACTAAGTATGAGTGACTGTACGGGTGAGTGAGTGGATGTGTGTGTAGACCTAAGAATCAGTGAGTGGGTATGTAGTTTTTGGTGTTGGAGTGTCTATGGTTTTGAGAATGGCAGTCTGTAATTTAGAGTGGGTGTATCAAAAGTTATATTAGGGTGTGAGAAGATGCATGAAATTATCACATGGATGATGTCATCAGTGATGTCATTTGAGATGTCATCAGTGATGTCATCAGTGATGTCACTGACCATGTCATGAGTGATGTAATATGTGACGTCATCAGCAGTGCATTGCGGGCGCGAGTTATAGTTAGCTGAACTAACTATAATGGGGGAATTTCTATGGTTTTGTACGAGTGAAATGTCCAACTAACTATAACTGTCCCTAAAACCTATGGTTTTTTCAGTGAATTTCAAAGGTTTTTTAAATGCTAATTTCTAACTATAACGTGTCTGAAACCTATGGTTTTTTCAGTGAATTTCAAAGGTTTTTAAATGCTAATTTCTAACTATAACGTGCCTGAAACCTATGATTTTTAAGTGAATTTCAAAGGTTTTTTTAAATGCTAGTTTCTAACTATGCCTACAGAGGTAGGACATGTGAAGAAAGAAGAAAAACGCACAGAAAGAAGCAAAAGATGTGCAGAAAGAACCAACAGAGGAGCAGAAAGAGGCCTTGTTGCAAAATCATCCTGTGCCCACAACTTTTTCAGACGGGTACTGGTGGTAACTGACTCTGACTAACCAGAGCCAGTGCTATGCTAAAAGACACTTAGAATACAGTGAAAACACCTACATACACTAGGGAACACTATGCGTTGGGGTACCCCTGTGATTAGCATAACCTCCTCTGCAAGTCCCTAGTACATAATAGGGCAGGGGGATTAAAACTACCTCTTAAAACGCGCTACAGGGCGCGTTTGCACAGTGGTGAAGGGAGGGGGGGGGCCTGAGGTGACATGTGTGCAAACGCACCCCGTGGCGCGTTTTAAGTTGCGGGATTAAGTCCCCTTGAATTCTGAGGGTCCCTGGGGCCCAACTAGCCCCCCAGGTACCTACAGTTAGGACCACAGAGCTGAGTTGCAGGGAGGCGTTCCGAGGCCACGCACCTTTTTTCACCTCTCTGCAACGCAACTCTGTTGTGCTTACTGAAGGTACCTGGTGGGCTAGTTGGCCCCCAGGGTCCCTCAGGATTCAAAGGGAATTAATTCCCCAACTTAAAACGCACCACAGGGCGTGTTTGCGCACATGTCACCTGAGGCCCCGCCCCCTCCCTTCACCACTGTGAAAACACGCCCCGTGGTGCGTTTTAAGTTGGGGGATTAGGTCACCTTGAATCCTGAGGGTCCCTGGGGCCCAACTAGCCCACTAGGTACTTCCAGTAAGCACCACAGGCCTGCGTTGCAACGCCTGTAACAAATTGTGCATTTGTGTTTAGGTAGTGAAGAGGGTCGTGCTGGGGGTAGTGTTTTAGGGTTAAGGGTAGTGCAGTGGTGTTTGTGTAGTGTAGGGGGTCATGCTGGGGGTAGATTTAGGGTTTAGGGTAGTGCAGTGGTGTTTGGGTAGTGTAGGGAGTCGTGCTGGGGGGAGTGTTGTAGGGTTTAGGGTAGTGCAGTGGTGTTTGGGTAGTGTAGGGGGTCGTGCTGGGAGTAGTGTTTTAGGGTTTAGGGTAGTGCAGTGGTGTTTGGGTAGTGTAGGGGGTCGTGCTGGGGGTAGTGATTTAGGGTAGTGCAGTGGTGTTTGGGTAGTGTAGGGGGTACTGCTGGGGGTAGTGTTTTAGGGTTTAGGTTAGTGCAGTGGTGTTTGGGTAGTGTAGGGGTACTGCTGGGGGTAGTGTTTTAGGGTTTAGGGTAGTGCAGTGGTGTTTGTGTAGTGTAGGGGGTAGTGTTTTAGGGTTTAGGGTAGTGCAGTGGTGTTTGTGTAGTGTAGGAGGTCGTGTTTTAGGGTTTAGGGTAGTGTAGGGGGTCATGTGGGGGTAGTGTTTTAGGGATTAGGGTAGTGCATTGGTTTTTGGGTAGTGTAGGGGGTCATGCGGGGGGTAGTGTTTTAGGGTTTAGGGCAGTGCAGTGGTGTTTGGGTAGTGTAGGGGGTCGTGCTGGGGGAGTGTTTTAGGGTTTAGGGCAGTGCAGTGGTGTTCGGGTAGTGTAGGGGGTCATGCTGGGGGAGTGGTTTAGGGTTTAGGGCAGTGCAGTGGTGTTCGGGTAATATAGGGGGTCGTGCTGGGGGAGTGTTTGAGGGTTTAGGGCAGTGCAGTCGTGTTCGGGTAGTGTAGGGGGTTGTGCTGGGGTAGTATTTTAGGGTTTAGGGTAGTGCAGTGGTGTTCGGGTAGTGTAGGGGGTCGTGCTGAGGGTAGTGTTCTAGGGTTTAGAGCAGTACAGTGGTGTTTGGGCAGTGTAGGGGGTAATGCTGGGGGTGGTGTTTTAGGGTTTAGGGCAGTGCAGTGGTGTTCGGGCAGTGTAGGGGGTCGTGCTGGGGGTGGTGTTTCAGGGTTTAGGGCAGTGCAGTGGTGTTCGGGCAGTGTAGGGGGTCGTGTTTCAGGGTTTAGGCCAGTGCAGTGGTGTTCGGGCAGTGTAGGGGGTCGTGCAGGGGGTGGTGTTTCAGGGTTTAGGGCAGTGGTGTTCGGGCAGTGTAGGGGGTCGTGCTGGGGGTGGTGTTTCAGGGTTTGGGGCAGTGCAGTGGTGTTCGAGCAGTAAAGGGGGTCGTGCTGGGGGTGATATTTCAGGGTTTAGGGCAGTGCAGTGGTGTTCGGGCAGTATAGGGGCGGTGCAGGGGTGGTGTTTCAGGGTTTAGGGCAGTGCAGTGGTGTTCGGGCAGTGTAGGAGGTCTTGCTGGGGGAGTGTTTCAGGGTTTAGGGCAGTGCAGTGGTGTTCGGGCAGTGTAGGGGTCATGCTGGGGGTGGTGTTTCAGGGTTTAGGGCAGTGCAGTGGTGTTCGGGCAGTGTAGGGGTTGTGAAGGGGTGGTGTTTCAGGGTTTAGGGCAGTGCAGTGGTGTTCGGGCAGTGTAGGGGGTCGTGCTAGGGTATGTGTTTCAGGGTTTAGGGCAGTGCAGTGGTGTTCGGGCAGTGTAGGGGGTTGTGCTGGGGGTAGTGTTTTAGGGTTTAAGGTAGTGCAGTGGTGTTTGTGTAGTGTAGGGGTCGTGCTGGGGCAGTGTTTTAGGGTTTAGGGTAGTGCAGTGGTGCTTGTGTAGTGTAGGGGGTCGTGCTGGGGGTAGTGTTTTAGGGTTTAGGGTAGTGCAGTGGTGTTTGTGTAGTGTAGGGGGTCATGTTTTAGGGTAGTGCAGTGGTGTTTGGGTAGTGTAGGGGGTCGTGCTGGGGTAGTGTTTTAGGATTTAGGTTAGTGCAGTGGTGTTGGGGTAGTGTTTTAGGGTTTAGGGTAGTGCAGTGGTGTTTGTGTAGTGTAGGGGGTCATGCTGGGGGTAGTGTTTTAGGGTTTAGGATAGTGCAGTGGTGCTTGTGTAGTGTAGGGGGTCGTGCTGGGGTAGTGTTTTAGGGTTTAGGGTAGTGCAGTGGTGTTTTTGTAGTGTAGGGGGTCATGTTTTAAGATGCAACGCTCCAATACCTGACCAGTCTGCACTACATAAAACTGCAAAAAACTAAAAATAAAAAGTGTTTTGCACACTTTTGTCATTGGGCTATATGTGGGCTACATCTGGGTAATATTTGTGCTACATTTGGGCTCTTTTTTCACTGGTGGCCATCTTGGAAGACTTCTTTGTTATGAAGTTTCCTAATTTCCTCATTTACTGCAGTCTCCTCAGTAGGAAATACTTTCAGTTTTTTACTTTGATTCCATCAAGAAGGCATTCAGATGTGTCACACATTTGCCATAAATTCAGAATGTTATTACTCTAGTTGTTCATTAGATCACTGTAGTAAAGCTACTGCTCACCAAGGAGTTAACTGGAAGTCTACTGCTGGTATTGAAAGTGATTGTTTCAGTCTGCATGTCAGAATTTTCTAATGAAATAGAAGAGGATTTGAGATCTCACTTAAAACATGCACTAAATTTTCTTTTTGCAGCACTAACCATAATTTCTATGGCAAAATGAACCCCCTCATTTTGTTCCTTTTTAAATTAAATGTTTTAAGTGTTACCAGTTTATTCCAATCAAGATGGCTTCAGGTGTGCCATACTTTTGTCATAAGTAAGGCTGTTAGCACTCTAGTTGTTCTTTAGAACACTCTGGGAAGCTGCAGTAGAACACAAAGGCATCAACTGACAGGCTGCTCCTGTTGAACTATAACAGGAAGATATTTGAGATCTCACTTAAAACATGTCCTAATTTTTCTTTCTACAGCACTAACCATAATTTCTATGGCAAAATGAACCCCCTCATTTTGTTCCTTTTTAAATTAAATGTTTTAAGTGTTACCAGTTTATTCCAATCAAGATGGCTTCAGGTGTGCAATACTTTTGTCATAAGTAAGAGTGTTAGCGCTCTAGTTGTTCTTTAGAACACTCTGGGAAGCTGCAGTAGAACACAAAGGCATCAACTGACAGGCTGCTCCTGTTGAAATATAACAGGAAGATATTTGAGATCACACTTGAAACATGTCCTAATTTTTCTTTCTACAGCACTAACCATAATTTCTATGACGAAATGAACCCCATCATTTTGTTCCTTTTTAAATTAAATGTTTTAAGTGTTACCAGTTTATTCCAATCAAGATGGCTTCAGGTGTGCCATACTTTTGTCATAAGTAAGACAGTTAGCGCTCTAGTTGTTCTTTAGAACACTCTGGGAAGCTGCAGTAGAACACAAAGGCATCAACTGACAGGCTGCTCCTGTTGAAATATAACAGGAAGATATTTGAGATCACACTTGAAACATGTCCTAATTTTTCTTTCCAGAGCACTAACCATAATTTCTATGACAAGATGAACCCCATCATTTTGTTCCTTTTTAAATTAAATGTTTTAAGTGTTACCAGTTTATTCCAATCAAGATGGCTTCAGGTGTGCCATACTTTTGTCATAAGTAAGGCTGTTAGCACTCTAGTTGTTCTTTAGAACACTCTGGGAAGCTGCAGTAGAACACAAAGGAATCAACTGACAGTCTCTGCCCTTGTTGGATGTACATGTTTTACTGAGAATGTCAGACTTCATTCTCACATGACTGAGAAAGATAATGTGAATTTACAGAAAATATGCTTTCATTTTAGCTTCTGGGGCACCTTCCAAAACTGTATGGGACAAGCATGTGAAAATAGTTTTCTCTCAAACATGATTCATGATATCCCAGCAGAAGGTTTTTCACAGGGTAAAATCACCTTAGAACACACCACAATTCCTGAAATTAGTATGGTACCATCAACAAATGAATTCTAATGTAACTAAAGTCTGTTATCACCCTTTATAGTTCTCCTTTTGGTAACCCTCAAAATCTTCGATTCACTACAATGCATTTCAATGGGGTACTATCATTTATATTGGTCCCAAGATGGCTGCCAGCAATTCCAGGATGAAGTGCTGACAGCCAATCAGATCTCACGATGACATGTGTGGTTAGGCTCCGCCCAGATATATATGTGTTTTTACTTTTGATTTTCTCAGCAACTACTGAACGGATTTACACCATTTAACAAAAGGGTTCTTTTTGAACCAAGAACTACCTCTTTGCCAAATTTGGTGTAATTCCGTTCAGCAGTTCGGGCTGTAGCCTTGCATAAAGTTTCCTATGGGAAATTGATTTTTTGACTCTTATTATTTTAATTTCTCTGCAACTACTGAACGGATTTACACCATTTAAAAAAAGGGTTCTTTCTGAACCAAGAACTACCTCTTTGCCAAATTTGGTGTAATTCCGTTCAGCAGTTCGGGCTGTAGCCGTGTCTAAAGTTTCCTATGGGAAAATGAATGGGGAAAACACGTTTTGGGACCCCCCTTTTTCTCGGCCCCCGCTTGACGAATCACCCTGAGACTTTCAGGGTAGGAGCGGACCGGAGCGGGCCATAAAGTTTTAAAATTTTGCGAAGATTCGTCAACCGACGCAAGAGTTATTTCAAATAGAATGTCGCGGATTTCCTATGGAAAATAGGTCCTAACTATAACTATCTACTGGCGACCGCCAGTAGATAATATATATATATATATATATATATATATACAGCTTATGGTGATTACAATAAACATGAAACATTTAACAAAAACATCAATTCAAGTCGCATACAAATAACACAAAACTCCATACAGTAGACGGAACTAAATGAATTGATACGTATAAAGTCCTTATCAAAATGTCAATTGATAGGGACCAGTTTATTGATTCCTGCTAGTTCAATAAAAGTGTAGCCTGTACATTATTCTGATGGACTTTTTTTCAATCAGTCCTTAATTCTCGAGCACCCCGCACCTAAACTCATTAGTCCATCGCTATAAGGAAGGTGGGCTTTACTCATACAATGTTGATGCGTTTCGGCCTCTTCAATTTCTTTATAAAGGCCCTGATAGAGTGTATTCTTCTCGACCAACAAAATTATATTCATTACCGTTGGGATAGGTTTCTTGAAACAGAACCAGGTCAGTCCTGTCCAGGATCTATTGAAACAGTACCAGATCAAACATGTGTATTTGAAAAGACTGGTTAACTATGCCACTCTTGATTTTGACTGTTAGTATTCATTAATAGAGTGCTCCAAGAAAGTAGGACATTCATCTGATTATTAACCTTCATCATCCCTTTGTATATTCATCCAACAAAAGTTTTCCAATTACACATCTTTGACAGACAAGCATTGTGTAACTCAAATGCAGGTCTTTTAGTCTCCTCTTGACCCTGTCAAAACACTTCCTTTTTTTTTACACAGTCAGCATGAAATCAGTAACACTGAATTCTGGTTTTTTCATAGAATCGTGCCCTCCCTCCTAGCAAATGAAGAATAAAGTCATGATCATGGTAACTGAGAAAACGCGGTATTAAAGGCCAAAGAGGAGGAGAAGGTGGCACAGGTGGAACAGCAACTCTGCAAGCACATTTGTTTACCTTTTTTCTGCTGACAAAATACACCAAACCAAGTATGGGAAACAGTTCTCTCCATGTACTGGACTATCTTTATTTCCAGCTACAGTAGCCAAAAGACATAAATTGCCTTGATAAAGACAAAATTGACGAGACATTTGTTGGTTGCTTTCAGGAATCTAACACAATATTGAATTAGCTTATTTTAACTGTCATACTTCAGAATAACAATTTGCTCTGTATACCACACATAATACTTTTCTTTATGATAGTCTGATTTATATTGTGTAACACCTGTTACATTTGGTTATAGTAAAACCAGTTCTTTGACCACCCCCACTCTTTTGGGGTGCCATTAATTGTATCTGGGACCTCTTCAGTAAAGGGTCACTGCGAACATGGCACTTTTGACACAAGCTGACTGGGCGCCAACTAGGTGATGTGCGATATTCCTCACAGCCGCTGATTGCTGTTTTTAATATCTGTTGTTGTCTTGGTTTAATTTCTCAGCACACAAAAAAAGCACAAAGGACAGGCGTGTCACCTCTTGCAGTTTGCCCTCTTTATTCCTATGTAAGTGTACAAACTTCCACTCAAGCACAGGCACCCTGCCCTTTCAAGAGAGCATCTGGGTGACAAACCTGGCATGTCGCAGGATTTGGCTCAAGAAAGTCCATCACAGGAGAAGCAGTTTTTGTGTAGCTTACGTACGACAATGTGTTGGCTCAGATGGCTGCTGCTAGTCTTAGGGTGACTAGCTCAGAACTTCATACCCTCCATGCGTAGTCTGAATGACTGAGGGGAGACTGGGTGATGACCCAGAAAGCCCAGTCACCAAGTACCCTCAAGCAGTCTGTCGACAAATCCTCAACCTGCCCTTAGTCCATATTGAACCTATAAGTCTTGAGTGACCGTGGGCCTTGTATATGGTGCAATAGGAGTATGGTCAAAAGATCAAAGAGTTCTGCAGGCAGCAAGAAAGGGTTATCAGGGTCACAACAGTCTTGCCTGCATGAATCCTATCCCCAGTGGGAGACACGGAGGTGGCACCAAAACAGCTCATCATAAAAGGTCTCCAGAACCCCCTCTGCCTTGTCAATGTTTGAGGGTTTCACCCAGCGGGGGATAACTATGGAGGACCCCACCTCTCTACAAAATGTGAAATAGCCAGCAAAGTGGTATGAACAGCTAAGTATTTGGGCAGGCATATCTCCAGGGGCAGATGAACAAATAAGAGAAGAAATAGGGCATCTAACAATGGGACCAAGGCACCGTCTCCACCCAGGTCTAGGTCCTACTAATGTCCCACTAAAAGCTCTGCACCAGGGTCCATGAAAAACTGACTTACACCCCCCTCCCCTAACCTCTCCCAAGGGAACTGTAGCTGGAACAGTCCACGCCCAAACTCTCCCTCTGTCTGAGGGCTCAGCTCTGTGGTTCCACCACAGCAGGCGTGGTAGCCTGCTCTTTCAGCACATTCCTTGGCAGTCTCAGGAGCAAGGGAGGAGGTGGCGTAGAAAATAAAACAGATTGGTGGCCGAAGTCCGTGGGTCACTTCCACTACATCACCCATCTCTGGGTGCAAGAGTGCTTGCTTTATGCAGGAGGACGGGTCACAGTTCAACCCAAGATAATTTGCACTGGACATTTAACAGCAGGTATTGGACACGACACAGAGTTCTTCTTATGCAGCCATCTTGCAGTAAATCAGGTCGGCCTTTCTAATAGTTTGTTACTAGTGTCAATGCTGTAGTAGTCGTCCTCCACTTTGGTTAAGAAAATACCACTGGGTCTTGTTCTTGAAGGTTTATTACTCACAGGGCAAACAACAAGGAGACTCAAATAGGCAAATAAATGCAGTTTAAGCCTTGCATAATACAAGACATTAAAGTATGCATTCAATGGCGATAAAACAGTCGGGTATGGAAATGACTAGCATTCAGTCATTTTTAGGTCTCGCCTAGGCAGCGCGCATGCGCTGTCTCTCCGAGACATCAAGTAATCTCTATCAGGGGTGAAACTCCGCCTTTTGCCGGGGAATTTCTCCTGCCGCTTGCCATTTGTAAACACTGGCATTGCTTTTCTTACAGGGCTTATTATTGGCTGTAGAGGCGATGCGTCACTTCCGTTTATTCCGGAAGCAGCACCGCCTAACTACAGTTTTCGTCCGCTTTCGTGGCCAGTTTCGTTTCTGCAGGGCCGTATCTTTTCATTTATGGTCTACTTGATTGGTTTTTTTTTTTAAAGCACCATGGCGCCTGGTTCACCCATAGCAGCCCGTGCCTTTCTTTCGTTTACTCTATTTTTTTTAAACTGTGTATGTTTTTTTTTCTCACAACGCGGCATGACGGTAATGGCGCCTGTGCATCTTCACAACGTGGCACGACGGTAATGGCGCCTGTACATCTTTTAAAATGTGTGATTTACAATGGCGCCCGTGCGTTTTCTTTTTTTAAATGCGGGTTACGTTAACAAAATATATATATTTATTTTTGCAGTGCGGGACGCTTTAAGAATAGCGTCCGCGCGCCTTGCTTTTGTGCTGCTCAGAGAGCGTCTTGGCAGGCACGAATCGTGTGGGGCCTGCTGTGGCCACAGAACCGGAGCAGCGCTGTGCTGGTAGCCCCACGCCCGCCCTGTCGGAGCTGCCTCATGTTGCTACAGCGTTGGCCCGCCTGGCCATGCCCGGAGCTGGCACACACTGACACCGGCCCTGTCAGCATCTCGCGTCACATCTGCTCGGACATTCATGGCTAGCGCTGAATGAGCCCGCTCTCTTTCTCCCGAGCTCTCCTGCAGTGAATTCCCCTCAGTGCACACTGCCGCATGCCCTGCTCTCCAGACACCACCCTCTCTGCCACTCACGCTGCTCGCTCCATCATCGTAGCATTGTCTCTACTTCCCTCTCTCTCACTCGCTCCTCTCCTTTAGCATCGTTAAGACCTTTTCCCGCCCCTCACCTCATCCACTATATCTGCTTTTGTCCTCTCCAACGGCCTACTCCTTTCCGCGCCTTGTCCTGTACTTTCTCCTGTGCTTTGTCCCGATTCTACCCCTCATTAATTTCTGCCCCTGTCTATCCCGCTTCCTTGCCCTCTTCTGTCCAGGGCTTTCTCACCTGTACCCAACCCCACCTTCCCCTGTCCCCAGCTCTCTTCCAAACCTGTCCGCAGCCCCATCCTCTGTCAACATAGTTTTCCCTCCTAGCTCCTGCCCCCTATTTCCCATCCCTCAGCACCCTTTCTATCTCACCTTCCTCTAATTACACAGGGTCTACTCGTGCCCCCATTCTCACAGCCCGGGTTTCCACCCTGCTCCCGATACAAACATACCTACCCACATACATGCACCTCTTTACCTCGTCACCTTTACCCCTTTCCTGATTGCAACGAAGCTGTGCCTTTTCCTGAATGATCACTGGCACGTGGCCATCTCCAGTGAATCTGGAACAGCGCCACGAGTCCTTGTCCGTGTCGACTGGGCGCTTTCTGCTTCCAGTGACATAAAATGTCTATAGCACAGTGTCCTTACTGCTTATATTGTGCTGCCTCCCTGCCTGCCATGCCCAATAATGAATGTTGGTGGAAAGCAGCTTACAACTCCCGTCCAGACTGCTCTCTTCTCTGCTCTACCAGGAAGGGCCAGCACAAGGCAAAATATTTCACAGTCAGCTCACCTCTCGTGTGTAATGGCGCCTATTTAAGTAGGTACTGGGGTGATCCGCTGATAACGATAATTTACACTTAGTGAATGCAAGGATTCAAACGTAATATAAACAAGCATTTGCAATGCAATAGGTCTCGCATTTACGCGAGTTTGAGCTATTGGCATTGTAAATTACAATGCCTTTTATTTATTTGTTTAAAAAACCAACACATTAATAAAAGGCTTTGTAATCTACAATGCCAATAGCTCAAACTCGCGTAAATGCGAGACCTATTGCATTGCAAATGCTTGTTTAAGTATGAGATGAAATAAAATGTTTTTGTGGTATTTTAATGCTTGATATTTTTGTAAAGCAAACGGGTGTTGTAGAGTTCGACGTGTGCTGCTTCCACTCGATGATGAGGCAAGATTACAGACTAAGAAAAATTTAGCCTGGGAGAGAGAAATAACTTCTTCAACCTCGACCACGATAATAAGAAATGGTATTTAACTTTCTCTACCGACTCAGGCATTTGTATCACACCTGAGTCCACGTTTAGGTTCTGATTATAAATTCCCCGATAAAAGTGATTTGGGCAGAAGCAAGAATTACTAAACATGCACTCCATTTTGGGGCCCTCTAAAAGAGACACCTGGTCTATTAACAATGTCCAATAAAAGCCTACTTTTTAATCGGTCCACCAACATAAGCATAAGAAGCTATTTCTGAAAATGCTTAAGGAATGCCTTCTATTACACCAGTCCCTATACATACTGAATATCACAATTAAGCAAAATAAAACGGTGTTAGCTCTGCTGTGGGCGAAAAAATACACGTTTATACTTAAAAAGCAGAATAAATATTAAATCTTCATGGGTACTATTTCAGTAGTAGGGGCGCATACAGGAAGAAAACAAACAGCATAAAATGCAGGAAAACATGATTTGTTTTACAATTTAAGATAAATTAAAGTGCTTCGGGGCATTTTTAGAAGGCAATCTTGGACATGTAGGCATGCTATTAAACATAAAATCCAGGCATTCACTTCCATGATCATAGGCTACGTAACTTTATTACCTTAATGAGGTCGTCCCTGGAGGCAAAATTTGAAACCAAGCAATTTTCTCTGCTTTTGGTTCTTGTGATTGATATGTACAGACGATTCTCGGCTATCTTATGAGCATTCGGGGGAAGAATAGACTCTATACCTCCTCTAAAGATAAGAGAAACAAACATTATTCATCTTTAATTATTAAACAGCTCCTGAATATTTAGGAGGAAGAGTGCTGAGTTTTATATAGTTAGCACAGAAAGCATTCCACAGTCACTGGCTTGATTTTATTTATTCATGTTCTTATGTATAAAATGAAACAACTTGGGACAAATACATCAAAATGTCTACCTTAAACTATTCATAAAATCATAACCTGGCGTTACTGCACCAAAGTTCTGGTTTCTAACTTCCTCCGATAACTTGTATGTAAATTCTTTGCATTCCTGGAGGAAAAAAAGAAAAACGCTTTTTTAGTCATTGGACTGTAGCTTCCTCTGCGCATGCTCTGGTACGGAGCAAAACAAATAATTAACTCATTAATTGGGAGAGCCGAGCCAAATAGTTTTGCTTGGCCCTACGAGCTTAAGTCGGAGCTCAGCCATCAAACTATTTGGCAAGAAAATAGCGCAACAAAGAACCTGAGAAAATATGACTCATGTAACTTCAAAAAAGTTCATTTATTTAATATGTGGGAACGTTTCACTTTAGTACATTAAATTGTATCACTATATTGAGTGTCATTTAATAAATGTATATTTTATTAGACGTGATAGATTCGAAATATAAACTTAGAGGCATTCATAAACTGCCCAGCCACGGGGCAAATCAGTTGTCGTTTGCCCCCTATATGTGCCCTATATTGTGATTATACAGCCACGTCATTGTCCATTAAATCATACATAAGAGAGGTTTTGTACTGTGCTAATGTATTCGAAGGTACTCTCAAATATAATTATCAAAGAAAAGGAGTCACACTGTAGTAACTAACTGCCTAGTATAGGAAATCGGGTTATTGGTTGAGGGGGGGTGGACGTCCCGCTCAGGCAACAACCACAATCCTTGGCACGGTGAATCACAAAATTCACTAAATTGACCTGTGCTTAATCTTCTGGTATCTTGGCACAAAACAATCATGCTTAACATAGAGGCAACGTGTAAAGTATTTATGCAGCACACAAACAGTAATAAAGTGAAAACACACCACAAGAAAAATCTTTAACCAATTTATAAAAATAGAGACAGTTTTAATACATAAAATGATACCAGGAAGCCAAAAATCCAATCAGTAAAATTGGAGATATTGAATTTCAAGGTTTTCGGTAGGTATAGTGGCTAAAAGCACCAAGCTTCTCGCGGTCATCTGGTTGTGCTAGATTTGGGGAAAGTCGCTAGTTCAGGCTAACTGCGACATGTGGGCCATATAAAAAATCCCTCTGAAAAATGTACCTTCTCAAAGTCCGGCGCAAAGCGCACAGCTCGCAGTGAAGGAGGCTGTGAGGAGCAGGGAGAGTGATGCGGATGGTCGTCGATGTAGCGTGAAGATCCGGTCGGGTCTTGCAGACAATTGTTGCTGGAGCTTCATGTTGGAGGTCACCGCGGGTTGTAGATGTTGTAGCACGAAGTGCAGATCTCGAGTCATCACTGGCAGTTGCTGTAGCGCGAAGAGTCGGGTTCACCAGAGCTTTGTGCTGGCGGTCGGCATTGACAGCAGAGTCTCCATGCGAAAGGGCCTGTTTGGTGTCATCAAGATCCCATAATTTCAGGATTTCTCCTTTTCTTGCAGAGTAGTGCACTCTGATGCCAGCCAAGGGTCGAGGACCTGGGGAGACAACTCTTGGGGACCAAGAATTCACTCTAGCAGAGGGCAGCAGGGCTCAGGTAGATCCAGTTGCAGGTCTAGGCAGGTCCAGTTGCAGCAGGTCAACTGGGCATTTGCAGGGAGACCTCTGGAGCTTGTTGTGTCCCTGTGGCTCAGGACAGGAGGTCAGTCAACTGACCCTTGGAGTCACTCCGGTTAACCTGGGATGAAGGGAGAAGATCCAGTCTTTCTTCTCAGCGAGCAGGGCAGGCCTTAATCAGCAGGGCAGTCCTCTGGTAGCAGCAGGGCAGTCCTCTGGTAGAAGTAGGGCAGTCCTCTGGTAGCAGCAGGGCAGTCCTCTGGTGAATAAGGCAGGCTTCAAGCAGCAGGGTAGTCCTCTTGGGAATAAGGCAGTCCTTCTGTAGTGTTTACAGGTCCAAATGTTTACTGAAGTGGTGTTCTGAGAGTCCAATAATAATACCTGGTGCCAGCATTTGTAGAAGGGGACATCCTGGGCTATCTTCACATCTGATTTTGGACAGATCTTCTCTTCCCCTGCCAAGGCTCCATGAAGTCTAGGGTGACAACATGCTGATGTCAGGTTCTTTTGTGGGGGCTGGAGGCAAGCTCTTTGAAGTGTAAGTGGGCCAGGGAACAGTTGCCCGCCAAAGCATCCTGGCAGGATAACCTATCCTGCCCACTCCAGTGCCCCTTGTCTCACTGTCTGGCAGGAATACACAAACCCCAACAGCAGAGCCAGTCACATCATGTGACCCAGGAGCAGCAGGCACCAAACGGTTATGGCAGGAAAATGTCAACTTTCTAAAAGTGACATTTTCAGAATTATTACTTAAAATCTGACTTTACCATTAAAGAGAATTTTAAATTACAATTCATCAGAGTCCAAACATGATATTTCTACCTGCTACCTATCAAAAGTTAGCACTTATAACTTATATATAGGTAACCCAATGTTATCCAATGAGAGAGATAGGCTTTACAGTAGTGAAAAGAAAATTTAGGGGTTTTTCACTACCAGGACACATAAAACGTAATCCCACATGCCCCACTATTTTAAATATAATGCACCCTACCCTTTGTGCCTTTAGGGGTGACATATATATTAAACAGGAAGATTTATGCCTGGTAAAAGGTTTATTTTGCCAGGTCAAATTATCAGTTTACAACTGCACACAGGCTACAATGACAGGCCTGAGACATGTTTTAACGTGCTACTCTAGTATATTCAAATATAGTCAAGTGTGGCATACATAAAAGCCATCTTGATGGAATAAAAATTGTAAAACTTACAGCATTTAAAGTTTGAACTTAAAGCATTTATTTTAAAAAGGAAGGAAATAAGGGGGTTCATTTTGTCATAGAATTAGGGTTAATTTGTCACGGTGTCATCACATCAGTACAAGCAGCAACAATTATACTTCACCATTACAACACTACAAAAAACCAATGGCAACAGTACTAACATGCAATACATGTTATAAACCACCATTGAAGTCAATGTGGGTAATACCAACATTCAATAGTATTCCTTGTACCATGAAACCCTGCTTTGTCAATGAAGCACTGATTTCATTACCAAGTGTCCTAGAATGTTATTTCTAATTTAACCAAGCTGCAACTGTAGTGCTAGGTCCTCACATCCAGAGCCTATCACCAAATAAGCTTCAGCTGCAGGAGTGCAGCCTCCCTCAGGGTCAGGGATTCAAGTCTCTGAGAGGCGTAAAGGGTTTTTTGTTAAACATTTCTTGGGCTGGGTACTACTGCACTTTCTGCAGCCCCCAAAACACACTTCAGGACTCATTGGTGGTGTCCCTGCCCTCCCTGGGGCACCAACGTATGCAGACATGCAGGCTTTGTTGCTCAATTCCTCTGGTCCTGTTGGGCCAACCTGCTTGATTTTGGACTTATTTTGCTCCTAGTGGTGAGCCCAAGTTACTAGGAGCATTTTCTTCAGGCCTCCTGCCCTCTAAAGGATGCTTTTTTGTGGGGAGCTTGATTTTTTACTGTTCTCTGTGCCAGAACTGTACTCTAGCTAGGTCCCTTGTGCTTTCTCCAGTCTATAGAGGCGTCTGGCAAAGCCCCTCCGCAGCCAACAGGCGGAACACCCTCCCTGCTGTACTCCCTAAGCCCCATGGCTTCGGCCGTATTGCAGGGCCCCTCTGTGTCAGCGGAGTCAGTGGCAACCTTCCTAATGAGGGTTACCGAGCTGCAGCACCAGTCCACAGAAGTCTATCCAGGTTCCCCCAGTAGCAGCTTTCTTCAAACTGTTCATAAGCGGGTATAAGGGGGGCATTGCCGCTGGCCCTATAAAGCCCCATCCAAGTCCTGATGGTTAGCTGGAGTTAAAGTCCTTCAGTCCATCCTTGCAGTGGTGTTAGTTGGCTTTTCCTTCCAGCTGGGCATTCTTTTACCGTAGTTGCACCCAGGTCCAGCAGCTTCTCATCAGTCTCTCCCTTGTGCAGGGATTTTTAAGTGGAGGGTGTATGTTCTAAAAGCAAGGCACCCCTGGTTAATCCTTGGGTACCACATCATCATCCCCCGTCCTAAACCTCATGCACAGCATTCTGATACACTCCAACAAGGCGGCTTCAAATTGTCTGTGGAAGCAGTTTCCAGGAGCGCCTCATCTTCGCCTCATGCTGTCACAGCAGCCTGATACATTCCCACCAAAACTTCAAAGGAGATCATCTACTGTGGTTGGCTCTAGAGACCTGGATGTCCTCCTTTATTTCTGTGGCAGAGGCTGTCCCAATCCGGATGCAATGTGACAGCTATTTAACAGAAACAGATTTCCTACCCAACCTTTCCTTTACCAGAGACTGTGTTAAGTGCTGTTAATGGCTCTATTGTGTGAGGAGGCTTTTAATCCTCCAGCTGGCCAGCAGAGTAATTAACTTGGCAAAGTAGAGGGCCTGGAATCGGATTATGATGTGAGCCAGGGAAATATGACATTTATTAAAGCGCCATAAAAAGTGTAGTTATGATGTAGGGGAATGTGTATTTACACACAGGTGCATATTTATCCGAAGATTGATTTCTCGCTGGACCCTGAGTAGTCCTAGGGGACTAAGTAGAGAAAAACTGTACTTTGGCACAGATCTCACCTATAATGTGTCATTATTCAGTTAAGCACCACTGATATTTAGTAACAGGCCTACACTATGAGTGCCCACTCACATTATAAGGCCTACCACTGGTCAGTACCAAACCCTGAAGGTTCTTATCTGTAACAGGCTATCTGTGTGCAGATACTGGGCAGCGCAAGATGGTAGTCTCACATGCGCAGCCCATACAGGTACATACACGTGTGCTCACTTGTTCATGTGTAACCAGCCCAGAGCCTACCTTAGCTTAGCAGCAGTGGCCATATCTTAAAAGTTGGGCACTGCAATTAGTACTCTCAGTTCATTTACTGTGAGTTTACTGTAAGTGAGACTCAAGTAGTGAGGCTCACTCACAGTAAAAGTCCAATAACTGGGTAGTCAACAGGTATAAATCTAGAGAGATTAAATGGGTGGATCCCACTTTGAAACACTACAGAAGATCCACTTAGCTCTGAGATGGCTCACTACACCTGCCACAGTGCAAAATAATACTTGGGTTGCAACCCATTCACTGTGAAAAATTGCAATGCATACGAGAGCTTTGTACATCCGGCCACTACTGCCTGCCACTTCAATTCACTTGCAGAACATGGCTTATCTAGTCTTCATACCTCAATTGTTTTTAAAAATGCCCGATTGAAAAAAGTCCAAGGGTCTGAATCCTCAACTTCAATATTACATTCTGCTCTCCCCC
The DNA here is from genome assembly GCA_963921515.1 of Calotriton arnoldi. Taxonomy (NCBI): domain Eukaryota; kingdom Metazoa; phylum Chordata; class Amphibia; order Caudata; family Salamandridae; genus Calotriton; species Calotriton arnoldi. The sequence goes on from CAWUFW010001884.1 coordinate 897,810, forward strand.
ATTAATCATGTACAAAGGTGTCCCATTCAGGATTGTCCCATAGGGCTCCATAATCTGGAGGGACATAAGCTGAGGCAGTATGAACTTCACAGTTAAGAAGGCACTGGGGCTGTAGAAGTAGGCCCTGTCCTCACAGCACTTCAAGGAACACACAGGAAGAATGGAATTCTGGGTATCTTGGCGAAAAGAAAGACAAACACAGGCAGTAAAGTTCAAGCGCTAAAAGGGGTAAAACCATGAATAGGAAATCTACCCTCCACCCTATCTGCAATAGGAAATCTACCCTCCACCCTATCTGCACTGTAGTAACAACAGAATCCCTCAGCGGTAGCCTATAATGCCAACCACACATATCTATGCAGCTACATGCTTCACAAAACAACACCACCTTAGTTGTGGTAGAGTGTACTCTCACTCCTGATGAAAGATGTGCTCAGTGCAGAGAATAGCGGTGGAAGATGCACTGTGTAATCCACCTGGAAATAACAGCCTTATAAGCCACTAGGCTAATATTATTAGCTCCAAAGTTCTTCTATTTATCAAGGAAAAAGTGAAAGGTACGCACAAAATACATGTTGTATAATGTATTCTGAGCCACTAAGGCACAGGACATGGACAGAATGTCCGGAAGAACAAACTTCTTATTGAAGAGCCAGTCATAGCTGGGTCTGGTGGCTCAGTGGACTAATGCGTCCACTGCAGGGGCCTGTGTTCAACCTCATGGTCACAGGTTCAAATCCCGCCAAGTCCACTCAGCCTTTCATCCATCTGAGGTGGATAAAATGGGTACCTTTTAGTTGGGTAACAATAAACATCTGTTATTCAGCGCCAAATGCCTACGGGTGAACGTGCGCTTTACATATGTTATGTTATTTGGGACTAAAGTGGGATGGATCCTCAGGACGAGCTTGTAGTGGAATACTTTGAATGGACATAGAGCATAAAAGGTTTATAGGTAATTTCTCTGTAACAGCCAATAAGAAAGAGGTTTTCCATGAAATAAACTTAAAATCGCAAGACCATCAGCTCAAAGGGTCTAACCCTCAGCCTGGCCAGGATATGGTTAAAGTCTAACGAGGGTGTGGGTCACATGGCCTCTGGCAAAGGGTGGATTAAGCATGTCAGATGTCACTTAACAGCCTCATTGGCCATGGAAAAAGAGCCTGAAGGCCTTTTTTGGTATGCTCCAATGGCCATGAGATATGTCTTTGAGGTGTCCATTTGCTGACTCAACTCAGCCAGCTGATGAGGAAAAGACTTAATATAATCCACTAAGCATATGGACATGTTTAGGTTTTTCTCCAACGCCTAAAGCCAGGATCTCATCCATGTGCTTCAGTACTGAACTGTGTTGTGGCGGAGGACTCCACTGCAGCAGCCAGAAAATATAGCATTTTGGGGGAGAAACAAAGGTGTGCTAAAGAGCCATATGCCCAAGCTGAATGGTGGTAGATACTGCAGCACATGCCCTCCTTCCAGAGACAGATCTTTCACCTAAGAAAGATAACTGTGGTCCTTCTGAAGCAGAACGAGCAGGTAAAAAAACTGGACGTGGCCAGGCCATGCTAGAAAAGCTAGGATTGCTAAATAAGTTTGGCTGTCCTGATTTTCTGAAGGAACCTCAAAATCTGAGGAGTCGGAAGAAAAGCACAAAAGCATACCACTGTCCAATGTAACATCAAACTTACTTTAATGTAATTGGGCCCTCTGCCTTTATAGGAAGCAAACTGGTTGCATCTGGTGTTCAGGTGAACTGCAAATGTGTCTATGGTTGGATGATCCCAGGCCTCGATAATGGATGTGTAGAACCAGCTGTACTAATAGGCCCATTCCTATAGGTCCATTGCCAGGCGTCAGAGCTGTGGGGAGTGTGTGGCCCCTAGTTTTATAGAGTGAAAAAGGGTTGTAGTAGTGTCTGTGTGGATCATCACCGCTCTATATCTCACTCACACATATGGCCATGTCTGAACTGGGGTGGTGGAGTGAGCTAAAGAATGATGATGGATTAAACCCAGATCAGTTGACTGGGGGTGAGTGTTTGATTAGCTCAAACGCTCCGTCCATCATCCCCTTTGGTATCGCTTTATATCTCACTCAAGCAAGCTTTATGTATGAAAGACTGCCTTCTGCTGCAACATGTTTGTACAGAGGGATACTGAAGAAGCATTCCCTGCAACATGTCCTCCACCAAATCTCTAAAGAAATAGTGATGACTGCGAGTGGCAGACAAAGCAAGATGAAGAAGGATGTTTATTAAAAATTGGAAGACCACCAACGCAAAATATAGGAAAGGGATTGAGGAAATATGAGGGACCTGAACCAGTTGAACAACTGGTCCCTATCTTCTATCTTAAAGAGCTGCAAGAAACACATGTGAAGTTTGGCACAAGGTACAAACCCAATGCAGGATGTCTGTAGTTCAGCCTTGTTGCTCATGGAGTGCAGCACCACCCGAAAGGTGGCTTCAATCACCAGAGGAGGGAAGGTCTTTCACCAACAAACTGTATCATCGAGGAGGGCAGCGGAGAAGGTTTGGTGAATAGTTCACTGAGAAGTCACAGTTGTGTGGGATCCTAAGGGTATGGGCTAAGTGAGCGTTTACCTCCTTGATGCTGATAATATAAGGCAATTGCCCAGGTACAAGTCAGCAGTGTACTCATACATAATGGGGACATGGAAATAAATGTGCTGCTGATCCATGGAATATGTCAGTCATTGTTTTGGACAGCTGTCAGCACCTGTGTCAAATATACGCATTTTAACTTCTGCAGCTGGAGGAACTGCCTTTGATTGTGGAGATCTAAAATGGGTTGAGTGTTTCACCTTTTTTCCTTAAAGGAAATAGTTTTAGTAATATCAGTGACCATTGATGGGGGCCAGAACAGCTTTGTTGCTAATAGAAAGAATACCATCTATGCCTCCATCATAAGTTCTTGCCACGCCGAAAGAGGCAGAGGTGGCCCCATGGTGGTGGCTGTCAGCTGAAGAGCACAGATATTTTGAACCACTAAACAGGCCAATGCACTGGTGGCTATCGCTATTCATTGATGGTGGAGACAAAGTCTCCCCTGTAAAAGGGCTACACCTCCAGATATTGTGCTGAAAAGTGCAGATAATCCTAAAGGAAGTCATAGCAAGCCTCTGAAACGTATACTCTTCAAATGCTGGTTGCTTCTAAGGAAGAAGAGGATCTTCCCCGTGGAATGGAGAGAAATAAACATTTAGCCTTGAAAAACTTAAAGGACTTTACCAGCTGGAAAAAAAGGGTATACTTTCCGGTACTTCATGGATGGCACTCAGGTTTTTTGCCATGGACATGCTCACCTGGAGGACCTCATCCATCGAGGGATCAAACACACTACTCTAATCAAAGAGGAGGTTAATTACTTTTTTCTGAGATCTGGATAAAGATTAGAATAGAGCGAGTGCTAACAGACTGGAGTTCATGGCACACGAGGCAGGATCAACATGACCCTTGGCCACCAGCAGTTTTCATTTTACTGTACTTTCTACTCAAGTTGAGAATGATCCTAATACTAGGAGCACATAGGGATTTCTGCTGAAAAGGTGTTGCAGACCCCTGTTGGCCATCACGCCGCTGGCCTCTTGCAGAGACAGACTGCTGGACTGGCACATTTTCTTGCAATACTCCACAAGACGCTTGGCCTTCTCGTCAAAGTCGGAGGACAATGCCTTCAGAGACAAGATTAGCAAAAAACTGGAGGATAAATAACGACCTGCCCGGTGGCAGAGATCTCCCTATAGTAAAGTACAGAGAAAAGTAAAAAAGCTTATTCACCTTGAAAAGAAATTAATACAAATATTTGTAAGATGAATATTAATATGAATTTATTTTACTTATTTATTTTAAATGTAAAACAAAATAAAACAAAGCTACAGCACTATTAACTTAATTTTAGTTTAGAATGTAAATACTTTGGATATATTAAAGTAAAATTATTTTTCTAAAGTTTAAAGGAAAAAAACATCCCAACCTAAGGTGAACAATAATATGCTTTTAAATGATTAAAAGTGATGAACAGAATTCATTAAAAGTAATCTAATTACATTTTAATACAAATTAATGTTACACTAATTTTTGGATTCAAACAAGGTTATTAAAATCTTTTTAAAAAACTATTAAATAATTATTTTTATTTTTAGGTAACCTTTGTTCACATTAAATTAAATCCATTTAGATTTTTAACTAGATTAAATAATTAAATTTAACATCATTTTCAATGGGGTTTTATTTTAAGGCCCATAACACCATTATTTTCTATGGGAGGGTGCTGCAGTACCAGTGGCTGCATTGTGTGGTGCTGGACTTACTCCAGCTCTGAGCTGGAGTACATTTATTACTAGTTTGGGTTCTTTTTGTTTTTAGTAACTTTAGAAGTGCAGTTTGTGAATAGGAACGGGCTTTTACTTTTGTGGCTGGGTGGAGCTTCCACCTCTAAACTCCTTCCTAAACCCCCAAAACCTTTACAATTTAGTTGTAAGTAATACCCTTTTCAAGCCACTCTCCGTGTCCTCCCACACCACCGCCTACTCTGGGTGGGGTAGAGGGGGGCGTGGCTTGCCGAGCAGCAAAATAGCCGCTCATTGAGAGGGCTCCGCGGGCCGCAACATAATCCTTCATTATCCTGCCTCAAGAGGGATCGAAATCGCCTGCGAATAGCAAGCAGTCAGAGGGTAGAGGCGGCAGACATTGGCAGCTGACTGAGTTTATGCCGAAAAGCCTCCATAGCCGGTGGATTTGGCAGTAATTGACTGCGACGCCATAGGCCTGGCCGCGCGGCCTGCGGAGGCTGCCGAGACGTACGCAGCGACAAATGAGGCGGAGGTTCATTCCCGCAGCAGAGGCCATTTACCGCTGTTTCCTGAATCGGAGGAAATGATTTGACCCTGCAAGACTGATTCCTGCGGCTGCGGGCAGTAGCGGGCCCCAAGCGACTCCCGGTGTAGGAAGCTAGGCCCGGCCGGGCTCGATGTGAAGTCCCAGCGAGACCGCCGTGACAGGACTGCAGCAGCGTTCAGGGAGCGGGAGACAGCAGGCGAGATCCTGAGGTGAGCGGCTAAGCGGAGTGGCCGGTGTGCGAAGAGTGGGATGTGAGGCACTGCCGCACTCGGCTGGCTTAAGTTGCGTGGCTGTGTGGGGGGCTGCCCCATGCCTTGTGTGGTGCGGCCCGTGTGTGAGGAGACGCTCAGGGTGACACGCTGAGGAGATGTGCATTTGATAAATGCCGGGCCTAATCTGCGTGTGAGGCGGCGAAAGCTGGAGCTATGGTTACACCCTAAGCAGCTACTGTGAGTGCCAGCGTCCTATAGCTGAGCAGACCAACGCTAGAACCAGCGGCGCTAAGTGCGATTGCGGGAGAAACCGTGAGGAGCCTTCTAACCTCAGTGGGAGATTCTGACGCCGCAGCAAGAACATCAGCGGCATACCGTTGTGAATCCGGCATGTACTCTAGGGAAATGCTGATTGTCTGACCTCCCGTTGAGCCACATCTTCATTGCTTCTACGACCGGAGGGTCGCGGACCCCCGCTGAGCTGTGCTCCATGTTGTCTTGGGACACCTTGGACAGTCTACACATGACCCACGTGCACAGGAGGTGTAGGGTGGAATGCTATTAGAGGATACCCTCTGCACGTCCAGTTTATTTTAGCCGGCCCCAGCAAGATGCACTCTTAGGCCTTGTTAGAAATGGGATCTCTGGTTGGCTATGGCTTGCGCCGAAGCCAGGCAGAGACCACCACTCTAGTCAGGGCAAGGGAGTTACACGCCAAAGATAACCCCTGCTCACCCCCTTGGTAGCTTGGCACGAGCAGTCAGGCTTATCCCGGAGGCAATGTGTAAAGCATCTGCGCAACACACTCTCACAGCAGCAACACACTAGGCACACCACAAAAGGAACTCCACACAAGGTTATATAAAAAATAGCCTTTGTATTGTCATAAATACCTTAGAAACATAATCACATAATATACAGTGTGCCAACTGGCACTAGGCCACATTCACAGGGGACTATTTACACATGACAGGGCCAATGGGGCCACCGTCACAAATCATCAGATCAGGTAAGTAAATGCAAATAATAAATGTAGCGCACAACCAGTAATTACTGGTACAGGTATGAACTTAGCACGAGATCCTGTAACATAAAAGATGGGACACCTAAATCACATTAGGCATAAATCATCATAAGCATAAATGCATTATACCATCTCATCAGGCCTAAACATCACAGCATGACATTTAACGCAATAGGCTTTACAGTAGGCATCACCAGCATAAACACCTTAGGAAATAGTTAGCATAAACCCAGTATGCCCCAATCGGGGGCACAACGCACTGACGCTGACTCCAGGCCAACTGACCTCTCACAGGGGCTCAAATGCCCTATGTCCAACAGTGTCAGGGCTGGCTGCACATGCAGCAAAAGTAGAGTGCGCACAAGTTCAGGCCTAAACGTGGCAGCTGCCGCTAATTGCGGTGCAGCTGTGCAGCAAGATGCGGGCACCGGCACTCCTGTGCCCTTAGTCCCCACTGGGACTTGGCAAAACAAATGTGCCCCACAAGAAATATGGCGCTGGCACCACAGTGCCCTGAGTCCCCCCACTGGGACTCTTCCCACAAATGGCTCTGGCCTAAACGTTGCAGCTGCCGCTAACTGCGTGCAGCTGTGAAGAACTGTAGGCACTGGCACTTCGGTGCCCTCTGGACCCCCACTGGGGCCCTGCAAACAATATGCCCCTCGTTGCAGCTGCCCACTGTCAGGCGGGGCAGCTGTGGCAAGGAAACCGGTACTGGCACTAACGTGCCCCCTGGAACATCAGGCGAGGATCTCAGGTCAGCCCCCAAAAGGAAATCAGCCCTGACACCGCAGTGCCCCAGGGAGCATTAACGCGGCTCCAGGCACCGACCATGTGCCTCGGGGGAGCCCCACTCACCGGGGCTCTCCTGGTGCCACTCGCGGCACCTGGAATACTTCGGATTCAGCCCCCACTCACCTGGGCTGCTCTGGAGTCCTCTGCTTCCTCCGGTCCCTCAGTCGTAGGCGGCAGAGACGGATGCGACCCACTGGGAGCCCCCCTCACCAGGGCTCTCCGGGTCTCCTACAACGTGGTGGGGGCGGCACGGACACTGTGCCTCGGGCTCTCCCGGCTGCCGCCACCAGGCTGTAGCTATACAACTTCCGCTTCTTGGCCAGTGCAGTACTCGCGGGGCTCTCCCTTCAACCCGGGAGCCCCGCGGCGCAGCTGCAGTCCTTCTTTTGGGTTTCCCCGGGCTTGAGGCGGCTTCCGGTCTCGACATCCGGAGCTCCTCCTGGCTTCCGTTCTGCGGCCCCGCCCACAACCAGGCAGGGCCGCCTGACTTCCGCGTCGGGCCGCGGCGGTGATTTCCTTTTCGCGGCGAGGCGGGGTGGGCACCCGCTCGCCGATCAAAAGTATGAAGCGGGGTGGGCACCCGCTAAAACGGCACACAAGCGGGATGGGCACCCGCTCAATTAAATGAAAAGGACGCGGGGTGGGCTCCCGCAGGAAGCCAGCAACGCGGGGGAATCCCTACGCCGGGATTCCCTCGAAATGGATCGCAGCTCCACGCTGCAGGGAAAACAGGCTCCTCTCCCCTGGGAGCAAAATGAAAGCGCTCGCAAGGCGCTAGGAGCCACAGCTCCAGAAGTGTCTCAATGAGGCCAAAAATAAAAGGTCCTTGGAGCTGGGGACACCTCAGCAGCACAGCCAGGCAGGCCAGCACGCAGGGACCCCCAGGAAACAGCAGCTGGGTCCCGCGGCGGTTCCTCCTGGCAGAGTGTCCCCTGCAAGTCAGCACAACAGAACTGAACATTTTCATGGGGTCACAGCCCCTTCTTTTATACACCTTTTCCTTTGTCTAAAGGTGCAGGGTTTAGGGAAAACCAGATGCAACTGGTTTGGGGGAGCTTTGGAGCACTTTGTTTTGCTCAGCTCCTCTCTCCTTTCACAGGACAGGCTAGGGACATCAGACGCACCACAGGGGTGGAGCCAGCATTGTGGAGGGAAGGCACAGCCCTATTCAGGTCCCAGGTGCAACTCCTCCCTCCCATCTAGATGCAGATCTCTCTATTCAGCCCTGCGCTGACTCACCCTGCCCCTCCTGGAGCCACACACACCTCCCAGCCCCCTGTCACTCACAAGCCAGACATGCAATTCACATCAGGCAGGCAGACACAGAGCAGACATAAATGCCAACTTCTAAAAGTGGCACTTCTCCACTAGTCACAATAAATCTGCACACACCATTGCGCAGCATTTATTCTCACGAGTTCGCACATACTAAACTCGCCCCTGCACTCCTCTCACACCAGGAATTACCATGGACACACATATCCCCCATGCATTCCTATGGGAGGGCAGGCCAATCTCACCACACGCACTCAGAGTGCGCACGCACTTTACACTGGGACACAGGGCTAAAGTGCGCAGAGGCCTAAAACCACCAACACTACACAGAAAAAAGGCTAGGAGACAGGCAAAAAGTTTAGGGGTGAACCTGCCAAAAGGGCCAAGTCCAACAGGCCTCTACTTGCTGGCCTGTGATCCTACTCGCTTCGGAGTGAGCATTGGGCGGGCGCTATCCCTATACAGGATCACGATCTGCTTCGGATTAAGCCCTGGTTACGCCTGGTGTGCCCCACTGTGTCTGTTGGACTCTGGCGAGACTGATTGCGGTATCATGGGGAAACATGATACAATACAAGCTAAACTCACCTTTGAACATAAAAGACACACCCGGCACAAAGATGATGAGGCGGACACAGATAACGAATCTAGTGAAAAGAAGGTGCTGAGGGCGGCGGTGATTATCTCCGCACCTTGCTACTTGACATGAAATCTAGTTTAAAGACCATTGATAACAAATTGGACATGCTCAATGCGAGACTTGACCAGGTAAAGAAGCAGGTAGACACGCACGAACAACGTCTGGACTTACTATACAACCGCACCACTGAGAATCATGAATTCCAGATAGAGACCAAGGAACAACTGCTCAATATGGACAGAGTGCTTAACATCATCAAGGCCAAAAATGAGGATTTAGAGGCCCGATCGCGATGAAACAATCTACGTATTACGGGCATTCCCAGAAATAACAGCGATCGTGAAGATGGAATCATTTGTGGAGGAACTGATGCACAAACTATTTGACCCGGAACTATCAGCACTCTTTATTGTAGAAAGGGCCCACCGAACCCTGGGTCCCAAACCTCTGGTGGGATCCACGCCGAGAGCAATACTAGCACGTGTATTGAATTATCGCGACCGGGACACTATTCTTAGGCTGGCAAGAGGAAAAGGTAATCTCAACCACAAAGGCAATAACATATCCATATACCCGGACTTCACCCCAGCCGTGCAAGCAGCCAGGCGTGAATTTGTGCAAGTCAAAAAGATGCTACGACAAGCAGAAATACCATATGCTCTGTTATACCCAGCCAAATTAAAGATCAATCACGAGGGGTCTGTACATCACTTCACAAACACCAAATCTGCAATGAAAATCGCTAAACACATTGGAAGCTCGAAAAAAGCAGTAAAATCGCCCTCTAAAGATACCCAAGAATCGAGACTCAGTGATACTGACTGATACCCGGTGTAAAGCACTGCCAGGTATTGTTATAAACTAACTGTACAGTAGGAAGTTGTGCTAAGTAAGCTTTCAGTGTAATGCAGATGTTGCATATTAACTCCGCCTCTATCACAATACCTTTGTTAGGCAAATGAGACGCTCCCACATGTTAGTGCGGCCACCCTGCCTCTAGGTGGGGCTGTACGCCGGTTAAACCATGCCCCCAGGAAGAACTCCCAGTACTAGTCCCTTGGCACAAGTCCGGGACTTGATACACAGTTTGTTTGTAGGGGTGAGGACTTATACTCAACCTAATTGGGGGGTTGGAGTGGGTGGGGAAGGGATAAGTATGTTCAAGGGGTTATACAGGACAGATCTATTGTATGTCATCCAAACACCAGGAGCAACACACTGCGTTTCAGGCAAAGCCTTTCCTATATTTTTAGTTCATGCACACATTTGCAGGTAGCAAGCACCAACCCTGTATATCCTCAGAGATATAGCTAGACGATGCCACTTATGTAATATGAGGGAATTTCAGTCAACTAGAGATGACAGCTTATACTCTCCTCACATGGAACATCAGGGGGTTAAACAATTTTCGCAAATCCCGTCTTGTCCAATCATATCTAGCCAGACATGGCATCGATATTTGTTTCATTTAAGAAACACATTTGAACAGCTCCTCACACACCAAGCTAAGCAACAGGCGCTGGGGGGGCTATATACTTCTCCATCTACTCTAACTATGCTAGAGGGGTCGAAGATGACCACATTGCATGTCGACCCTGAAGGACATTATGTGATCCTGGGAGGGAAATTAGGGGCAGCATATGTTACCCTGGCGGCGATCTACGGTCCCAATGTGGACAAGCCGGAATTCTTCCATGATATTTGGGCCAAAGTACAAACAGTAGGATATGATACAATAATATGGGGAGGTGATTTTAATGCTTTGGTGGACGATGCCATGGACAGGAAGGGAGGGTCCCGTAGACTACATCCAAGATCCAGCGCGGGCCATCAATGACATTATTGCGGAAGGAGGGTTGATAGATATATGGAGGCAAAGGCACCCTTCGTTGTCCGAAGGAACTTGCATCACTGCTCAGTTTAACTCCTGGTCGCGATTGGACTTTTTGCTGATCTCCCCAGATGTAGCAGCCTGGACCACAACTATAAAACACCTGCCCAGAACACTGTCAGACCATGCTCCTGTCCTTTTAAAATGGTCTATACCAGACGGCCCCCCCGAAATCGGCATGCTGGAGACTACCACCTCATGCTTTCACAGACACGCTATTTAGGGAAGAGATCAGGGGTGACATAACAGAATATTTTTCCATCAATGCGGGCTCGGTACAAACGCAGGCCACGCTTTGGGAAGCATTTAAAGCCGTAATCCGGGGGAAATGTATCTCGAGGCAGGCAGGGGTACTAAGATCCATTAGACATACTTTGAGTACACTAGAAACAAACATCAAAGATCTTGAGTCACAATATTACAGTAACGGAGACACAAAAAGATTGGGCGACATAAGGGCCAAAATATCAGAATACGAAGAAGAAGGGAGGTGAAATTCTTAGGGAAATATGTCCAAGCACGCAGATACGGTGAGGGCGACAGGCCAGGCTGAACTTTGGCTAATACCCTACGCACACCCAACACTGAATTGTTCATCTCTGAAATCCTAGACGACAACCGAGAATTGGTCAGGGGCCCTCAGGGAATTTTGGAACAATTCACAAAACACTATTCCACACTTTACACTTCCTCCTCCCATACGGCGCCTGAGGAATTTCAGTGATATTTAGACTCCCTTGAACTGTTTTGGTTGGGCAGAGGTCATAGGGCCTACTTAGACGAGCCCTTTACAGTGGAAGATGTCACACAGGTAATAAATAGTCTCCTCTCTGGCAAAGCCCCTGGCTCAGATGGACTAACAGCGGCTTTCTATAAGACCTATGCCGACCTGCTGGCGCCCCAGCTCCTGGCATTATACGAGTAGGCACAGGAGCTTAGGATCTTCCCTCCCACAATGAGAGAGGCTATAATATTATCATTTCTAAAACCTGGAAAGGCTCCCAATGATAGAGACTCATATAGAGCTCTCTCACTACTAAATATTGACACCAAAATTTACGCCAAGCTCTTGGCCAACAGACTACAACCATTGTTGCCCCTGATCGCCAGGCTAGACCAATCTGGCTTTATTCTGGGCAGGTCCACCTCACATAATCTCCGCACCTTCTTTACAGTACTTCACTATCTAAATCCTCAATACCCAGCTTTAGCAGCACTTCTCAATGCCACTAAAGCGTTCGACTCACTCGAATGGGAGTATTTGTTCCCTATACTTGCAAAACTGTGATTTAGCCCAATGTACATAAGTCAGATAAAATTACTCTATTCTTCACCCACCGCAAGGCTTAGACTAAACAGCTTGGTCTCCCCCCCACTATCTATCATCCGGGGTACGAGACAGGGCTGTCCCCTTTACTTTTTGCCATTGCTATGGAGTCACCGGCCACGGCACTCCGTCAACACCATGCGGCAAGGGGTCTTGGATTTACTACCCGCTGCATCATTGTCTCGCTATATGCAGACGACATCACCCTATACATTAATAACCCCGCAGACAACCTAAATCCGGTGCTGCGTGAGATCCTAAGATTTGGAGGGCTATCGGGCATACAGATTAATTGGGCAAAATCTGTTCTGTTTCCATTAACTACATGCACCTTGCCCCATCAACTAGACTATCCTCTTCAATGGGCGGTAGGCCCGATACATAATTTAGGAATTTGGCTCAGCCAGAATATACAAGAACTCTGGGATGAGAACTATGGTAGGGCAGTGACATGGCTAGAAAGCAAAATAAAGATCTGGTCCAGGCTGCCGCTCTCCCTGGCAGGACGTATAGCTATTGCCAAAATGATTGTCCTCCTAAATTTTTATATTTGTTCATAAATCTCCCCCTCCCCCTCACAGAGGCTTTCTTCAAGACAATGCGTTCTTTGATGATATCCTTGGTGTGGGCAGGTAAACAATCCAGAGTGTCATGGGAACTCCTGACCCTCCCCTTGGCTCAGGGTGGATTAGGCGTGCCAGACATCCGCTATATGCATACTGTGCACAGGCACAATTTCTACATCATTGAATTCACCTCACACCCTTTCAGCCGCACGTGGCGGTCGAGGCAGACAGAGCTGTGCCGATCCCACTCTGGGTTGCGCTATTCCAGCTGTACAAAAGACCACGGGACGAAATAGACACGGTTGAGATGCTGAGGTGGAGCTGGGATGGCCTGCGGAAAAGAGCCAATTTGGAGGTCCTGTATGCTACCTCGGCTTCACTGGCATACAACCCCCAGCTGCCAGTGTTAGAGGACAAGGGGAATGTAACTCTGGCCAACAGACTCGGCATGAATACATATGCAGACTTGTACCCAGCTGACACCTTCCGCCCGCCCCCGAGGTAGAACAGGGTGTGGTACCCACCTTCTCTGAATTGTTTCTGTATTACTGTATAAGAGCAACTTGTTGCCAACTTCACACCACTTTCCCCAACCCGCCACCCACACTGCAGGCCCTGGAGCAAATACTAATTGGTCCGTCACCACGTAGACGTATCACTATGCTATATAGCTCCATGCAAAACACATGTCCAGTGATAGAGCCCAAAGCATTACAGGTCTGGAACACCAAATTAAATCCACCACTCTCAGAGGAGCAATGGAAATTCTGCTGTGGCCAACTAAGGATGCTATCCCCCAATTATAAATTGCGTTTGATTCATTTTAAATATCTGCATAGATTTTATAGAACCCCGTCCCAGCTGCACCGCATGGACCTACGGCCAACTGCTGACTGCTGGAGATGTTGGGCGTATTCAGCAACTTTTTTGCACGTTGCTTGGGAATGCCCCCCCATTGCAAAGTATTGGACAGACATATTAAACATTATCGGGGAAGTTCTGAATGTACCAACAACACCTTCTCCGTTGATAGGATTATTGGGGTATGTGAAGGAAGCACCTGCAAACTCTTGGAAACTACATGCAATGTTATTATTATTGGCCAAACGCAGGGTAGCCATACACTGGAAGAAATTAAGTGCCCCATCCGTAAAGACATGGCTACGGGACGTTACATATTGTCAAACTCGGCTCTCGTTATTTTTGGAACTTATGCCTACAGCGTCTAGGCCTAAAGACATCTGGAGACCTATATTAGAGTGGTTGCGTATAAACCAATCCGACCATATGGACGCAGCATCACCCGCTGCAGGAGCTATTTGCGAAAGCCCCCCAATTGTATAAATAAATTGCTGAAGTGTGACGCTGTGGTCAGCTATATGTTGGGTACTGTTGCTACGTTGGCTTAGCAATCACTGTTTATACAATGCTCCTATCAAATATACTGCTTGACTGTCCTAAGGGTTTTGTAACTGTTAAGTTTGGAGTAAGCAATTGGAGGCTATGTATATTAAGCAGAAATGTGTAATCCTGTAACCGCTATGTTTTGAGAAAAATGCAAATAAATAAAATGTTTAAAAAAAACTCTGGGTGGGGTAGTGAGAGGGGTCTGCCCCATGTCAGGTTGCACTCAAGCAGCCACCATTGAAGATCTTGGGCAGACCCTTCCGAAATCTGTATGACATCTGACAGGTTTCCTTGGTGACTGGCTCAATGAGACTTCAGATCCCACTGTAGAGCCTGCATGTGCCACCTTGGGAAGAAGACAACCAGAATGCATGAGGCCAACGGGCTAAGAAGCTTTACTCACTGAGATCCAGGAAAAAGGCTGAAACATTGGGTTCCCTGTTCAAATGTCCTGGCCTCGTTGTGATGGAGGAAAGGCCTTGAACAGCACAGTGTCCAAGACAACTCCCATCAAAGTCTCTGCAAAGGAGTCAGGTGTGACCAAGAACCATAACAATGTCAAGAGGCTTGTTGTCGTTTGGAGGTGGTCTGTGACTGACTGTGGCAAGCCCACATTCAACAGCCAGATGTCAAGGTAGGGTTAACACTGGTATCCCCAGCCCCTGAAAATGGAACGCGACCACCGCCAACACTTTTGTGAACACTCAAGGAACGCTGCAAAGGCCGAAAAGGAACACAGAAAAATGAAACTGCTCTTGGCGAGCCTTGAAAAGCAGGTAATGTCGGTGGGACTGCAGAACAGGCACATGAAAGCACGTGTCCTGCTGGTCCAAGGCTACCATCGAGTCGCAGGGATCCAGAGCAGACAGAACCTACGCCAGTGTGAGCATTCTGAATTTGTCCTTCCGCAGGAATGCATTCAGAGGGCAAAGATCAAAAATAGGGCAAAGGACTCCATCCATATTCGGCACAGGGAAATAGCATGAAAAACAACTTGTCCCTATTTCTGAGACCAGCACCCTCTTGATGGCCCCTTTGGGCAGTAGACCTCACAGATCTTGCAGATAGATGGGTGCTCCTCTGATGTGGGAGGAAGCTGTGGTGGGTTGGGAAGGAACAGAAGGGCATTGCCCTACTGGAAGATCTGAATGACCCATCTGTTGGATGTGATGGATTGTCACCGTAGGAGAAAATGTTGGTGACTGCTTCCCACAGGGAGGTTATGCACCATAAGGGCAAACTAAAGCAGCTTGGAGTGTTGCTGCAGGGGAGGGGGGGCACTGGGAAGATTGGTGCCCATGGTGACCTGCGCATTGCCTGTCTGACCCCATCACTGGCCATGTTAGGACTGGGGTGATCAGAAAGGGCGGGAGAGAAATGTGTTAATTATATGCTACCCCCTGGAGTAACACTGGAAGGGCTGAAACTTATGAGGAAACTGTCAGGGAGGGGTCAAAAGGCCCAAAGAGAGCACTGTGGCATTACTTTCCTTAAAGGTTTCTAGGGCAGAAACAGCTGTTTCACCAAATAAGCGGGATCCATCAAAGGGATATCCATTAGGGATGCCTGCAGATCTCTAGAAAAATAAACTATGGATCAGGTCCACGCATAGCAAAGAATCCCAATACTAGTGCGGACTGCTCACCCCAAGCAATCGGTAGTATACAGACCAGCACGAATCTCATGTCTGCTTGCATCCTGACCATCTTGAATGGTTTGATCCAAGGAGACCCTAAACTCTTCTGTAACTGCCGGCAAGATCTTGCTGACCATGTTTCAGAGGGCATGTGTAAAAAGACTAGTAGGCAAACAGTGATGACCAACCTCAAGGTCACGCTGGCTGAAGAGAACATTTGTTTCCTGAACACCTCAATCCATTTCCACTGTCTGTCTGGGGAGGAGTCGTGGAGAATGAATTTGGATTCACCCTGCTGTGGAAGCTTGGAACATCAAACTCTCATGAGGAGAATGCTGAGTAAGAAAATCAGGGTCGCCAGGCACCAGTCTGTGGCGTTTGGCCACCTGCCAGTTTACCAATGGGCAAGAGCAAGGCTTAACCGAGTACCCATAAGAATATCAGTTAGGGCTTAATTGAACGGGGGTAAGGGTTCAAAGGAAGCAGGCCCATGTTGCAGAACGTCCATAAGGAAGTTTACTTTAAGTTCAACAGAAGCTAGCTGTAGGTCCAGGACCTTAGCAGCACGTCTCAATACCAGAGCAAAGGAAGCACTCTCTTAAGTTTGTGAAATCAATCCTGAATGAGGGAAAGTACCTAGTCCACTGGCCTCCCTTAAATCCATGTATAAACTGACATCATCATAATGTGGGGGTAAATCATCACCATCATCACTATTGTCATCTCAGAGTGGTGATAATCTCTGTTCAGAATCGGAATCAAAAAGATGATGGACGCTCTGAGGTCCTCTGAATGAGGCTGTAAGGGAACTAGGTATGCTGAAGTGGAGTCGGAGCACGACTTTGGTTGGGGTTGAGATGAATTCAGCTGAGGTCAGACAGTAAAGTTGGCACCGGATCCACCTCCGATTATGTTGAGACCAGTGTTGATGAAAGAGGGACTGGCGCAGGTTTTGGAGCTATAATGGAAGTCAGCACCATAGATGGATTTCAGGCCGATGGACGAGAGAACTCAGGGTGCATCAGGATCAACTGCGGGATCAGCTCCTCAATGGCAGATTGGGAGCGAGATGAGTGGCACATTGATGCCCTCGCAACTTCTCTTTTGATAGAGAGTGGTGAGAAGTCAAGCTTCACCTTCTTGTGTTTCCTCTTCAACTTGGATTTCAACTTACAAGATGAATTCAACTGCAGCTGGATCAGCCTCGATAGTGGGAACGGGTCCGCACTCTCTCAACTTGAAGAGGAACTTAAGTGAGGTCTGTGACTTCTTTCTATGTTCGGCAATGTACAGCTTTGCTTCATGGTCTGTACTTACCTTCAAGTGCATGATCTTGCAGAAATTCTGTTCTATACACTACAGATAAGGACAGTGGTACATGTGAATGCCTCAGTCTTGGGATAGAGCTGTATAGTGCGATGTGAGAGGCCTGGATTTAGTACTCAGAGAGAATTATCTATATCTCAGCACTGTATTCAAGTACATTGAAAATCAACACAAAGGAGAATTTTTCGATCTCTAAAGTTGTCTCATACCGGAATACAAATGAAATCTGCTGATCAGTATAGAGATGTGCTTGAAAACTCAGTAGATGTCTCAGTAGTGGGATAGCAGGTCAAAATGGAACTGTTTTGTGAGACTCCTTTAGTAACCACAGCACTGAGATAGTGATGCATAGAGGTTCAAGATACAGGTGCTGAACAAGTTACGTATATTAAGTAATTCTTGTTGTAGTAGAGACTTAAACTGCACATTCCTTACCTTTTGAATACTTCCTCATGCATGTGAAGTTTGGCACAAGCTATAGCCCCTATGCAGGGTGTCTGTAGTTCAGCCTCGTTGCTCATGGAGTGCACCACCATCCGATTAAAGGTGGCTACTTTCACCAGAGGAGGGAAGGCCTTTCACCAATAAACCATATCATCGAGAGGGCACCACAAAAGATTTGGTAAATAGCTCCAGAAAATCTTCTGCAGTACCTCTGCATGCCCGCAAGTGGTGCCATCGGCTCTGCATCAATATCATTCAGTTACGGATGCAACATGTGCGGGCCAATATATATGCAACCCATGTGCGCTGATCTCAGTTGCTTTCTTGATACATCCGTGCCTGCAGAGGCGGAGACAACCAGTACGAGATTGGTTGTGATCAGTGTGCAGATTACTAAGGACCTGATCTAGAGTTTGGCTGATGGGTTACTCCATCACAAATGTGACAGATATCACGTCTGCTGTTTTACAAGTGCAGACCTCTTCCCTGCTGCTGTGACAGGAGATCCTCCTGAAGAAGCAGTCAGATTGGAGGACAAATGCTTATGCCCAGGAGTTAGTGATACCATACGCTCCGTGGCCAATCCAGGGCCCCTAGGATGACTCTAGGGCATGGTCAGTCCTGGTCTTCTTCAGAACACTAGGAAGGAGAGGTATTGGCAGGAAGGTGTACAGGAGTCCTGGGTTCCACTCTACATGAAAAGCGTCTCTGAGCGATAGACGTCTTGGAAACTCCAATGTGTAAAAGTGGTAACATTGTGTGTTCTCTGCAGTGGTGAAAAGATCAATTCAGGGCTGTTCCAATTCGCGAAAGAGACCCTGCTCCACCTCCGTATGGAACTGTCATTTTTGAGCCGCCTGGCGTCACTGGCTTCGTTTGTCCACTCTGGTGTTTAGGGAATCCGCCAGATCGTCTGTCACCAGAAAAATTCCTTGGAGGTCTACTCATGTCTAGAGACGCTGTAAGAAATGGGGTCTCTGGTTCGCAGTGCTTTGCACACTGTCCAAGCAGGGACCCTCACTCAGGGCAAGTAAGTTACACCCTCAGAATAACCCATGCTCACCCCCTTGGTAGCTTGGCAGGAGCAGTCAGGCTTATCTCAGAGGCAATGTGTAAAGTATTTGAACACACACACACAGTGACACATGTAAGCACCACAAAAGTACTACACAACAGTTTAGAAAAATAGCCAATTTTTATCTGAATAACACAAGACCAAAACAACAAAAATTCAACTTACACAAATTAAAATACTAATTTTAAAAGATTAAATGCAGTTATAGTGCTTAGAAACACAATAGCTCCAACTAGGGCTATAACGTCGTGCTTGACGGAGTCGAATCTCAAAGTACGGGGTCGACCAAGATGGGGTGTGAGCCGGCTACGAAGTCGTACAGATCCCGGTTACAGTACCTTGGAAACGATGACAAAACAAAGACATTGCGAGGTGCTGGGGAGGTGAGGCACCGCTGGGGCCGGTGCGGCATTGGTTCCTTACTGTCGGTGCAGGTCATTGGCACATCAGTGCTTGGGACGTTGCAAGGCACAGGGGAGGTGAAGCGGCATTGGCGGCGAGGTGTTGGTTCTGCTGGCTGTGCGGGGTTGATGAAGTTTCGAGAGTCAAGCCACATGGTGTCAATTTCGCAGTGTCGATGTCACACCACAGGGCTACCAGTACGGTGGTGGAGTTGGGCACCACGGACTTCGGTGACGCGGTATTCGGGACTCCTTCTGTGGCGGTTCTTCGGAGGCGCTGCGGCAGCATCGGGGCCTGCGTTGCAAGTCATGGTCGTTGTGTTGAGTGGGGACCATGGCTTCAGTGCAGGCAGCAGCGCGATGTGCTGGTGTCTTCTTCTTGAACACAGAAAATTCACTTCCAAGGGCCCATGAATTGGATTTGGCACCACTTGGTAGAGTAGGGCTCTCAGCAGAAAAGCCCAGATGCTGCAGGTGAAGTCCTGAGACTTCCAACAGGAGGCAAGCACAACTCAAGACCTTGGGGAAACTTTGAAAGCAGGATGTAGAATGCAAAGTCCAGTCCTTTCACTCCCAGGACAGAAGCAGCAGCAGGCCAGCACAGCAAAGCAAACAGCAAAATGGCAGTCTGTCCTGACAGCAACATAGCTCTTCATCCTGGTAGAATGTCCTTAATCCAGCAGTGTTCCGAGTATACGATGTCAGAGGTCCAATACTCATACCCATTTCAGCCTTTGAAGTAGGCAAACTGCAAAGAGAGGTCTTTGTCGTGCACAAGACCCTGCCCTCCCTGGCCCTGGCTCCAGACACACTAAAGTGGGGGGTAGAGACTGCTTTGTGAGGGGACAGGCACAGCCCTATAAAGGTGCATGTGCCAACTCCTCCCACCACTCTAGCCCAGGAAAACCCATCAGCTTGCAGATGAGCCATCAGGATATTCAGGGCACACCTCAGCTCCCTTTGTGTGTGACTTTCAAGAGTGAATTCACAAAGCCCAACGTCATCCAATCCAAATGTGTATTCTAGGGACAGGCAGAGGCACAGAATGGTTAAGCAAAAACATGCCAACTTTCTAAAAATTGCATTTTCAGACCTACAATTTAAGAACAAACTTCACTAACATATGTATCTTTAAATTGCAAGTCCAGAGACACCAAACTCCAATTTTCTATCAGCTCCCAATTGGAAGATACACTTGTAAATTGTTACAAAGCAGCTCTAAGGCTAACCTATGGGAGAGCTAGTATTTGCTGTAGTGAAAAACAAGTTTAGCAGTTTATAACTACCAGAACATGTAAAACCTAAAATCACATGCCCTACCTTTTAAATAAATACACTGCACCCTGCCAAGGGCGCTACCTAGGGCCTACCTTAAGGGTGCCTTACATGTACAAAAAGGAAAGGTTTGGGCCTGACAAGTAGGGGTACTTGCTAGGTCGACATGGCAGTTAAAAACTGCGTACACAGGCTCTGCTGTGGCAGCCCTGAGACACATTTGTAGGGCTACTCATGTGGATAGCACAATCAGCGCTGCAGACCCATTAGTAGTATTTGATTTACAGGCCATGGGCACACACAGTGCACTATACTAGGGACTTATTTGTAAATCAAATAGGCCAATCATGGAGATACCAAATACCATTCCATTTTAGGCATACTGCACTCACACTTTAGCACTGGTCAGCTAGGTAAGGTGCCCAGAGTCCTAACACCAGCAAAAAGGAAGTTTAGGACACATCAAAAACAGGAAATCAGAGACAAAAAGACAGGGGGGCCATGTCAAAAGATGCCAAGTCTAACAGGCGCAAAGCCTCCTCGCACAGGGTCCACAACCCCACCACGCCTTGCTTGCTGCAGTACCACATGGCAGTGGTGTTTTCCATAAGCATCTAAGCCAGCTTCCATTTGATGGAGGGCAGGAAGGCTTTCGACACCAAGCGGATGGCTCTTAGCTCCATGAAGGTTGATATGGCGCCGGGCCTCTGCCAGAGACTAGACACTTTTTAATTCCCCCTCTCCCAGATGGACTCTCCAACCCAGAAGCAATTCACTGGTCACCTACTGTGAGCTCTGGGTGGGGTAAGGAGAAGGGTCTGCCACTGACTCAATCTCGGTTACTGCACCACTGCATATCTTTTGCAGTCTTCTCTAAAATCTGGACCAGACTGGCAAGATTCCCCCCAGTGCTGTGACCACTGGGGCTTTAGTTCCCATTGCAGAGCCCGCATATGCCATCTGGAGTGCTTGACGACCAGGATGCAGGGGCCATCAGTACCAGCAGTCTCAGAGTCATCCTCACTGAGACCCAGGACAGAGGTTGAAACATCAGGATCATAGCCCAAATGTCTTGATCTCTCTTCTCTGAGGGATAGGTGCAAAACTGCTATGTATTCAGAATCGCTCCAATGAGTGGAAGCATCTGCGAAGGAGTCAGGTGTGTTTTTGGCACAATGTATATACACAAAGCTAACAGCGGCGGACCACAGGTGTTGCACCTCAATCCAGTCAAGTTCAATTTAGTGTCCTGACCGCAGGGTACACGTGAAAGTTGTTAAGGACTCGGATCTCGAGCCGGGGCTTGATATGGTCCCTATGTACCTTCTATGAATGGGATGAATATAACCCTGTGATCTGGTGATTGCCTCATGATGGTACAGCGATTAATACTGTAAAACACTGTGAATACAATAAACTATACCATAAGCCCTGATGAAGTTCCTAGTGTGACAGGAACGAAACGCGTAGGCTGATTTTAATTCTTGTGCAATATTTTTGGAATAATAAAAGAAGATGATGGACTAAAATTTGCTACATTGAATTTATTTTCGGGTGCACCTTCCTTTTGAAGAATTCGTGGTTTTGGCACAATGATAGTGAACCCCTAAAGATTTCAGGAGATTCGCCGTAGTCTTGAGGTGGTTGACGACGGAGCCCATTTTCAACAACCAGTCTACGAGGTAGGGGAAGACTGGAGGCCATGACTTCCAAAGATGTTATCACCGACATCACTTTCGTGAACACCCAAGAGGCCCTGGTAAGGTCAAAAGGGAGCACAGCAAACTGAAAACGCAGATGGCCCATCATGAACCGTGGGTAACACCTGTGGGCTTGCAGGACAGAGATGTAGAAATAAGCATCATGCAGGTCCAGCATTACCATCCAGCCTGCAGGGTCGAGAGCAGACAAGACCTGGGTAACGGTGAACATCTTGAACTTGCCTTTCCGCAGAAAGGCATTGAGAGGACAAAGGTCGAAATGGGAAGGAGGTCCCAGCCTTTTTCGGCACCAGGAAGTAGCAGGAATACCAACCACAACCTGCGTCTGGTTCTGGCACCCTCTCTGTGGCTCCTTTGGCCAAAAGAGCCTTAACTTCCTGCTGCAAGAGCGACAGGTGGTCTTCTGTAAGCTGGTCTGGGAATGGTGGAAAGTGTGGCATCGCAACCTTGGCTGAAACTGTTGAATCCTGCCTCCGACAGGATGCCTGTGTGCCATCAGGGGCACGGTAAAAGGACTTGGGGGGGGGGCGGCAGCTGGGAGGGGCAGAAGACTTGGGTGCACGTTGCCCATGTTGCCCCCTCTTGTGGGTACCACGGCCACAAAAATGCTAGGGTGGTTGTTGCACCTGCTGGGGTTGTTGGTGATATTGGAAGCCCCCACAGTAGCCATTGAGGCGGCAAAACTGCTGGTGCGGTTGGCGCAAAATAGCAGAAAGGCCTAAGGAGCGCGCTGTGACCCTGCTGTCGTTGAAGAGCTTTAGAGCTCAATCCACTATATCTCCAAAAAGTCAGGAGCCATCAAAAAGCATGTCCATAAGACTGAACTGAACATCTCCAAAAAAGCCACTGGACCACATCCAGGTGTGCCTGTGAATGGCCCCACTGGTGCCAATAGCCCTGCTGATGGACTCAGTGGTATCCAGTCGACAGTGGATGGTAAACCTTGCCACATCACGACCATCTTGATTAGCCTAGAAAAGTATGGTCTGGGCTTCTGTTAGGACCATGGACAATACTTGGCCCAGAGTCCCACTGAGGCCCATGGAGACGAAAAAACAAGCTTACTAAAATCCTCTATCCTCTTCAATTCCCTGTCAAGGGGAGTAGTGGAAAACAGGTTTGGGCTTACTCTACTGGCTGAAGCCTGCACCACAAGGCTCTCCGGAACGGGTTGCTGGGTAAGGAAAGCTGGGTTGCAAGGAGCAGGTAGAAGGCGTTTGGCGATCTGGCAATGCACGGTAGGCCTGAGTAGAGCTTTGCCCAGCTACCTATCAGTAAAAACCCCTGAAACTGAATGGGAGTAGGGGCTCAGAATTCGACTGCCATGGCAGCAGCACCTTCATCAGAACATTGGTTTCAACTTCCTGAGTGTGAAGTTGAAGCTCAAGAACCTCTACCGCCATAAGCACAACCTTAGCAACGCAGGTGCTGTCTTCTATGGCAGGCCCTAGGGGATAAACAAGTCCAGTGACTGGGGAGGTATCCAGACCATTGGAATCTTGGAAGCCCTCATACCAGTTGTCCTCTAGGTAAGGCTGGGCATTCTCATCCCCAGCATCACAGCCCCCATAATCGGACTCTATGCTGAATAATCTATGAAGGACATGAGCCTTGTGGTTGAGGCTCAGATAAAGGAGCACCCGTCCTCGGTCGAGATTGGGGACCACTTTGGGTTGGCAGTCAATGTCCAGAGTCGATGGTGCCAGCTTTGGCGGTACTAGATCCCATCCCAGCGTGGGTCGTGGCATCAGGGTTGATATAGGGGGCCCAACTGGTGCTGAGGACTGACCTGATGGTGGAAGCCCAGTTTGGAAGCCTCTAGGGTCCTTGAGGCCCGCAGACGCGTCAGAGGGAACCGGTAATGTGCCAAAAAGCCGCAGCATGACTTTCCACAAGTTCACTATCTGTTGAGGTATTGCTGGCGGCCTAGGAAATTCTGGTTGCACCAGAACAAGGTTCAGAATTGACTCCAAAGAAGAGCGACTTAGGGAGCGCGACTTGGAGGCACGATCTTACCCTCACACCTTCTCAGGACATCGGAAGTGGCAGGACGAGGCCAAGTCCCACTCGGAGTTTGCCTGAGGCCTTAGATCATGAAGACGACCTGTTGAAAGAGTGACCTCGAGAGTGGGTCTGACACCCACATCTAGACCTCGACCGATCCCAGTGTGGGATCTTGCAGTGATTCGCCATAGAGAGCATTGCTTCCCGGTCTGCAATATCCTTGGAGTGCTTCAAGGCAAAATTACTGCAGGCCTTGGAATCATGGTCGGACCCCAGGCACCACTGCCAAACCACACTGGGGACATTTCCCACAGGGTTTAAATCCTGTAGATTTGAGAGGTGATATATTTCCCTTGCACACTGTTTGTTAGTCAAAATGTATTTACAACAATCTCAATGACCTTGAAGCGTAGCTCCAGATCCGTGTCTGTTGGTGCGGAAAGAAAGGGTCTGATGTCAGTGAGCATGTGTGGCACCTCTGTAGGCCAGCGTCACATTTGATGTGGAATGACGCTGACGTGGACCGGTCAGCGCTGCCTTCCACACGCAGGGATACTGCTGAAGTGTTTCTGGATCCTGTTTCACGCATAGAGAAGTATTCAAAAGGTGAACAATCTGCAGTTAGAATTCTCCATCAAGTTTAAGTTCAAGTTTATTTATTTGATTCAGACCTCAACTGATGTCAACAAATACAAGTACATAATATAAGATAGTTGTATTTATACTTTTAAAACAACTTTAAAACTCATTATAAGCATAAACAATTTATGGCAAATTGGAGTTGGCAAATACTAAATATATGAGTTTAAGACTGTTAAATTTAAACACTTTTAAAACAACTTTAAAAACTCTTTAAAAACTTAAACAAGTTATAGCAAACAAATTCATTTGGGGGGGGACATACACAGTGTAATTAAGTTAATTATTACACAAAGAACCAAGGCAGAGCTGCCAAATTGCGAATGCACATCCAACCACTCCGTCCGTCGGAAAGTAGTTTTTCAGCAGCTTAGTATGTTTTGGTGCTCTCCAAGCATTAGGCCTTCCTCTGCCTTAAGAAGACCAAACTGGCTCTCCAAGGAGATACAATCCCCTGTGAGGTCCCCAAATATGTTACACAAATGCCGAGGCACATCCAAAGTTAGTCCAAGTCTGTAGGGTAGGCATTAGCCATCATCATGAAAAAAGAGGAAGTCCACACGATGTTCTTTATTTCCTTTTATGTATCCTTTATTTTCTTGCCAAATTCCATAACATAAGCAACAGGCAGCCGACACGTGTTTCGTCCGAAAGGACTTTTTCAAGGCTGCAAACAATTATGGATATACATTAAAACCAATATCATACACAAATACCCATTATAAAAGTTAAAAACTAGCATTGGCACAAGGGCCCGCATTTTTTAAGTTTTGTCCATTCGCTTAAAAAGCAAACCAAACTAGTGCCCTAAACGATGGAAATAAAGAGTGTCTTGCAACAACATATCAGAAAAAATGTCGTTGCAAGTACCCTAAAACCGTGTACTTCAGAGATCAAAGTGCTAAATACCCAGTCTGGGTATCTCTCCACTAGAAGTGTAGATAAAAAGGAATAGGTGCAGTGTAATTAAGTCTTGAGTTAAAATAACATTATATCTAGAACAAATCGGTTTTATAAAAAGTCACAGAGCCTCTACCAAAGTCGGATTTGGACAGATTAAAAATATGTGAAAAAGATCTTGTACTCCACCATTACACAAGTCACAAATACCCGAAGAATGTTCAAGGGGGTTCCATCTGGAGGAATAAACTTTTAAAGGGAGAATTCCTAATCGCAGAAGAAGAATACAGTGCCTTACTCTATGCTCTAACTGAAACTGTATCTAGTGCTCTGGAGTTTTATAAACTGTATTTTCCGCACATTTTTTATAATACTTTAATTGGATACAGTGCTCCTTATCTAATTCAAAGCTTATTCTCGGCTTTTTAAAACGAGCTTCAGATGCGCTGGAGACCAAGCCTGCAAAAGTGCTACAGTGCATTGGGATGCCTCAAGGGCTACTGTAAAATTCCTATTAAAAGTATGCTGTGGCGATTCTTCTCTAAAAGTCTCCAATTTTAATATGCATCTTAGGGAGCCAGGAACTGCATGTAAAAGGTTAAAGGCCCACCGTATGATATTGAAAACGGCTCGAGCGTATATGTTCGTTAAAGAAAGCTCGAGGCTTAAGGCTTGCACGGGGACTGATTGAGTGACTGTTAGCAGTTTCCGTAGAATAATCCCTTCTCTCACTTTTATTGGTTGCCAGGTTTTAATCTGTATATATTCCAAGGCATAAGATAAAATAGATGGAATTTTCATACTGTAAACTTCCAGCAGGGATTTAAAATGTCTATTCCCAGTTGAGCAATACAATCTCTGTAATGCCCCAACATGGGCATCTGCCTTTTGCCTGAGATGCTAAAAGTGGGAAGCATTTTGAAGGTTAAACGAAAAGATTCGGCCCAATAAACATATTCTTTCACTATCTCAATCGGGTTACCTCCCAATGTCCAGGTGAAAGGCAGAGATTTCCTTCTTCCTCTAAAAGGTAACATTTTAGTTTTAGAGATGTTAGGGACCAAAAAGTTTTCTTTTGCGTATCTATTTAGTTCAGTTACATTTCTTTGTAGACCAATTGGAGTATGATCGAATATAACAATATCATCTGCGTACCTTAGGCAATGGATATCATTTTGCGCTAGTTTTGGTGGAAAATTATTAATTTGGGAGAAGTACCCCGGTAGGTCACTTATGTAAATGGAAAATAACATGGGGGCGAGGAGGCAACCTTGTTTCAAACCATTCATCGTGGGAATTGGACTAGTTAGGCTCCTTTCTCCCCCCATTTGAACTCTACACCATGTTGCTGTATGCAAAGAAATAATTATTGTAAGAAGATCGTGGGGATCCCTAAACCTTCTAGCTTTTTCCATAACCTTGGCCTATCCACGCTATCAAAAGCGGTCAAAAAGTCAATAAAAGTGCAGTAAACTATTTGTGATTTTAGCACTACATACTTATCAAGGACTGTCTGGAGGATAGCAATATTGTCAGTTACTGAATGTTTTGGGCGAAAGTCAGCTCGTGTCATAAGAATCAAATCGTTCGAAAATGCCCAGTCTTTTAGGTAGTCCAGTACACATGCTGCGAAGATCTTTCCATTGGCATCTAGAAGGGCTGTTTGTCTATAGTTGATTGGATTCGATCTAGAGCTTTTTTTAAAAGAGGGACCACAATGCTCCCTCGCCAGGATTCTGGTATTTTCCCAGTTTCAAAACAATATTGGAAAAGAGAGGTTAAAATTTGCTCCAGTCTTTAGGGTTTGATTGTAGGACTTTGATCGGGATGTTGTATGGACCCATTGCTGTGGATGATCTGGAAGATTTAATAAAAGCAGCGATCTGTGTAGATAAAATAGGTAACATGTCCTGTTCAGATTGGCCCTTTCAACTGGGGCGCTGGCTAGGTGAGATTTGATTTTGTCTGTTAGATTTATATAATTTTAAGATATGTTTTTCCCATTCAGAAGATGGAACTGGCGACGCTTGGATTTACTTTCTTATCTTCATTTGTATAGCTACTATGCTCCAGAATGCCTTGTTGTTTCCACTCTTTACTGCCGTTTGAATGTCGACCCAGTTTTTGTCTTTTTAGACTTGCTTTTCTTTCTCTTTGTTTCGTTGGCGGAGTTTTTTCAAGTTTCTTATTTCTCTTTGTCTTGTGGCACAGAAAGATAGAAATTGCGTTCTGGTCAAATTATTTAAGTGTACTGACAAGTAGTCTGTTCGTTTTACGTATTGGTCGATTTTGCCTTTATCTTTGCTAGTTATATTTGCCTGAAGGATGGTCACGGCTGATTGTACTGTGTGTTCATATCTGGTTATGGGGTCATCTTCTTCACTTGTAAGGTTTAGCTAAAAGGAAGAAATTACAGTATTCATTTTGTTGATTGCTTTGGAATTCCAATGGATCCTGCCTGAATTCTCCATCAGAAAATAGATGTTCTGGGTCTTGGAATCCACAGCATGATGTAGGTCAGAAAAGAAGTGAATTTTGAGATTGCTGTGAATATCGTAAGAGCTGGTATGGCAGTGTATAATGCAGTCAGAATAGAAGTGCATTGTGAGAGCTGTGTGGGCGTCATAGTATTGGGACGTAAGCACCCACTGCAGATCAGAATAGAGCTGGCTAGCTGTCAAAAATAGGGCCGTGTAAAAACATCATATCCTAGTCTTTAAAATGATGATTGAACTATCTAGCTAGGCACCTTGTCAGGTACTCACCACCAGTATACCTGACCCCCCTTGGTCCCCCCTTCCCCAGCAGTCTTCTCTCAGCAATCCAGAACTTGCTAGCCAAGCTCAAACTTCTCAGCATGCCCGACTTCAAAATATCAGTCTTTTAACTAGCTTGGACTTCATCTCTGAAACTCACTCCATTTCCTCTCTCTCCAACTTTAGAACCACTAATCAACTAATCCTTCATCACAATCCAATCTTTCACACATTGTCCCATCAGCAAGTCCCCATGTAAATATATACATTGTGAAATAAATCCATGCCTGTAATGTAACATATGGAGTGCCATGCAGCAACACCCACTTACCACCACCAGTAACACTATTATGTTTGTTATTAACCAAACTTGTTAATGTGTGTGCTGTGAACCACACCACTTGCTGCCATGTACAGCATTTCCTGCAAATATGTTCTTGCTAATGATTTTCAACAAATAAGGGCACAATATGAGAGATTATTGGATGTTGCAGTACTTGAAATCCACTGCATAATGCAAGTTGGATTGGGACAGAGGTGTACAAAAGGAGCTCTGTTTATGCCTCTCTACAGGAAACATGGTGGATGAGAGGTCAGGATCAAGGTTTATTATAAGAGCTCTTTACATAACGTAGTACTTGAGCAGCCAAGCATGGTGTCAGAAGACAAGGGCTTTGTAAGAAATCCAACAGGGCAAATATTAGCATAAAAGTATACATGGTTTACAAAGGTCACTGAGTGTATTGACAAAATATTTATCTTTTCAG
This sequence comes from Calotriton arnoldi, assembly GCA_963921515.1. Lineage (NCBI taxonomy): Eukaryota > Metazoa > Chordata > Amphibia > Caudata > Salamandridae > Calotriton > Calotriton arnoldi. The sequence goes on from CAWUFW010001884.1 coordinate 926,752, forward strand.
CATACACAACTTGAAAAATTATATAGCCCGGATGTACAAGCCATCAAGCACTCATACTGCCTGCCAGTCGTCATCTTCAGGTGCTGAGCACTCCTTTCCTATGTGCTGAGCAGTCTTGCACTAAATTAATTCAAGAGTCACAATGTCACCTATTTGTACAAAATAGAGAGACTTGCTAATGTCCCTGCAGTGCAAATTCCAAATGATGAACCAATATACGAAAAATCACCTTTGCCTTGGGATGGAAAATTAAACTTATGAAGACCACTAGCTTCTGTTTTGTTCGACTTAAGGTTCTAGGATGACGAACACTTTGCTTGGAAGACAACTGCATACCACTTTGAAGGAAATTCTACATGCTACCAAAAGCCAGTGAGTGAACGGAGAGTCAAGCTGCAGAAATGTGACTCAGTTACCTAAGACTACTATTGGATCTGGCCCTTTTTGCAGGGTCTCCCCCATATGTTTACTTTCTGTTGCTGAACCTGCTTTTGTTGGCATTCAGGACTCTGTGCACATTCATCCTTCTAACCAGGGCTAAAGTGCTTGTGCCCTCTCCTTCAAACATGGTAAAATTGGTATATACTTGATCATCACATTTAATGTACTTGTGAGTCACTGGTAAATGTACTACATGTACCAAGGGCCTGTAAAGTAAATGCACGCACTGTGCCACCCTCTAAAGTAGCCTCTTAAAACATGTCTCAGGCCTGCCACTGTAGCCTGAACTGCAGTTTTAAACTGCCATTTCGAGCCAGCAAAATAAACATTTTGCCAGGCCTATACCTTCCTTTTAATACATATAAGTCACCCCTAAGGAAAGCCCTAAAGGCTCATAGACCAGGGTGCATTGTATTTAAAGAGCAGGACATGTGGCTTTAAGTTTGATATGCCCTAGCAGTGAAAAACTCAGAAAATCGTCTCTCACTGTTGCAATGTCTATCTCTCTCATTGACTAACACTGGGTTACCTTATTGCAATCAATAAGTGCTAACTTTGGATTGGGGCAGACAAAGATATGCTGTTTAGACTCAAATTAATTGTAATTTAAACCCCTCTTTATTTGCAGATTCAGATTTTAAGTCACAATTATGAAAATGTACCTTTTAGAAAGTTGGCATTTTCTTGTCCAAAACATTTGTGCCTCCTGCCAGTGTCCTGGGTCACATGACAGTGAATGGCTCTGCTGCTGGGGTTTGTGTATTCCTTTCAGATAGTGACACAAAAGGAGACTAGGTGTGGGCAGTAGGGACCATCCTGCAAGGATGGCTGGGAGTGGAGTTGTTCACTGCCCCGGTCCTGCTTTAAAGGACTTGCCTCCAGCACATACAAAAGAATCTGATACCACTTTTGTCACCCCAGACTTCTTGAAGCCTTGAAAGGGGAAGGGAAGAATTTTACGGAACCAGATGTAGGGGTAGTATACGAATGCCCCCACTTAACAGGCTGGCACCAGGTATAAATAATGGACCTCCAGAGCTACTCTTCTGCACACTCCTGAATCTGTGGACATTACAGAAGAAAGATTGCTTTGCTCCCCAGAGGACTGTTCTGCTGCTTGAGACCTTCCTGGCTACCCAGAGGACTGCCCTACTGTTCCAGAGGACTGCCCTGATGCTTGAGGACTGCCTTGAGCCTGAGAGAGCTGCCTTGATGCTTGAGGACTGCCTTGCTCTCTGAGAAGGAAGACTGGACCTGCTCCCTTCATCCCAGGCTAACCTGAGTGACACCAAGGGTCCATTGGCTGACCTCCTGTCTGAGTAACAGGGACACAACAAGTTCCACAGGCCTCCCTGCAACTGCCCAGCTCACTTGCTGCCCTGGACTCGCAACTGGAGCTGCAAATGGACCTGCCTGAGCTCTGCTGGAGTGTGTTCCTGATCCCCAAGATGTGCCGCCCCAAGCCCTGGACCCTTGGCAGGCATCAGTTGACCTCCTCCTGTGAAGAAAGAAATTCTGAGGTTTTGGGCTCTTTGCAAATGCGAACGGGCCCATTCATGGTGAGACTCTGCCGCCGGCAACTACCAACACGAAGTTCCGATTACCCTGACTTTTTACGCTACAGCGACCATAAGCGATGACCGGCAACATGAGATCTGCACTTCGCACTACAGCAATAACAGCCCGCGGTGACCGCCAACACGCAGCTCCAGCAATGACCGTCTGCAACGCCTGAATAGCTCTTCAAGCTACAGCGACAAAAGCCCGCACCACCAGCCTGCTCTTCGCGCTACCACAACGACCTTTTGCAATGTTCTCCCTGCTCCCTGTAGCCTCCTCCACCTCAAACAGAACTTTTCACGCCTAATTTTGAGAAGGAAACTTTTTCCGCGGAACTAACATGGTCCCTGTTTCCAGCCCACAGACCATCGTATTCAGCCTGAACTTGTGACTTCTCCAGGACTAGTATGACCAGATGACCGTGAGTGGCCGTTTGTGCTTTTAGGCGTTATATCTACCTAAAACTTCGAAACTACATATGTCCGGTTCTACTGACTGGATTTTTGTCGATCTGGTATGATTCTATTTACTAAAATTTGCCATGTTTTTCTAAATCAGTTTGGGGGTTTTCTTGTTTGTGTTCCCACTTTATTACTGTCTGTGCGCTGCATAAATACTTTACACTTTGCCTCTAAGTTATGTCTGGCTGCTTTCAGCCACGCTACCAGAGAGTTAAGCACAGGTTAATGTAATTGAACATGGATGATATTGGCAGCTAGGGGATCATTTACTGGACCACTGTAGTTGTCGCCAATATGAAAGCACAAGTTGCCGACCTCTAAAGACCAGCTACCAGTTGGTCAAACATTAGACAAACAAAAAAGGATTTTTCGACTCTATTGTTTGTTGCCTCTCTATTATGTACACAGGTTAATATAATGACTTTTGTGGTTCACCCGACAAGGATTATGGCCATTTCCCTGAATGGGGCTCCATCCCCTCAATAAAGAACCCAATTTCTTACAACTACGAACTAGTTAAATTGTAGCGTTCTGGTTAGCTTTTAGGAGCAACAAGTGTTTGAGAGAAAGTCCGTCATGAAGAACGTTTAAACTGATAGTGACAGGAATTTACTAGTGCTCCAACAACCACACCTTTATTCTTTCTGGAAATGCTAATGATCATGTTGAATTGGAAAGAAACTGCCTTAACCACAGATAATAGCTGGGCTTTGAACGACATACTTGGGGCTATAAAGACTCTGTAGCTTTTAACTTTTAGAGCAGGGATAAGAGCTTGTACAAATGAGGAACCCATTAGGATACTCTAAAAAAAATCCCAGTTTGTGGGATGGACAGAACAGTTTCAGAATTAATGATATCAAGTTATAGACATCCTTTTGCCGTCCAAACGTTTACATTCTAAAAACCCTGGACTATATTCAATTCTGATGCAGAACTACGTAACACCCACACAGAAATGTACAGAAGGTGAATCTCTGGGAGATCCCTCACATTTTCTATAGCAGCTGGGCTCGAAAGTTGCAAGTGAACTCCGCAACTACTGCAAGGACAAATCTTGGTCCTGAGTATCCATTTAGGTTCAGTCCAGGAGTGTGGAAAGCCACAGCATCAAAAGCCAGAAAGAACCAAGGTGGCAGCATGTCCCTGATCAATTGTCTGCTACTGGTGATCCTGAACCCCCAGAAATGATGAAGCCGTTCTGTGTCCAGAGCTTAAAGCCGCCAGACATGGGGCCAGCCAAGCGTAGCTACCAGGAAGCCGCACTGGTACAGAAATATATTGAAAACAAAAGTGTGGTACCTTATGCACAACATCACCTTTGCCTTTTCACAATATTTACATGCAACTGAATCAATGTCTGCCACTTTCCCCTCAACATTTCAACCACAGTGTATCCCCTCACTTTCATAGGTGGATAAAGACTGATGTGGGTAGCTCGAAATGATGTGGAAGGTAAAAGAATGCAGTGGTAAAATAAATGCCTAGTGCAAAGGGGATCAGGTCCAGGTCCCCAGAAATCACTGGACAACAGGAAACAGACAGCTAAACACAGCAGTGCAGAACAAAGGGTCGCACCTACATACTCAACGCTGTACACTGCACAGGCATGATGATGTGCTGTGCAGATTTGGAACACAACAGTTTTACTAAATAAATGATGGTCCTACCACAAGATGGTGACTGACCCAAAAGTTGCAATAGTGGGAGACCAGGACATGTATAGGCATCATTTAATCATTTTCTTTAATTAAAACTTTTAATCATAAACAACTGAGGCACTGCAATACTGGCCGGTATGGTACGCAATATGTATTATTCCTTATATATACAACAACAGTTTTATTTACTTAATAAAAAAATTCCCACTAACTCCACTGCACTCACAAACGTCAATCCAACATATACTTGTTTACTGGTTCCGCTTGGGTTTGAGATATTTTCGCAATAACATGAATTGTTTCATGAATTCCAGCAGGGCATAACAGCGTTATTTCCCCGGCCCATTAACATCCATTGTATGGCACTTTTCCTCAGAAAATATCCCTCAGGGATCCTGCAGTACAAATGTACTCGCAGATGCGTACAGTGCAGCCAATTAGAATCAAAAGTTCCAGCATTTCTGTAGTTCTATAATTACATGAATAAGAACCCGTTTCCAAGCAAACTTTCACAGACCACCGAACACCCACTGCTGATTTTAGAGCTACAAATGCGATTACCAAAAGTTTTCTTCTTTGCTGCAAAACACTTATGTAAAAAAAAAAAAAACTCTTTACAGGACCATATAGTTTTGATTTTTACATAGTGAAGCTTTTAAACGTGCTTTTTTGCCCTTTCGTTGAACCCTCCTTAGGGAAGGGGGGGCGGGTGGCTTGGATCTTATGGACTTGGATACTTACACCTAAAACAAACAGCATTCGAATATCTCAGAGTTCCGTTAATGGATTCATTTGAAGAGGACTAAAAATCAATTTACCCTAGGCACTAACAAAACATATCCTCAGGAAAGTTTTCGTCCTAAAATAACTCCAGAAATGTTCTTTGTCCGCCCTGCCTCTAACCTTAATATTACAACATCGCATGTATGAATGTAATCACAAGAATGCTGTAGAGACCATATTCAGATCTCCGATATAAATTTAGGATTCAGTTCAACACTGTGAAGATATTTTGAAAAAACTTGTAATCACCCCCCTTCTCAGTAGTCAGAGCATTTGTCCATAAGCTCACACTGAAGAACCGTCTAACAAAACAGAGAGGAGTTTGTCTTCATAAGCTCTTCTCATTGGGTTAACCAAACAACCTCATAGTATGCTGTTAAAATAGCACAGATCATTGGAGTGGTAGCATCTTTCCCCCCCTGAGCTATTCAAAGCTTGGATCAACGTAAGGGCAATGGGCCAAGAAATATGAGGTGAAACCTAGAATGCTTCGGGACACTCCTGAGCCGTGCAGCAAGTTTTCGAAATGATTAGCATACAAGATTAATTGTGGCTGATTATCAGTTGTTAATGATGTAGTAATGCATTCTGCAGGCGTGAATGCTACAAGTTGCAAAGCAACTGGGGTCGAGCACAATGTTGCAAGTTTGCCACCGTATTTTTATGCCTGCCCCCCAGCCTTTGGGGCAATTTGGGAGAAAATGCAGAATACCTGTAGTTACATCTGAAATTTGCTAGCTGCATACTCAAAAGCAGCAAGCCATTTCTTGTCGAAATCTGACTTTGATAGTCCATCATATGCTTTGCACAAAAATTCAAATAATGGGAACAAACCTTTACAGACCACTTACTATGTCAAAATCACTTGGTTTGGCCTACAAAGGGGGGGGCGTCGAGGAAATGCAAGCAAAAAACAAGATGATACCTATACAAGAGTATTTGGATCAAGTTACAGAGTCTAACCAGCAACTGCTCAGCATTCTGTGTAGGAAGGGGAATTTTAATTTCAGATTATGAATGACTGGAGGTATTGCTATTTCGTAGGTCAACAGTGCAACGTCTACTCCCACCTAAACCAGCACTGATGGAGAGAAAGACTTTTACTTCAGGTGCTTGCAAGACTGGTTCATCATGTTGTATCCCATTGAGGAAATTCGAGAACTATTGTAGTGGCTCGAGATTTCAGTCTCATGATCAATTATTTCCTGGACTCCACACCCGTGAATATGCTCAACTTCATTTATTTTTCATTAAATATTTTACTCTATAGAGAGCACTCAAGCCTCTGGTAAATTCATGCAGAGTTCAATTTCACTTGCATCTGCCACTGAGCAAATTCTTTGTCTAAAAAGGTACTCCAGTTTTAGTCTGTTACAGCGTGAGTGATAACAGATGGACACTGAAGAACACACGATGTATTTCAGTTATACATATTGATCCATATTAGTTTTTAAAGCGCAAAAACATCTCCCACTATTTTTTCAACTCTTGATTAACACAACATCCTTTAAGAATTTGATAACAGGAACATGTCATAAATCTGGCCTACAGTGATTGGTTTACTAGGCTTTTGCATTTTTTGCTTTTTTATTTGCATTCAGCCACCCCACGTCTGTGAATCAAAAATACACAACACATTTTAAAATACTTATATAGCAATATAAAGGGTGAGAAAGGAGGTGCACGGAAAAAGTGGCAGGTAAAGGAGGTACAGGGAAAAAGTGGCAAGAGAAGTCGTGGGGGAAGGGAAGGAAAAGACAATGGCCAGTTAAAAGAGACTATGGGGCATATGTACAAGCCCCTATCTCCACCACAACGTCACTTTTACCAACGTTGTGGTGGCGATAGGGGCTGCGCCTTATGTACTTGACGTGGCTTAACGCTGCCTTGTACATAAGGCCCACTTTCACGCTATGCTTAGCGTGAAAGGGGAGTGCAGTGGGTGTTGTGGTGGGCGTTCCACCGCAACACCCATTGTATTTGACGCTGCCCCCTATGTACAAGGGTGGCGTACATAGGAGGCAGCGCCAAAATTACGACCAGGAAAACCCTGGTCTGAAATGAGGAGAAATGCATTATTTCTCCTCGTTTTTGCTTTTTCCATGTGTGCTGCCTTGTGCAAAAAAACAAAATGCCATGGTTTGTTTATGTACAGGAAGGTGTCCCTTCCTGTACATAAACAAACCTTTAAAAAAAATGCAATTTTGTCACTTTCATGTGTGCTGCATGAAGCAGCACACATGAAAGTGACAGAATGGCATTTTAGGATTGTTTATGTGCAGAAGAAGGGGCACCTTCCTACACATAAACAATCCTCCCCTGCACGCAGACACCCTTGCACTCTGGTGCTAGGGTGCCTGCGTTGGCACTAAGTTGCTAAAATTAGCGCCATCGCAGGGGGAAACGCAAGGCTGCATCACATTCTTGTAAATATGGTGTAGCCTTGCGTTTCAGAAGTGGCGGAGGGTGTCGTTAAGCCAAGGAGGCTAACGACACGCTCCGCCACTTCCTTGTACATATTCTCCTATTCTCAAGCACAGAGAGGCAGCAAGGTTAATTCACACTGCACTACCCAGTCTAGTCACTGATATGTAATCACATTTGTAATGCCCACCTCAAATGACCAGCTGCCACATGGCCATAAATACAATACAATTAATGATGAGAGGCAATACAGAAAGCACAGTGTTGAGTCAAAAAAGACAAGAATAAATCTTTCTCAAATTCTCTTGGTTGTACGTTGCAATTCTTTTATTTCTTGTGTTCTTCGTACAAAAAGCGTACAGCCAACTCGTTTCACCCCAAACAGGGCTTCTTCAGGGCTGTAAGTGCATACAATTTGAGCCATTTTTTAGAAAGCAATTCCAATCATGAAAGCTATTTAGTACTTAAAAAACATTTTGTATATAAGAGATTTTTTTCTGCCAAAACAGTTTTTTTTCTAAAAGCAATTGTGCTCCTAACGTGACAAAAAATATCGAAAAGGCAAAAAAGAAGAACCAGCCGTGTAAAACATAAAAGAAAAAGAAAAGTTCCCCATGCCAAAACAACAAAAGAAAATTCCCAATTGTAAGGTTCACAAGTACAAACAGACGAAAGAAAGAGGGAAAGAGGAAGGTGAAGAAAAACCGTGCGAGGTTCTAAAGAAACAAACACCAATTCAAAAAACCCTTTCCAAAACAGACAAGGTATTTTGTGCAATAGCTGTCCAACAAAAAGTGCTCTCCAAATTGTGTGTCCAAGAAACCACACAAATTACCAAATACCAATTGCTTACCAAGAGAAAATGGTAAGCACAATTCTGATTTTACACAGTTCAAGAAGCCGGTGGCAATTTAATTCAATAATGTCCCTTTTCTCAGGCAGGTATATGTCACTTCCAGTCTATTGGCGTCCTAAGTGTAAAGATATAACATTGAAACCTTGCAAAATTAAGCAATCAATCTGATTAGCTAATGTCCGGACCTAGCGATTTTTTTTTAAAACAGGCGTATCCCTACCTTAGCGTAGATATCAAGGGTCAAGTGCAGCTAAGCACATGCGGTTGTATCAAGCAAGTTCAAATGGGAAAGTCCTTCCCTAGGACATACAAAATAAAGAGGGAGAAACCCCGAATTTAGTCATAGCATTCCAGGAGTAACCTCGTCAGAAAAGAGTTCGAATTAAGCAAATCGATAATCGCATAACAACCATATGTTCAGGCTTCCTAATATTTGAATGAGTTGTTGTATGAGTGACAACGCGACCACATACTAGGGCTTTCTACTCAAGTTTTAAATTTGGTAAGACTCTATGTCCCGCTTATCTAATAAAAGTTCAACTCCGCACACCAGAGGTTGAATTTGGACCCTGGCAGTACCCACTTTCCTTATTAATAGGTCCAGTACACATGAAGGCGACCAGACGCATTATCCCCATGTCGTTCAGCCTGACATCAGAATTAAATATGCAGCACTCGCCGCACGGTACAGCCCATTATCATTCCTTATCCTAGGATCTAACAGTTAAAAACGCCCAGCTAATATGTGTACATTCATTGCTTAGTAAGTGCCACACTCATGACCAGGACCATCCCCCTCAGTTACGCTCACTACGTAAAATTGAACGCGGTAGGATTTACAAAAGTCAACCAAAATAATCATTGTATTCTGCCCAGGCTACTCACAATTCCAAAGTGTGCTCCGTGTACGGTAAACGTCTGCTACACCGTTAAATGGTTTCCTTCACTTAAATGGAAAAACCAACGAGACGCATGTAGACTCCCGTACGTGCAACCAGTAGCAAGCTAACCTGCAATACCGGACGTGAGTATACTTTTAACTCACTTCCGGTAGACGAACGCTGACGGCCGACGCTCGCCTGGTCCCACCCCATTGAGCGCTAGACCACTAACTGCCAGTGCACTGCGCAATGTTGTAATGCAGAGTCCCTTCCGTGCGTGTCTCAGAAATGTATACGCGGAGACACCTGTTCACACAGTACAGTTCAACAACAGTACTGGCAGTAATCTTGCCCAGTCAAAAAACCACAGTATTAAATCGGGCAATCCCTCCATAAGAACAAAAAATCGCTAAGTCCACCTGATTGATAAAAATCACCAGCAAGCAGTAAGAAATGAATTCGAAAATCCATCCTCGGTTATATAAAAAGCCACTCAATCCCATACAACATTAGAGTGTTGATTTCCATAGCCATTGATGTCCGGCAGCGGACAGCAATACCCATCTCTACAGCCGTGCAGAAATCGGGCAATCCCTCCATCAGAACAATGCATTGCTAAGTCCACCTGATTGATTACAATCATCAGCAAACAGTAACAAATATATTCGAAAATCCATTCTCAATTACATAAAAAGCCACTCAATCCCTTACAGCATTAGAGTGTTGATGTCCATAGCCATTTATGTCTCTCAGCGGACAGCAATAATCCATCTATACAGCCGTGCAGAAAGGGATAGTACCTAAAGAAAAATACCATAGACCCGTAACTTCCAAGACAAAGAAGAGGCGGAGGAGAAAGTAAACCATTCAGACATCCAAAAAGAAAACAAGATAACAAATGCACATATCACTATCTACAGTTTTGTAATGACATGACACAGTCCCAAGACATAAAAAGGCCTTTTTTTTTATTAAACCATCAAGTAGTACCAAGCCATGTGTCCAAACCCAGATATATACAGTCCGTTAAATTGGTGTACAAACACAAAAATACACCTAAACAGGAACAACAATTATGATAGGGAATGTAATAACACAATGTCCAAATTAACCACTTTGGAGCTCAAAAAGGTATAATCCAGTCAATGGGGTAAGAGGTATATACAGTAGTAAAACAGTCATCCATAACAGCAGTTCATCTGCACCATCATAAACAATCTACTCCAGTCAATGGGGTTATAGGTATATTCAGTAATAGAACAATCAACCATAACAGCAATTGAGCTGCACCATCATCATTGATTAATTCATGAAGGCAAGCATGACATTCATAGAAAAAGATATACATTTCATTATCCATGTTAAAATCCTCTATTGCATATCCTAGGGCACATATCCACCTTGCTTCAAGTTGTCTGACGGACAGCTAGCTGCACCATCATCATTGATTAATTCATGAAGACTAGCATGATATTCATAGAAAAAATTGCATTTCATTATCCATGTTAAAACCCTCTATTGCAGATCTTAGGTCACATATCCACCTTGCTTCAAGTTGTCTGAGGGACAGCTCCCTATCCCCCCCTCCCACTCTTGTTTGGTAGTGCGACATCTATACCATGAAAACGAAACATGGATCTGTCAGCCCCTGCAATACAATCATGTGACACAAGCGCATACGCTGTGTCTCCTTTCAGGCATGCCCTCCGATGTTCCTGTATGCGTGTCTTAAGCTGGCGTGTTGTACTGCCCACATATATTTCCTTGCAGACACAGATCAAAACATAAACCACATGACTGGTCAGGCAATTAATAAAATGTCGTATGGTGTGCTGCTTTCCTGCGTTATAACTGAAGCACTGTGTTTTGTTGCAGCCCAGATTGCAAATATTACAACCACCTCAGGTATAAAAACCCAACGGTTTCCGGAGTCAATTTTTCCTAGAAGGTTTTCGGAGCGTGTAGCTAGGACAGAGTGTGTCTTTGAGAGTTTTGCTTCTTTTGTAGGTAATAGAAGGCTTGGTCGAAATCAAATTGCCCACACCCGGTACTCCTTTGAGCAGTGCCCAATGTTTATTCAACACTTTGAAAATGTCATGGTTAAGTGTAGAATAGGTGGTAATAAAGGAGAGTCGTTGACTGCTCTCCTTCTCTGCTTTTTTCTTTTTCGGGACTAAAGTATCCCTCCTACTGATGTTCTTGGCTCATTGTTTGGCTACTTGCAAAACTCGTGGGTCATACCCTCTCCTGGCTAGTCTGTCAGTAGCTAGTTTTGAATGTACTTCAAAGGTGGCCTCGTCACTACAATTTCTACAAAGACATAGAAGCTCACCATAGGGGATGGCTTTCTTGGTGGAGGGTGGATGTGCACTGTCGTAGTGCAGAATGCTATTCACCGCTGTTTCTTTTCTGTATAAGGTGCCTGTATTCTGCCGTTACTGATATAGAACTCCAGATCGAGAAATTGTATCCTAGTTTGGGACATGCTCAGAGTGAAGGTGACATTTAGGGCATTGTTGTTCAAAAAGCAAAAGTGCAGCAGTTGCACAAAATACCTTGTCTGTTTTGGAAAGGGTTTTTTGAATTGGTGTTTGTTTCTTTAGAACCTCGCAAGGTTTTTCTTCACCTTCTTCTTTCCCTCGTCTGTTTGTACTTGAGAACCTTACAATTGGGAATTTTCTTTTGTTGTTTTGGCATGGGGAACTTTTCCTTTTCTTTTATGTTTTACACGGCTGGTTCTTCTTTTGTGCTTTTTCGATATTTTTTGTCACGTTAGGAGCACAATTGCTTTTAGAAAAAAAACTGTTTTGGCAGAAAAAATCTCTTATATACAAAATGTTTTTTAAGTACTAAATAGCTTTCATGATTGGAATTGCTTTCTAAAAAATGGCTCAAATTGTATGCACTTACAGCGCTGAAGAAGCCCTGTTTGGGGTGAAACGAGTTGGCTGTACGCTTTTTGTACGAAGAACACAAGAAATAAAAAGAATTGCAACGTACAACCAAGAGAATTTGAGAAAGATTTACATATCCTCCTATGTTTCTACCTCTGCTGATTCACAGAGGGAGGTAGATGTCTCAGGAGGTTGGATAGTACTGGAAGACATACATTTCTTAATAGTTCACCTTTAAACCCCTGCAAAGCGTATTCTCTCCATACAAAGAGCATCTTGTATTTAAAACTGAGGCTTGCTTTGGCCACCCAGTGATCATTACCCATTCCATTATAATGGTCTAGAGATCTCATAGTGCTACTACTTCTTAAGCAGTCGCCACTGGCGAGATCAACGGATTCCAATCAAATTTATTAACACATTTCCTATTTTTATTCCTTTTCCTTTTTTTAGCTGTATCAACCTTGTGAAGATGGCAACTGCTCTGAAATTAGGAAGAATGTCATAACCTGTTATTTCTTTTCTATCACCTATAGGAATTTTTGGGCGTTTCAATTACTGGTAGAACAGCAATAGGTGGTGCATAGATTCAACCTGTTGATCACCAAATGGGCAGATACTGCAGAGGGTCTTATTTCCTCTTCCCCTGATCTTGTTGTTGGGTGGCAAGTTGAACACTGAGAGAGAGAACCATTTTCTTTCCTCTATTCTCCAGTGTCATGTGGTGAAATAGTTCATTATTTGGGTCGATCTTGTGCTTGGTCGGTTCAAGGTAAATTTTTCGTTAATTTCAGCTTTCTTTTCCTATCTTAAGTTACGTGATTTGCATAGGCTGTGTCTAGTTGCTGTTTCAAATATGACTTACGAGAGGCTATATTACTCGATGTGAAAAGGTGAGCCAACCCTAATATTCCAGCTTGGCTAGAACAGTTGCTGATACCAGGTTTCTATTCTATAGGTTATTATAGCACCACACCTGTCTTGATAGAGGTTTTACATATGCTTAAGCATCCTATTACCTTATCTATTCACAAATCTCAGTATGTCATTCACCGCTGCCTCTGCTCTCTTTCTTGATCATTCCTAAGTATTGGCACTGGTACACTTTTTCTAAAGGAGAGGGGGAGTACGTAAAACTTCTTGCTTGAGGCTTGTCTGGTTTGAGGACCCCATGACATGGTTTGGAATTTCTCTTTGCTATTGATTTTTCCTATGTTCTTGCAGAAAATTTCCATTTATTCAATAGAAGCTGCAGTCAGTTCTCACTTCTTGCCAAAATAATTGAATTATTGTCACAGTCTTGTACGTGAATTTTCCTTTTATTAATGTTGGGGATATCCTATGTTGCTTTTCTCGGCATATCCAGGGGATCATTGACATACAGATTGAATAACACAGTAGCTAGTAAACATTCTTGCTTTACATTGGTGTTTAACTGGAATCTCCTAGACAACTACCCTGATTTACAATATACGACATGTAGTTGTGATCAACGGTACATCTGAAATTAGATGGTCTAGGTAAGCGTTATAACCAACTTTCTTAGCCTTTGTTTTTTTTTGTTACTCTTGGGATAATTTCTCCTGCTCTTGACTTTCACTGGCAAAGTTATTTATACTTATCCAGCCCTTCATTTTCCCCATTCTACCTACAGTGTTTGCTCTGATCAGTATGTTGAAGGAGGTTTTCTGTTTCTTGGTCCAATACGGAAATATCTTAATCTAGTCCCTCCCTTTGACTTTTCATTTGTGCCAGGTACATAGGTGCCAGAATGATGATGCATTGGCTTTGAAAGGGGTCTGCCAATGGTTGGACATTTAGGATAAACAGGATGAGGGAGCCAATGTCACATCAAACGCATATTTAGTCTTTGTTTTTCCCTTCTTCCCCTTTTCGGATACAGACTCTTCTCATTTCCAGATCTTTTCTCATCACAGTGTTGACCTAATTCTCTACTAAACCACTCAGAAAATTGTATTTCTTAAGTCCTTCTCTTTTTGTCTGCCTCTTTCTGGCAACACATGGGTAACCAAAAAGTTCCTTGTATCTTGTAGAATGTTTGGTGCTTGGCTTTTTTTCTATTATGGCATGTTGGAACAATTCAAACACAAGGAGATGATGGACGGAGCGCTGAAACTCTTCAGACACTCACCCCCAGTCACAGGTCTGGGTTGAATCCATCATCGTTCTTTAGCTCACTCCGCCACCCCAGTTCAGACAAAGCTATATGCAAATCAGTCTTGACCCTGTGCCTCATGGGAACAGTCCAGGCCAAACTGCCAAGCCATGTCTTCCCTGGACCGAAAACAAGCATCCTGGGACTGGATTCGGGCTAACAGCCCTCATCAGCCAGGCTAGCTTGAATCCAGTGGCAAAGTGAGCAAGGGACCCACGTCTGGGCATTCCCTGCCAACGAAGGGCGAACAAAGCAAACACAAGGAGATGATGGACGGAGCGCTGAAACTTTTCAGACACTCACCCCAATCACAGATCTGGGTTGAATCCATCATCATTCTTTAGCTCACTTCGCCACCCCAGTTCAGACACAGCTATATGCAAATCAGTCTTGACCCTGTGCCTCATGGGAACAGTCCAGCCGGAACTGCCAAGCCTCGTCTTCCCTGGACCGGAAATAAGCATCCTGGGATCGGTTTCGGGCTAACAGCCCTCATCAGCCAGGCTAGCTTGAATCCAGTGGCAAAGTGAGCAAGGGACCCACGTCTGGGCATACCCTGCCAACTTAGGGCGAACAAAGCAAACACAAGGAGATGATGGACGGAGCGCTGAAACTTTTCAAACACTCACTCCCAGTCACAGATCTGGGTTGAATCCATCATCGTTCTATATCTCACTTCGCCACCCCAGTTCAGACACAGCTATATGCAAATCAGTCTTGGTATGCCCAGACCTGGGTCCCTTGCTCACTTTGCCAATGGATTCAAGCTAGCCTGGCTGATGGGGGCAGTGTGCCTAAACCGGTCCCAGGATGCTTGTTTCCTATCCAGGGAAGACATGGCTTGGCAGTTCGGGCTGGACTGTTCCCATGAGGCACAGGGTCAAGACTGATTTGCATATAGCTGTGTCTGAACTGGGGTGGCCAAGTGAGCTAAAGAATGATGATGGATTCAACCCAGATCTGTGACTGGGGGTGAGTGTCTGAAAAGTTTCAGCGCTCTGTCCATCATCTCCTTGTGTTTGCTTTGTTCGCCCTAAGTTGGCAGGGTATGCCCAGACGTGGGTCCCTTGCTCACTTTGCCACTGGATTCAAGCTAGCCTGGCTGATGAGGGCTGTTAGCCCGAAACCGGTCCCAGGATGCTTGTTTCCGGTCCAGGGAAGACATGGCTTGGCAGTTCGGGCTGGACTGTTCCCATGAGGCACAGGGTCAAGACTGATTTGCATATACCTGTGTCTGAACTGGGGTGGGGAAGTGAGCTAAAGAACGATGATGGATTCAACACAGATCAGTGACTGGGGGTGAGTGTTTGAAAAGTTTCAGCGCTCCGTGCGCTCCGTCCATCATCTCCTTGTGTTTGCTTTGTTCGCCCTAAGTTGACAGGGTATGCCCAGACGTGGGTCCCTTGCTCACTTTGCCACTGGATTCAAGCTAGCCTGGTTGTTGAGGGCTGCTAGCCCGAAACCGGTCCCAGGATGCTTGTTTCCGGTCCGGTCCAGGGAAGACATGGCTTGGCAGTTCGTGCTGGACTGTTCCCATGAGGCACAGGGTCAAGACTGATTTGCATATAGCTGTGTCTGAACTGTGGTGGCGAAGTGAGCTAAAGAACGATGATGGATTCAACCTAGATCTGTGACTGGGGTGAGTGTTTGAAAAGTTTCAGCGCTCCGTCCATCATCTCCTTGTGTTTTCTTTGTTCGCCCTAAGTTGGCAGCGTACGCCCAGACGTGAGTCCCTTGCTCACTTTGCCACTGGATTCAAGCTAGCCTGGCTGATGAGGGCTGTTAGCCCGAAACCGGTCCCAGGATGCTTGTTTCCGGTCCAGGGTAGACATGGCTTGGCAGTTCGGGCTGGACTGTTTCCATGAGGCACAGGGTCAAGACTGATTTGCATATAGTTGGGTCTGAACTGGGGTGGCGAAGTGAGCTAAAGAACGATGATGGATTCAACCCAGATCTGTGACTGGGGGTGAGTGTTTGAAAAGTTTCAGCGCTCCGTCCATCATCTCCTTGTGTTTGCTTTGTTCGCCCTAAGTTGGCAGGGTATGCCCAGACGTGGGTCCCTTGCTCACTTTGCCACTGGATTCAAGCTAGCCTGGCTGTTGAGGGCTGTTAGCCCGAAACCGGTCCCAGGATGCTTGTTTCCGGTCCAGGGAACACATGACTTGGCAGTTCGGGCTGGACTGTTCCCATGAGGCACAGGGTCAAGACTGATTTGCATATAGCTGTGTCCGAACTGGGGTGGCGAAGCGAGCTAAAGAACGATGATGGATTCAACCCAGATCTGTGACTGGGGGTGAGTGTTTGAAAAGTTTCAGCGCTCCGTCCATCATCTCTTTGTGTTTGCTATGTTGGAAAAATTCACTGTCAGTTTGGTTGCTTCCAGCACTTGTTTACCACCCTTATCACCCTGCTCTGCTTCCCCCATCAAGCCCATACTTTTTGGCTGGAAGGTTACGTGTCTGTGTTAATTCTACACTATTTACTATTACCTTTCTATGTTTTTGCGTACCTGTAGATGGCAGTCCCTTTCTATGTTTTTGCGTTCCTGTAGATGGACTGATGCCAGGGGGAATTGAATGGCCAGGGTCTTTATTGTTATCTAGGAACTTAGCGCCCGAGAATTCTTTCCGAATCAAGCAGTTTTTTATGTCTTTTTGTCCCTATTGGACTCTCATTTTCACTTTACTTTGCTTGTTTTTCACTAGTTCACTTTGATTGTCTTTCCAGAAACTGCAGTCTTCTCTCATTAGCCCCGCTCCAGGCTAAGTTCTTGCTTCCTCTTTTCAAACATGCCCCATGAAGCGATCAACCTCTGACTTCAGTACGTTTACTAGTTTGTTATTAGGTTGAAGCTCCATTTTTCTAAGTTCAGTTCTTACATTGCAAAACAGGTAGAAATCATTTTTTCTAATTTTAGCTCTGTACACTGCCTAATGTAGCTGTGGGTGGTTTACAACTGATGCTTTATCCTCCAAGCTTTCTTCGCGGAGGGCTTAGTTGTATCTGTTGGACTGGGGTCAGGTAGCACAGGAATTATATGCCTTCCCTAGTCCTTTTCCATTGCTTCAAGAGTAGTACTGAAGCTCCACAGGGACTCTGAGGACTGGGAAGGCTTGCCGGTGTGATTTCTCCAAAGTAAATCATCATGCCTTTCCAAATTTAATATAAACATCTTGAGCAAGTCAAGTTTTTATTGTCTTTCACCCAAGAGGGTCTGGATTCTTTCCTCTTACATCCATCTTTTTCCACAAGAGCCAAGTCTTCTTCTGCACCCTAAATTTGATTTTGAAATATTTTGGAGAACAGGTTAGGGAACTACATTTTCTACTGATTATACAACCAGAGCTCAAATATGGAAACAGCATTATTCAGCATACTGTTGTGTTACCGTAGTTGGCCCAGAGGTACAAAGGCGGCAGTGGGAGAGTTTAACATGGTTTTGTTGACTCCTGGATGCGTTTGATTTAGTGTCTTAAGGAACTCTTGTGAAACAAATCATAGGGAGGTTACCGGGAGGCTTGCTTATTATATTGCGAGATCTTCATAGTGTAAACTGGATGCTTATTCAGTTAGAGCGGAGAAGCAAGTGCACATCAAGGATTCATAATGAGAATGGTAATCAATTGTTATTTAATCTTATTTAGGCTTATCCTTGCGTTCTTGAGCTGTTTAATACCTTTCCACCAAGGACAAGAGGATCAACACTGGGCACAATAATTATGCTGTATTGAGACTAAACACTGTTAGTCTAGCATGTCAAGACTATTAAAAGACTAGCAGAAGGGACCTCTTCGTCAAGAGAAAGGTCCAGGATACATAAAGGGATGGCTGTAAGGCCTAGATTGAAATATTAAACATTTTCTACTTTTAATATGGAACGTGACTCAATGTATAGAATAAGAGCTGTCTTGTGCTATAAAACCAAACATCATGTAGGCTGAAAAAAACAAGATATACAAAATGTCAGACAAGGTCATGGACAACATAAAAGTTGAGCTAGCTGCGGTTTTGGACACAAGGGAAATTTACTTCTCTCAAGCAACCCTTGGTCCAGGCCACTGAATCTGGTTTTAATAGCTGACACCATAGAACAGAGTTTCTGGGTGTATTATAGAATGTGATCTTGACGACTGCTACTCACCCCCGAAGCTCACCTTATCAGCTACTGAATAACTTATGGAATGCAATGTCCTTAATACCTTGGATTTGAGTTTCCGCACAGACCCTGGGTGGTAGCAACATTGACAGTTTTTAGGTGCAGCAACTTCACACAGGGGGATGCCTTCCGGCCTCAATGTGCAAATTTTCGCCATTTACTTGAGGCACATAGGGCCCTTCATGTTGG
Organism: Calotriton arnoldi; assembly: GCA_963921515.1. Classification (NCBI taxonomy): domain Eukaryota; kingdom Metazoa; phylum Chordata; class Amphibia; order Caudata; family Salamandridae; genus Calotriton; species Calotriton arnoldi. The sequence continues at coordinate 945,234 of CAWUFW010001884.1, forward strand.
ATATTTTCTGTGCGTTTGAAATGGTCAAGAATATTATATGCATTTTTTGAATATTGATTGCATGAGTGTGGCAAACTAAAAAAACGGCGTTTGCAAGATGGTGTATGGATGGCTGGGCTTGTGCTTTGGTTCTTAGGGCCAAGCAAGGCCACTGGCTCAGCTGTGTCCCTCTGTCAGGCAGGGTTCCCTGAAATGAGTCATTTGAGAGGCCACACAAGCTTCTAAATCAAAGAAAACTCAGAGTCTCAGGCAATCTAGGTATATAGTCTGCAACAGAAAATAGGGTCACTTAAGCATCCATGACTCTCGGAGTAGATGTGGATGAGGAGTCCATGGTGTACATCAGGGGAGGGAATGTGGAGATAAGTCTAAGTACAATACAACACAGTAATCCAGCCCGGTATAAAGTCAGGGGCGGTCCTGCATATGGGCATTGGTGTGTTGCCACGCTTATATTTTGGCCCCCGACTCCGTTTTTATGCTGTTAGTTACTACATTTTATTTGGAATACACTTTTATTAATTTTCATGTGCCCGTGTCAGTGGCAGTCAGCCTTCAGCTGTGTGCCGGACGGGCGTGCTGTGAAGTGGTGGGTGGAGTTTTAATTTTGAGCGACAGAGCGAGCGAGCACACAGTATGCCCAAAGTGTGCATGTCGGGTTAGACGGCTACCCTTCTCTGGCCAGCCGACATGCGCACTGGAGGTCGCTCTTCACTGCACAGTAGTGAGCCGGGGGTTGATCAAAGCTGCAACCCCCGGATTTCCTAATGAGCGGTGAATTTGGCCACTCAAGCCAATCCTGGCGCTGCTCTAATGGTTTGTATCAGCAAGTGAGCAGCGTCTGGATTGGCTGCCAGTGCCTCTGCTGCAGAACGCATGGCACCGCAGGGGTGGGAGGATCTGCCAACGCAGCATGACCAATCACTGTAATGGCTACTGTGAAGCCATGTGGTGATTGGTCATTTCTGTTGTTACTGGGCAGGGCTGCTCTGCCAGTGTCTTTCCTCCATCTTCATGTGCAAACGAAGGAAAGGCCATATGGAGACGGAGTAGACCAATTATCATGCCACACACCTTGGGAGTGATCTCTGATGTGGCCAGGTTCGTCCTGGTCGTGACTTGTCTTGTGTGATGAATAATAAACTATGCCGAGCACAGATCAGATCTCTGATCAATTCCCCGAGTGGAGTCCATCTCTATGAGTGACTGTGATTCAGGTGAAAGCTGGGTGCCTGATGATTCATGAACATTAGATTTAAGGCAGCAGATGTATGTCAGTCACACTGCTGAATGTGAACAGGCTGAAGGGCACGTTGCTTTTTTTTTTTTTTTTTATAATTTGAACAAGGTTTTGCCATATTACTTATATTGAGGATTTCCAGTTGGCCAATGGTTTCTACTGCACCTTCTTGGAAACGTATGGGTTTTACTTATGCCAAACTTCTTCTGAGAAATCTTTAGTTCATCCCAGGTGACTGTTGAGTAGCGAGCGGTGTGTAACAAAGGCATTTGAGTTCATTTACCATATCTGTTTTATCCAGTAGAATGTAACTTTTTTTTACTTGTTTATATAGCGTGACTTTGACCCGAAGGTATTGGAGTGCTTTACATAAGCACCAGTTACATTACACAGGGACATATTCTTATGTTTTTTAGGCAAGGGAGATTCAGTGATTTGCCCAGAATCACAGGATGTTAAGCTGACGCTGGGACTCAAACCTGATTCCTCATTCCAAAGTCAACAGGTTCGGCCGTAACGCCACATCCTCGCCCCATAATGCGAGTCAGCCATGTGGAAGAGATGCTGGTAGCCACGTCATGTGCAAAGGCCAGGGATCACCCTAAGGCCAGATGAATGGTAGGGACAGGCCAATACTAAGCAAACCTAGCATAATGATGTTTGGACAGTGAGCTGAGTTTTAAGTGGTCATTTTTCTGTGTTGAGAAGTTGAGATATTAATCGTGCTCTCTTTCTTTTTACTTGGCTGGCAGCTCTAACAGTTAAAGATTAATTTAAACATTTACTTCCAGCACTGCCTGGGAGTACTACTTTATTCATTAGTAAAAGTATGGGTCCCGCTCGCCTCCCTCTCGGGCCGGGCAATCAGATGTATGCTAATCTAATTTTTAAGTGAAACCCTTTTATTGTCAGTATGTAATATACTGCCACATGCATCAAGCTAAGCAATTGCAATTCCTTAATAGCGATTATTAATAAATCGCTATTAAGGAATCGCAATTGCCTATGCATGTAGGTTTCGCTAAAAAAATAGTGATTCCTACACATTTCCTGATAGCGAATCGCAATTTGCGATTCGCTATTAGGGAATGCTTTCCCATTCATTCCTATGGGCCTAGAGGCCCATAGGAATGAATGGGAAACCATTCGCAATTTGCGATTACCAAATAGGTAGTCGCAAATTGCGAATGCAATTTCAAGGGTGCCAGGGGGCCAAAAGGCCACCCTGATGCACCCCCAAAATTGGCATGTGTGCACATGTGGCGCACACACATGCCCTAACGGCATGTGTGTGCGCCACATGGCACTTAGAAAATGCAATTTTGTGCATTTTTCTAGTGAATTGCAAATTACCATCAACTTGAAGTTGACGGTAATTTGCGATTCCTTAATGCAAAGTCGCATTCTGAGAATGCTTCTGCATTGCATTTAGGGAATCGCAAATTGCGTTTCCCTAACTGCATTCGCAAAATAGGTAATCATAAATTTTGCGATTACCTATTTTGTGAATGGCTTTTGGCTTGATGCATCCCAAAAGGCTAATTACCAATTGCAAAGGGGCCGAATCTGCGAATCAGCCCGTTTGCGACCGATAATTAGCTTGATGCATGTGCCCCATAAAGAATAACTCTCAACACTGTTATTCTTCATTTTTTTTTTAATTTTAAAAATCAAAAGCCAGGCAACATTGTTTCCCCATTTCCTCCCTCATGCCTTTTGCTCCTGAAGCTTAAGCAAATGGAGCTACCTGCACTTTTATTGGCACTCCACAGAGGCCGAGTGCGACTAAGGACTCTGCAAGAATGCAGTCTCTTCTCCCCATGCACAAAACCGCCAAACGTCGTTTGCTCACGGGTGCAAACTTAGGAGACCAGATGGAGACCACACCTCGTGACCTCTGCTGTGGCCAGGCTAGAGTTGCATTTGTTCTGACTCCGAGACCGAGCCCTGTTGTCACGTTCTGTGATCCAGGATCTGAAGGGCACGACGTGAAAAGACAACCAACCATCCCCCGACAGTAAATGCTTCAGATGAAGTAAGGCACGAGTCTCCACTCTCCTGTGCTGTGAACCCGAGGGAGGGCCAGACAGCTAAGCAAGTCTTCTTGCCAGGGTGCCTGCTGCCCAGAAAGAAATGTAAATGTGCGCAACTAGTCAATCTGCAAATGTAAAGGGTGTCTGGAAGCCAGTATTTGCTTTAATTGTTGGAATTACTTGAAGCTTCCTGATACAGGTTTATTCTTTTTGAGAGGTATTGTTGTAAGGGAGTTACCACCTAAGATGTAAAGTGTGCTTTTAAAAGACAGTTACCATAAAAAAAAATTGCTTCCTACTGACATTTTTTTTCTTTTTGAGGGGTATTGTAACGCAGCAACCAGCTGTGAAGTGTGTACAGACAGTTATAAAAAAAACTGCTACTATGTACAGCCTGCAAAAAATCTATATTTTGGAAACTCTTTTTATCTCAAACCTTGTTGTGCATACAGAATAAGCAGCTACCTACATTATCATATGAAATCTATTTATTGATGTCATAACTTCACTTTCACATTTGCTTTATTATTCTTGCTTTCTCAAATTTGCTTGAAAATGCACCATTTGCCCCCTCTTTTTTCAAAATTTGCTCGGGGGAGAACTTCCCCCTGACCCTCCTTATGCCAGTCGAGATCACTCACTACGCTCGCTCGATACACTCACGACAGTGTGCTGAATGGCAACTTTTATGCCTCACCACTTTAAATTGTCATCGGCCGAGACTGTATAAAGTGTAACTACCCAGGCAAGGGTTCCATGCTCAGAATACTTTTAATATTACCATATATTCCGTTCGTAAGGGGAGAGATATTTTTACAATATAAATAGGATTAAGAAACTGGAACTCACAAAACATACCCTACAAAACATGCTAACCATAATACCAATGTTGTACACTATGGACAGAAAGAGCCATGGCTCTCACTGTTCCAACGGAGGTCTAAAGTTGGGTCAATCGACGCAGAAACAACAAATAAGACAAAGTAGTGTTGATAAAACCAAGGCTCTCGCTAAACACTGTAGACTATGCTTATGTGGTTCTAATTTTCATGAATGCCAATGGTTGTGAACCTCAAGATGAGTCTAGAGCATACAAAGCAGGAACTTCTCAGCCAAATGTGATAGAGACACTAGATCTGGTCTTGCCATGCGCCCACTGTTTGCGAACTCTAACTGATACAGACTCTTTTTCAAAATGGAAGATCTTAAAACCTGCCCACTAACATGGGATACTTTGTATTGCTTATAGTTACTTGAAGGTCTGTGGAGTCCTGCGTGTTGGTAAACATTTTAATGTGACAAGAAACACATCAGCTACAACTGTGTCAAAGCAAAGGGATAGTGTATCGGAGTCTGTAGTAGTAGGTGGGGGTAAGATGGCGGTAATGCAACCTCTGAGGTGCAGGAGCACACAGGGATGTAACTGGGCCACAGAGATCCCTAGATCCAACTAGCTGGATAGCAACTGAGTGCTGGGCTGTCGCATGTGGCAGGTCAAAGGGAGCAATGAAAACAAGCATTTTCAATGCAAAAGGTCTCGCATTTGTGAGCGTTTAAGCTATTGGCATTGAAAATGACAATGCCTTTTATTTATGTGTTTTTAAAAGGAACACATATATAAAAGGCATTGTGGTTTTTAATGCCAAGAGTTCAAACTCTTGCAAATGTTAGACCATTATAATGGTGGCCACGCCCCTTTTTTTAGACGCTGCTCGCATATTCAGGTTACCGTGAGCAGCGTCTAAACAGAGGGGCGCGGCCAACATTAAAGTGAAAGCGCGTATCTTGCTTTCACCCAAAGTTTAAAAAAAAAAAACTAATTTCAAAAGGTTCTGTAGCGCGGCTGTTAAAGTGAAAGCGGTCCGCACTGGTAATTAAATAAGCGCAGCCGCTAAAGTGAAATCAGCCCGCACTGGTAAATATTAAATAATGAAATAGGCGCAGCCTTTGAAGTGAAAGCGGACAGAGCTGTATATTAAATAAGCGCTGCCGCTATAAAGCAGGCCGCGCTGTAATTTGAATAAAAATACATTACTATTAAACTAAAAGCGGGCGGGTGCTGCAATGTCGTGGGTGGAATAGGGGAAGAGCATTAAAGGAAATAGTGCTCACCAACTTATAAAGCAGACCGTGTAACAACCGAAGCAAAAGGGCCAGTCCTCATGGGAGGTTAAAATGAAGACAAGGCGGTACTAAGGAGGGACTAACAAGCCTATGTACGAATCAGAAGCCAGCATTTACGAAGGGCAAAGACATAAGCCAATGACAAATATAGGCGGAGAGTGGGCGGGGCTTAAATTGCATACTCCAATACAGCATGCCGCAGAGCAGCGCATGCGCTGCCCAGGCTCGACCTAAAAATGCTAAATATAACAGGTGAAACAAAGAAGGGTTTGCTTGCCAGGCTGTGTGATCAATGTCTCAACTACACGTTCGATATCAAGGACAGAGAATGTACGCTTGAGCAGGGCCTCAGTTTAGTCCCAACCAAGAGGAAGTGGACAACACTTCGGTTTTATAAGCTGCATAGAAGATCAGCAAAAACGGTCCACACAGGTACAATTCCAGAAAATGTCCTTTGAGCTGTAGGGAAGTCCTGTTTCGGGAGTTGGCATCAGGCAAAAGCCTACATATCAGAGGCGCAACTAGAGCCAAATTTCGGGGCTAATAAAAATTTCGGGGGAGGGGGGCTAATTCTTCCAGCAAGAGGCACAGTGGAGATGCTGGGGCTCTAAGAAGGGGTGAAAAAACAACAAAGCCTCGTTAACAAGTAAAATGGTCTTTTAAAGACCTGTGAAGTACTCGGGTGCGGCTGTAATAAGACGGACGCCAGACCAGCCAGCCTACACCAGCTCGAAAACCGTCTGTGCTTGTGCCCGGGAAGCTGTCTCAGCCCGGGCTGACACCCACGACAAGGGGGGGGTTGGGGCTGTAGCCCTTTGAGACCTATGGGCGTTGCGCGCCTGGTACACATACACCTTTGCAGTACACAACGGGAAAATAACCATACCAGGGTCGGTTTTCCCTCCTCAGAAATGATTTTGGGATTGCTACTGGGCAAGAGCTCCACATGATCCTTCCAGGGGCAGCCCTGGCAGATTGCTTGCTGTATGGATTCCCTCAACACTACCATAAAAATTTTAAAAAGCTGAAAAGTGGAGAATAGGGTTGTCAGCAATCATCCTGTATCGTGCAAACTCCATTCATGCATTATCACAATTGGTGCAGACATGCAAAGGTAACTCTAACACGGGCACACGAGTGTTTGAGACTGTTAATCTTAATTTGAAAAAAAAAATAGACCACCACAAAGTGACTTCCAATGCCAGCACTTCATTTACACATGGAATCCAGGAGACAGCTCCCATGGTTATCTCAAAAACTGTCTATACCTTAGGTACTACGTAGGGCTCGGTCAAGATGTCCAAAATGAGGCTAACGCCTTAAAATAAAAGGGGAGTATGCTGGCTGGGCTTTTCCTCTCTCAGGGCTATTCTGAAAGTGGAGGCCAGAGGGTAACCGGACCGGATCGGCAGTCTAAGAAATCCAGAGGAAGTAATGGCCACACAATCCACAAACTCTTCTCCGGAAAAAGGAGAAATGAAGGGGTTGGCGGAAAAGCCGCGCTGCTTCCGCAGACCTGCCAAGTATCACGCACCAGGTGTGACACTCACGCATTTCAGTGCGGTGTTCCGCATCACCGCACTGAAATGCATTGTCACGCATTTTGCCGACTCGCCAGCTCGCGCTACCGGCGGCGCCTGTGCAGGGCTCTACTGCTCCGAGGAGAGACGTGCTGCCACTGCCAGCAGCTGCTCTGGGCTGTAACAAGTTCATAAAGTTAATGACCGGCGCGGCGGCATCATGATCTGACTCTGCTCGAGAGCGGCGCGGCTACAATGTAACAATCGTGCCTCAGCCTGCCTGGCTCTATATTCCTGCCGCGCGGCTTTGACACACACACTGCTCTTGCTGCCAATAAGGGGGGAGGGGGCATGACCGCCCTCTCAGCAGTAAATGCTACTGGCTCACACAGCCAGGCACTCCAGGGGCGTGATGGTAATGATGTGCCCGGCTTGCCGTCACGTCCGGAGGAAGTGAGCACAGAGAGGCAGAATCGGCGGGGGACTCAATTTGAGTCAGGGAGTCGTCCCCGCCGTGGCGTGCAGCACTGCTGTGTCTTCGTGCGCAGCGCCGCAAATTAAATAAGCGTTGCCAGCCCAGACCGGCGCGGAGACTCGCCGAGGAGTGACAACCACCGCCGGCGCGCGGCATGACCCCAGTGAATTCACACTGTCACCCGCTCTCGGCGCGGCGACACAGTGCCAGGTCGGACAGTCACACACAGACACTGGACTCATGGCCGCCCGCCGCGCAAGAAGAGGCAGACGGTGATGATCGCGGGCGGCGGCGCAAACTAAACCTGCGGCCAAGCGGGGCCCGGGGGACGAGTGTGTCAGCAGCCTGCCTGCAGTCGGAGAAGAACAGTCTGCAGTCGCAGAGACTAAGTGCTGCTGTGCATCATGCAGTGACAGGCTATTCATCTCGGCCGCTGGCTACGCCGGTGCTGGGCATGTAGCGGCGTGCCAACTGGGCCGTGGACCACTTGCTTCAGGGTAAGAGTTTGTTGGGGCCTCACACATCCTGTTAGGGTGGTCTAGTCGTGAAGGGCACTACGTTATTGCCCTTCCATTTCTAGTGCTTTGCAGCAGCTAAGTTAAGAGTTTCTCATTGCTCAGATGGGTGTTATTTCTGCTATTTGGGTTTTCCTCGTCTTCATTCCCTGATCTTGCTTGTGAAAAAGTGTCACTCATATTTGTGGAAATGCCACTCATAATTACACTGAAAATATGAAAATGTCACAAATAGCAATCTGAAACCTTGGCAACTATGCTTCCGGGCTTCCACCCCTACACTCTCCCTGGGAATTTGGTGGCTTGGCGACCTCCAGGTGTCTGAAAACACTTCTACAGAACTTAGGGTTCGGTTCCCTTCCCCAGACATCAGTCCTTTGGTTTTTTTTCATCGAGAGCAATCTCTAGCCGCTATTCACTCGGTACATTAAGCAAAAGAAAACCTTGATTTGACACACTTTCCGCTAAACCATGTTGTCCTGCAGGATGGTTTAATACAAAAGTAGTCGAACAATAATCCAATGCGATTTACAAATTCGTATGAATGGTAGAAATATCAAGGAGAGAATAAAGCCTTTGTTTTTATGACACAAACTCGAACAGACGTACGTCTACAAACAAAAACATGCATAATCAGCCTATCTGCCTCTTCCTTCTTCCACAGCATCTCGAAATGTTCCCATGCATAATGTCTCGCGTACTTTATCTGTAAAGTATGTTATTAGATACCTCTATCTTTTCTGGCACTGTTGAGACAACGGCGGCGACCAGGGATCCGGCGGAGGCTCCAGCAAATGCCTTTACAACTTTCAGCATGCTCTCCCCGTGGCTACAGAGAGCCGATGCTGCCCCCAAGTGGTAGATACCCAGAAAGCCGCAGCCAGAAAAAGATACATTTAGATGGCTCATGCTTGTCTCTGAAAAGAATGACAATAAAAATAATAAAAATATGCCGCCGAGTGCCTTCCTTCACACATCTGTCAAAACAATGAATACACGCTGATGCATGAGAGCTTCAAATTTCATGCTTTAGCTATTGGTATGTTTTACTTTTCTGGGCGTGTTCAAAACACAACTATAATACATTCTTGAATGTAAATATATATAAAACGATCTTCGACACTTTTGCTCATTTTATTGATAATATATCTCAACTGTTCTTTGTTTTGCAGATTACTGCAGAGGTTGAGTAATGGAAACAGAGAAATGTAGCTATCGGAATTCAGTAAGGCCGACAAGTGCAATATATAGGGGGGAATGGAATGGTGCATATTAAACGAGCAGAAAAAAAAGACACTGTGAATAATGGTAAGAAATGCACAGATAAATAATGAAATACCATTGGCAGAATGGCGAACCCTAATCACAAAATAGCATATGTTTAAAAAAACAACCAGACGCGCCACTTTATTACAACGAATATCATCATATATGTTAGAGTGAACAGAGGGGATCCAATTTACACAATCAGCATAACCCACATAATTGGAAAACGTGGAACTCACGTTTTAAATGGTTTCTCCAGAGAACATTTTCCCAAAGGATTCTCACTTTCAATTAAAATCGAGAGCTGCGGAGCGAGGATACAGAAAATTAATAGCTAGCAATTCAAATCACTGTTTAAAACATTGCCTGTGTTCATTTTCTGAACAACAGCTGTACTTCATTTCCAGCATCAGGCTTGTAAGAGCATTAGTGAAATTTCTTTCATTAAACTGAAGAATACATGTACCGAATACCTAACAACTAACAAAACAAACACTGGCAAAGCCAATAGGTCTTTGCAAGAGCTACCGGTTCGCCAATGTGTTTTAGCCATGTTGTACACCAGCATGGCTGCTGTTCAGCATGGCTAAAGTTTAGTGGCGTAGAGGAGAGTTGCGAAGAGTGGGGCAGAGTGGCGAAGAGTGGCGTGGAGTAGAGTGTAGTGGAGTTGAGTTTAGGGGCGTAGAGTGGAGGGGTGTAGAGTGGAGGGGTGTAGAGTGGAGTGACAGAGTGTCGTGTAGAGGCAAAGAGTGTAGTAGAGTCATAGAGTAGAGTCGTGGAGTGGTGTAGAGTGCAGTGGCATAGAGTGGAGTAGAGTGGTGAAGAATGGCGAAGAGTGTAGTGTCGTGGAGTGTCATGGACTGGAGTGTCGAGGAGAAGAGTGAAGGGGTGTAGAAGTGGAGGGGCGCAGAAGTGGAGGCGCTAAGACAGCAATAAAGTGTAGTAGAGTAGAGTGGCGTACAGTAGTGTCATGGAGTGGCGTGAAGTGTAATAGAGTAGTAGTGTAGTAGAGTCATAGAGTGAAGTGGCATACAGTGGAATGGCAAGTGGAGTAGAGTGGTCTAGAGTGAAGTGGCGTAGATTGGAGTGGCGTATAGTAGCATAGAGTGGAGTCGAGTGGCTTAAAATGTCGTAGAGTGCAGTGATATAGAGTGGAGTAAAGTAGAGTGTTATAGAGTGGAGGGGCTTAGAGTTAAGGGGCGTAGAGTGGAGTAAGGGGTTGTAGAGTAGAGTGGAGTGGAGTGCCATAGAGTGGAGTACCGTGGAGTGGTGTAGTATAGAGTGGAGCTAAGTGTCGTAGAGTGGAGTGACGTAGAGTGGAGTAGAGTGGAGTGTTGTAGAGTGGAGTAGAGTCGTACAGAGTGTCATGGATTGGCATGGAGTGTTGTAGAGTTGGGAGACAGAGAGTGGCGAGGTGTGGAGTGGCATAGAGTGGAGTAGAGTGGCCTCAAGTGAAGCGGCACAGAGTGGCATGGAGTGGAGTGTGGTGGAGTGGAGTGCCATAGAGAGATGTGGTGTAGAATGACCTAGAGTGAAGTGGCACGGAGTGACCTGCAGTGTGGTGGAGTTGAGTGTTGTAGAGTGCCATAGAGTGTCATAGAGTGTTGTGGCATAGAGTTTTGTGGCGTAGAGTGCAGTGGCGTAGTGTGGAGTATGCATGGTATGGTAGCGCACTAACGTTACAGACAACACATTTTCAATTGAAATGAACATTAATTACATTTGTACTTACAGTTTTACTGATAAAACTATATAGCGCATAAATGATAATGTGTGGAAATGGCATCACCTAGTGTACTGATTTGTTTTGAAATAATAAAATATTTGTTTACACTACACTTTCGAAATACAAAAAAATGTGCTTCATTTGTGCTTTCCTAATTCTGATACATTCTGAAATATTTGCACAGTTCATTTACAGACATTTAAATGTTGTTGTGCGCTAGAAAAAAAAACCTTTTCTTTCCCCTCACCAGCAAGAGTGTCACATAAATCCTCTGACTTTGAACTGGGAGAAAGAAAAGTAAACACCAAGCTACCTCGGGAGACAGAGCCCGACATTTGACCTCTGTCTTTGAAGGCACAGCAAATGTGACAAGATAAGAGCAAATGTGACAAGATAAGAACAAATGTAAAGCCCTGTTTACATAGAGCAAGGACCTGTGGAAGAATACAAGGAGCGATGGCGAACACAGCTTTGCTCCTTGGAAGAGACGAAAACATGCTGAACAGCCTAAAATAACAAAAGCCAGAAAATAGAAAGCCAGAATATGTGAGTTACAAACCGCAAAGCCAATGGTAAGCAATGGGTGGAATGCATTCCCGATGATGAAGCATGACATCCCTAGGGGTATGTGAGGGCAACAAAAGACAATCCTGCGGATTGCCCCTGATGTCTTGTCCTACAACCTAGGCCTCTCTTTCTATAGAAACAGTACCCTCTTGTTAAATTGATTGAGTTTTTGGAGCACGGATACTGGACCTTCATTTTTCCTAGTCCCCACTCTTTTACTTCATTACAAGCTTTCAGAATGCCCACAAGAACTATTTTCACAACAAGACACCTGTGCTGTCTGGTAGGGTTCGACCTAAAAATGAGTATGTCTCTTTATCCGAACAGAAAATATATAAATGTATTCATGAAAACTAAAGAATCTCAAGGTTGTAGTAAGGGCTATGCACATTTTTTTTGTTACGCTGGCGTAATCTCACAAATTGTTTGTTACACGAGCAGTGCAAATCTTTTGCGAATTTGCATAATTTGAAACACAGAGTGACTATTTGCCAAGGAAGACGGGCTTGTGTGGGAAATGTCTCGCCGACAGCTATTTTGTATCCAAACCAGTCTACTGCGAGCACATCTTGAGACTTTTCTGTGCATGGTCTACTCTTAGAGTACAGGCTAAAATAAACACTGCAACGCAACCACTTCTGCGCCAGGACTATACTCAGAACTTAACGTGCTCTTCTAAACATAATTTAAAATCAGTTCATATTAAGAGCAAGTGAGTCCAATGTATCCAGCGAGGTTTGTGGCAGTTATCAAACAGAGGCAAAATGTTTAGCAATTCGAAAAAAAACCACAAAAAGCTTTCATATGGACTAACCATCCACACCAAAATGACAAAGACTGAGTCACATTGGAACAAACACAGTTGCAAATGTGATTTACTGTACAATTAATAAAGTTTGCATTAACAAGTACAGTGCATAATCTGTCCTCCACCTTAAAAATGTGTTATGCATTTAGCTCCTCCAACTTACTATGGCTTCCATCTGTCTCACCCTGCTGAGATGGCCTTGCATGCAGTGTCTAATGTCATTCTTCATGCTCCCCATCAGAAACCACCCTCTATTCTGCTTCTTCTGGATCTCTCTGCTGCTTTTGACAGAGTGGACCCCCTTTCCCTGATATGTGCTCTTCACTCTCTGGGTATCCCACTTTCTGCTCTTTCTTGGATTTCTTCTTATCTATAAAGTTGCTAATGTTCTGCACCCTTGAAAACGTCTTTGTTCTCATATATTTTTTTTGCAGAATGGAAATCACCAGGCACTGAGTTTGGTCATCTACTCTTTACACTTTTCCATTGTCTACTATTTGTTCATTAGGCTTTAATGAGTAGTTTCAGGCAGATGATACAGAAGTCTATTTCTCATTGGTTAGTTTCACATCTACTTCACATCTCCGCCTTCCTGCTTGTCTATCTGCCTTCGAAAAACGATTGTCATCTCGTTTCCCTACCTAAATACCTGGAAAACATAAATATTTTTCTTTCCTGCTACTGATTGTAACCTTTTTTTTTCTTTCGATGTAGTGCTCAGATTGTTAGTATAATCCTTGATTCTGATTTTACCTTTCATAAAAAAACTTCTTTGGATTTACATACACATCACTTTAAATTGTACAACATGAAAATCTGTGTTTTTATTCTTTTCCCATCTGCTAAACTTATTCAATGTTTCGTGTTGTCTTCCCTGGTCGACTGTTCACTTTATGTAGACCTTCCACAGTATGCTCAACTTCCACTTCAATCTAACCTCCACTCCTCTGTTTGCATTTTATTTGGGCTCACAAGTGCTGGTCATATTCCACCTCATCTATCTAATTGGCATTGGTAGCACTTTCCAGTTCTTTTTCAATTCAATTACGTGTATATTGTAGTGAAATGTACTGAAAGTCTTACTCCATCCATTCTATGGCAGGACCTGGAGGCGAGGATTCAGCTTTTCCTTTCTTCGCTTTTATTCACAGCAGCCTTTTGTCAAAGTACAAAACATTGGAACAAACTACATTTCGCATGGTACATTGGGAGAATCAAAGAGAAAACAGTCTATCCAATCAGGACGCCTCTGCTTGTATAATGGTCCCTGCAGACGCTCCTTCTTCCTCTTTCTTTGCTGCTCCAGCAGCATCCAGATAAGTCCTCTCTGTTTCCCTTACTGCGCATGGTTTTGTACAGGATTTATGGTGTTTAACTAAAGAATTTCACCCTCGTGGCTTAACCGCGCCCTGTACTATGTTTTGGATTGTTCTTATGGTGAACCACTAATGTTTTTCTCTTTCAGGGACTGCGGGAGCCTCACACGGCTCCTACGCGCTCGCTTTCTTTGATCGAGCGCTCGCGTGCGTTGTGGTCAGCTGACCGCCATGGGGCCCGCGCTCTACTGTCAACGCGCTCAGTGCGTCTCTACCCCCCTCCCCGGCATGCGTCTCGTTCACTGTACTCAGTGAAGTGCAAGGGCTGGCGGAGGCAACTGACACAGGGCCAGGTATTGAGGTCATTGGCCTTTTTCTAACACTCTCGATTTAGCGTCTCTGTCTGTCGCTCGTTAAGTGAGCATCCACCCTGCTAGAGACAGCATTCTTGGCGCGTAAAAGCGAGAGCCTGCCTGGAGACAGACACCCGTAATCGGGTAAAATAATTCATACACGCTAGTGGGACAGAACCACGCAGATTACTGTTCTTCCCTTGAAAATATCAGGGAGAAAGTCCCACAATTAAACCTTTTTGACAAAGGTACTAAACCCTGACACAGGGACATAAGTTAGGTTCAACCTAGTCAGCTTTCCCCACTGCCCCAAGCTATACCAATGGAGAGTTTTGAGGGTGATGAGTATATGGAAGAGGAGGAAGTTACTTACCTCCCAATCGATGACCACTTTTGCGAGGTAATGGATGCCTCCATAACCAAGGCAGTATCACAGGTGGTGGCCCCCCTGGAGAAGAGACTCATGGCATTGCAAGCCCAATGTCATAGACCCCTCAACCAGAGGGAAGACGTGGCGGGGTCTCAAGCCCCTTTACCTCCAGGGAACCCCACCAAACCCAACCCAGACAAACGTAAGCGCACGGAGGGGTCAGGGGTAGATTTGGACGCTTTTGAGCGCCTGAAGAAGGCATTTATTGACGCCCAGCCCATTCAAGGACCATCAGGTTAGGGCGCTCTTGGAGAACCCCCACTATCATCCCCCAAGGTACCCCAGGGGACGGGGATGATTCCCGAATACTTCTGATGGTGACAGGGAGCAGTCCAGACCCTGCCGGCTTAACCCATCCCTCTTCCCGACTCAGAACCAGCCGACCCAAACCCGGTCATGGCAGCGGACCTACTAGATCCGGATGATCTACTGCATCCGCGGTCCGCGGAATGGTTCCCAGCCCCCAAAGTTTCCTCCTACATGGCTAGCAGGCTTAGTAAGCCCCTGGATAAGGAGGTGAGGAACTGCCTCAAGGCAGAATGCCCGAAGCCATTTTTTGAGGGGAAGGTGGCCCTAACCCCAGAAATAGATGCAAAAATGGCCAACTTCCTCGCCAAATTCATCCGCGACCCCAAGAAGGGCATCGACGGGTCCTGGCGATCCTGTCAAGATAAGCTACTGGACATAGCAGGACTCTTGGCCAAAATAATGGACATTGGGGAGGTCGCCAAGGCCTCCGGTATGCTGATCTGCCCCGAAGCCTTGTCTTGTTGGGCTCAGCGGGCAATAACTTTCTTGGGGAATGCCAACTGCACGATCTCTACCGAGCCGCGCAGATCCTTGCTCATCAAGATCGACCCCAAACTGGGAGATCTTTCCACCTCAGAGGCAGGCACGGTCGCCCAAGGCAACCTTTTTGGAGACCAGTTTATCCAGGAACTGGGAAAGTTTGTTTATACATTCAATTCGCCAGATAAGGCCCAAACCTCCATTAAAGGAATATTTAACCCCCGTATTTTTGCCTCTGCCGGCCGAGGAAGGGGGCACTTGGCCGGCCGCTACATGCAGCAGGCCTCCAGAGGAGGAGAATCCTGCCGGGGCCAATATCAAAACTCCAATAAACTGGGGAACTTCTACCAGACCAGAACAAACGCCCGTCGCAGAGGTGGCAGGGGTGGCCACAGGGGCCACAACAACTACAACAATTCACAAGGTGAGAACCCAAGG
Source organism: Calotriton arnoldi (assembly GCA_963921515.1). Taxonomy (NCBI): domain Eukaryota; kingdom Metazoa; phylum Chordata; class Amphibia; order Caudata; family Salamandridae; genus Calotriton; species Calotriton arnoldi. The sequence continues at coordinate 960,834 of CAWUFW010001884.1, forward strand.
GATGGAAAACCTCCGGCTTGGGGGTCATTTGGCATTATTCTTGAAGAATTGGGAATCCATGTCGTCGGACACATGGGTCCTTCAAACGGTCCAAGGGTTTCACATAGAGTTCTATAGGATCCCCGTCCAAACCCACGAGCCCAGATCCCTGGTCTTCCCAAGGGATCAGCAAACCCTGATTGGCTTAGAGATAGCAGATCTCTTGGAGAAGGGAGCTATCGTCCCCACCTCCAGACACCTCAACAGGTTCCTGAGCAATCTCTTCCTAGTAGAGAAGAGGGACAAAGGCCAGCGTCCGGTGATCAACCTAAAGGAGTTCAACGGGTGGCTCCTATATCGTCACTTCAAAATGGAGGACATTCACCTCCTCAGGGATCTTCTGCAGAGCTCGGACTGGATGGTCCGTTTGGACTTAAAAGATGCCTACCTGACCGTGCAGATTTTTCCACCTCACAGGCGCTTTCTGCAATTCCAGTGGCGATCCCAAGTGCTCGAATTCACCTCCCTTCCTTTCGGACTCTCGTCCGCCCCTTGGTGTTTTACCAAGCTGATGAGACCCGTGGCAGAGTTCCTACGGGCACGAGAAGTGCGACTGATCGTCTATCTTGACAACATTCTCCTTATGAATCAATGTCCTCGAGCTCTAATCCTCCAATTGCAGATGGCCATAGACCTATTGGAGTCCCTGAGCTTCGTGATCAACACGCACAAGTCCTCTTTGATCCCGGCTCTATCCATTCAATTTCTAGGATTCCTAGTCAACTCGGTAGAGGCGAACCTCAGCCTCCCTTCCCAAAAATTGTCCCAAATCAGACACGAACTAAGGAGAACCCTGACCAAACCTCAGATCTCTCTACGGCAACTGGCCCGCATACTGGGGCGGCTCTCGGTTTCCATTCAGGCGATATTTCCGGGACCCCTCCATTACCGGGCTCTACATGCCTAAAGATAATGTACCTCCGGAAGGGTTTATCCTACTCCCAACAGGTCCCGCTCTCGGCGGAAGCGAAGGAGAAAATCAAGTGGTGGATCTCCAATATGGAGGCTTGGAATGGCAGGGCGATTTTCAGCTCCCAACCAGACCTGGTGATTGGATCCGACGCCAGCGGCTCGCGGTGGGGCGCTCGCTGCGGCGAGTTCTCTACTGGAGGAAAATGATCTTCTGACGAACAAGCCCTTCATATCAACTGCCTAGAACTGATGGCAGGTTCGTTCGCACTCAGGTGTTGGACGAAGGACAAGGTCCAGTGCACAGTCCTCCTGATGATGGACAATTTAGCGGTGGTCCGTTATGTCAATCATCTCTGGGGTACTTACTCTGTGGGAATACTGTTTGTCCAATCACATATCCCTGACGGCAAAACACCTTCCAGACCAAGCCAACCAGATAGCGGATTGGCACTCCCGTCACTGAAGAGATGTCTGCCTGTGGAAACTGAACCCCTTAATCTTCCAACGACTTCAGAAATGTTGGGGCCTGTTCTCAATGGACCTCTTTGCCTCCTGCCTAGACTTTCAGGTGGAGAGGTTCTGCAGCTGGAGACCAGACCCCTTGGCAGTAGCGACAGATGCTTTCCTCCAGGACTGGACGCTGGAACAGGACTATGCTCCGTTTGCGATGATAACGTGACTGTCGGTCCAAGTGCGCAGGCAAGGGGCGGATCTGGTTGTGATCACTCCAGTCTGGAGGTCGCAAGCCTGGTATCCAGTGATGATGGAACTTTCCTAGGATTTTCCAATCCCTCTACCCATAGATCCAGATCTCCTGAGAGATCCCCAAGGCAATCCTCATCCCCTGATACTGGCGGGATCCCTCTGGCTAATGGCATGGAGGATTACCGGGAACAATGGGAACAATGGGAAGTCCCAGGAATTTCAGCGGAGGCTGCCGCACTCCTCGCCAAGGCGTGGGAGGACAGTACCACCAGATGCTACAAATCGGCATGGTCTAGATGGGTATGATGGTGTCTCCAATGCCAAATGGATCCAGAAGGGACAGAGGTTGTAAACATCCTGAATTTTTTAGCAAACATGGCTTCTCAGGGCTTAGCATACAGGTCCATTAACACCTTTTGTTCAGCAATCTCGGCGGGATACCTTCCCATAGATGGCCGCCCGGTGGGGGAACACCCGCGGGTTTGCAAACTCCTAAGGGGTATTATATTATCTCTTCCCCCGGAACCAAGATATTCCGTGATGTGGGACGTGAACAAAGTCCTGAATTTATTCACCTCCTGGCCTTCTAATAGGTACTTGTCCAGGAAACAACTGTCAGCAAAATTGGCAATGCTGCTTTGCCTCATATCCTGTCGCAGGGTCTCCGACGTGAGGGCTTTGGATATTACAGGTAGGATTTTTACTCCGGATAGGGTAACTTTTCACATTTCTCAAAGAACAAAATGTAACTCTAGAGTGGTGTCTTATCCAGAATTTCAAAGAGTGCCAAAACTATGTGTGGTCCGGACCCTTAAAATGTACGAAGCGTTCACAGACGAGCTTCACCCCCATGGGGAAATTGCTTTGACCAAGACTCACAGAGCGGTTTCCTCCCCTACGATTGCCAGATGGATTAAATGGGTAATGCAGGAAGCGGGGATTAATACCTCCCTGTTTGGCGCCCACTCAGTCAGAGGAGCCATGGCTTCTAACGCCTTCTCCCTTGGGGCTCGTTTAGAGGATATCCTCAATGCAACAGACTGGTCTTCCGACTCCACTTTTAAACGGTTTTACTTCAAACCGGTATCATCCCTGGCAACCGTAGTGGTGAGCCAGCATTAAACTAGCCTAATCCTCGCCTCCGGGTCATGCCATAGAATAAAACATTTCCTAGCTATCGTAACGGAAAGTTTCAATTCCATTAAGGACACGGACGTGAGGATTAGCCCACCCGTCTAGCCAGGGACTGGCTCCCACCGACAGTAAGAGTCAGATCCTAAGGTTTTCAGTGATGCAGAAAATGATTGTATGTAACTTGACTTATCATCCTGATTGTTGATGGTTGTACTAGATTTTTCAAACGATTGTTATGCTCGTGATTATAATGTTCTGTAATTGAAATGACGAACCGACAAGCGTAGAAGAGAGTACCTCAAATTTCTCTTTGTGCATTTTTCCAGGATCAGAGTCCACTAAACAGGAATAATCTTCAAATGGGGAAGCTGTGTTCGCAGGAAGAAAGAGGAAGAAGGAGCGTCTGTGGGGACCGTTATACAAGCAGAGGCGTCCTGATTGGATAGACTGTTTTCTCTTTGATTCTCCCAATGTACCATGAGAAATGTAGTTTGTTCCAATGTTTTGTAATTTGATAAAAGGCTGCTGAGAATAAAGCGAAGAAAGGAAAAGACTAATTCTCGCCTCCGTGTCCTTAATAGAATTGAAACTTTCCGTTACGATAGCTAGGACATTTTTCATTCTCATTCACTTCATTTTCATCAAACTACCGAACATTTACGCTCTGACGTCAAGGTTTCCTAATTTGTAATCTATCTCCCTGTTCAGCCTCCTGTTTTAGGTCCTTTGGAATGACCTTCACTAGACTTTCCTCACCACTGACAGTGTTTAAAATGTCTTTAAAAACATTTCTGTTGGGGTTTTCCGTTTAATATAGTTTTCCGTGCATTTATTGTGACATGTTTGAATTTCATGTTCACTGAAATCATGTACCGGATTTGTTTGTAACAGTACTTGATACAAGAATGATATACATTTAAATAAATACATTTATTTATAATGTGAGCATGCAGCATTTGATTATTTTTAATTGCACACACACAATTATTTCTCAAGAAGTAAAGAATTAATATTAAAAAATGCAGTGCTCGCAGAGGAGGTTATAATGCACACTGAAAGTAGGTGTCTATAAAGTAAATGACCTCGTTGATAAATTATGACCAAATACATTTGTTGGAAAGCATGGCATGGTATCACATTTGGTAAAACAATTATAAAATGTTAAATAGGCAATTATGTATACTCCTGAGGTAATAAATTAGGTAATTAATCACTTGGTATGATGAATTCAAGATGAATAAATAATTTATGAAATCATTAATTAGACGAACCTTTTTGTTTAGGTAATACATAAAGCAAAGGAAGTTAACTTCTTGGACAAATTCTTTTCAGTGTTAACTGTGCTGCATTTTTGTGAGGTGGTCATGTTGTAGGAAGTTTCATAGGCGAATCCGTGCTTAATATGTAAAAAATATAACAATAATAACAAGTGCAGACTACAGTGGCCGCTCCTCCGCTAAGGCGGAGGAGCGTCTCTCCACTGCTTTTCAGCAGTGTAAGGAAAAATAAAATGATAATCACTCAATATTATTATCATTTTATTTTTTAAAGTTGCGGGCGCTGCACCTTTGCGAGGCGGGCGGGGCTGCCCTGCTGACAGAGTCGGGGAGGAGTGGTTTTCACTCCCTAAGTATGCATGAATGTTTGGCCGGCCGGCAAGACAAGAGGCCAAAGTATTACGGAGGAGCCCACCCAGCTGGAGCCCCGGAATACCAAGCTTGATGAATACCAAGTCTGTCTTCTCTTTATTCTGACGTCACACGCTGCCGGAGGGAGTTCGCTGCTGCTGGTCCACCGCTGGGCCGTCCCGCACTGCTCTAGCCTGAAGCCTCCGGTCTCCAGTCCACCTGCCTCGCCTGCACAAGATTGGAAATCAACCTCTGGAGAGCAGAGGGTGGCGGGCAGAGGCCAGTTGTGGAGCCGTGGAGCCACGGGAGCGGGTGCCAGGTCCTGGGTTGATAGACTATTGATGGGTATACTGGGACACCGCAGTGTCGCATGGTGACGAAAGCAGAGATTGTAGTTTTATTCTCTGTATAGGAACCAGGATTTCGACGGTGAGTCCATGCGCAGACGATTTCTGAGTTGCAGGGTTGCTGCAGGACCCTGTCTGACTTCGTGATTGGCCCAGCGAGGAAAAACCGGTTGTTGCCACCCCGGGACTTTATTAGCTTCTACTACCCCGCCATTACCCAGCCAAGAGCCCAGGCTTTCACCAGTTTTACCAGTTCCATTAACCTGCCAAGCTTTTACCAGTTTTTATCGACCTGCTTTTCCTTGCTTTTTGCCTGCTTTTTAACCTGCCAAGCTTTTACCAGGTTTTTATTGACTTGCCAAATCTGTTCAAGAGCCTATCAGCCTGCCAAGCCTGTTAAGGCGGTCAGTCCAGTGATAAGCTGAACATAAAGTGGGGGGGCTGCTTTATCAATAACCGTGGCCATAGAGTGAGTGTGAGCAAACGGAGCGGGGGGGGGGCACTATACGAACAGTAGACTGCAGTACGACCTCCCTGTTGCACGGAAGCAGCCGGCATTAGGTCGGTGCAGCCTGTGACCGGCAAGACAGTCAGTGCCAAACCCTCCTAGCACATAATTGCAGCACAAAGTTTATGTAGCCTTCTAGGAAGGGCAACTAGTAAAAAGTAGGGTGAGTGGGGGGGAGACGTGAGGATCAAGGAGTGTAAATGCTCTAATCTTAGAGTAAGCTGTTGACACTGACTCCAACCTTCAAACGTCGAAGACCATTTTTTTAGACACCTCCAAACAGGGCTATGCGATCAGGTAAGGTGGGACCTCCTTTTCCCCCTATTAAGAGGGAAAAGAAACTCCAATCTTCAACAACTCAAAATAAAGTTAAGGCAAAATTAGCAGGGGAAAACCAGCCGCTAATATCTCCAATGGCAAGTATGTTTGGAAAATCAATGAAGACTCCAAACAAGTTGTGATTTTATGAAATATCCAACTGGAGCCATTTTATCTCTACAAACAGAAACATGCAATCTACAAACCCCAATTAAACCAGAGAGTGAGGTAAAAACAATACGTCTGGACCAAGGATAAGAACTCCCAAACAGTACAAAGTAGGACAAATAATCAAACCGGAGGAAGATATGGGCACTCAATGGGGGCAAATAACAGAACTGGCGATGTTAACATTAGCTTCAACCTCACATCTGCTCCACGAGGTCCTAATCTCACCTGAATTACCGCCAGGAGATTCCCGACAAGTACTCTCATCTGGGGCGCCACTACTAAATGAATAACAGTAAATATTAAAAACTGTAAAGTTGTAATGGACCCTACACCTCCTTCTCCCCAAATAAACCAGGAAAATCAAAAGAGCTTTATGGCAGGAGGAGATCGGGACCCTCAGCACAAAATACCCAAGGGATCCACGAATTTTCTTCAATTTTTCCAATTAAATTATGTTGTTAAGTCAAACAATACTAAACAAATAAGGAATTAAGAGAACCCAAGGCCAGAGAAAGGAAATCAAGGTCATATGGACGATTTTCTATTAAAATCTGATAATTTGCAACGTTGGAGTACACCATGCCAAAATAATAACCGGAACACCAGCATGCAGCTTATTCAGTCAAAAAAGAAAGAACAACAACAACTAAGTCCACCACACGTGAACAAAAAGCAACACACTTCTGAGTGTGCTAAGACCAAGGATCCCGGGCCTCTGGAAATTGGGACTCAGGGGCAATTTGGGACTTATTCTTTAGAACTTCCTACTTGACATTAGAAGCCCTTACGTACCACTCAAACAAAATGGATGTACAAATTGACCTCCTTAACGCCATAGCGAACTCAGTGGCGGGTATAGACCAGAAGCTGGTCCCACTAAACAACTTGATAATACGGGCTCAAACACAACCAACAGTCTTATATTTAGACTGCACATGTGCACCGCTGATCAATAAATTGGCCACGATCCCCGAAGTTCTGAGCACAATCATTGAGGATCTAAAAGGAAACTTATATATTCCAAACAACAAGGTAGACTCTAAGCAGCAAGTAACGGATGAAATAAACATATGTAACAACTCAACTCTTCAAACTAAAACTGACCCATTGGATAAAAAGATGGTAGATCCTGTAGAAATGAAAGCAATTTCTCCTCCAATTTCTCCTTCAAAATGACAAAAAACTGAGAAAAAACAACGAAAATCAAGAAACAAGTTAAAAAACAGTACAATAGTAGTATCCCCCCAAAAAGTAACAACAATAACAACAGGGAACACCATAAATAAATCAAACCATGTTTTTGGAGTAACCCAAAACCAGCCTGGCAAAAATACAGAACTAAAGAAAACGTTTTATCCTTTATTTAACAAAAAACCTGTGTGATATTATCCCCATTGAAGAAAGTGAAGTAATAATTGATATAATTGAGTCACCAAAAAAGTCAAAAATTGAAATACAATACGAAAATGTCAAGCCAGGAATAGATGGTAAAAACAATAGGGTAAATCGCGGATTAATAAAAGAAAAGAAAACAACCAAGAATCAAGATACACCTATTGGTCTAGATAACTCAGGAGTATTGAAATACCAGCTGAAATATGATGCTCTGCAGTATGTGGATATAGAAGGATGCAAGAAAGATAATACAATTGGTAGGTTAAATACGAACCAACAATCAACTAAACAACGGATTAGAGAACATATGGCAGACACTTATGCAGGAGTATGCCAAAAGTTAGAGTCACCAAATCAGCTGAAGATTTTGCCAAATAAACTTTGACCAACTCTTGAATTTGACGATAAAAAGAGTAGAAGTCAGGATCATAAAGAAGGAATGAGCCAACTTATTTTTAAACCAGAATATAAGTCCAGGGGTAAGCACGACATCTTGAATCGGGGAAATATTCTTACACTTTTAAGGCAATTCGATAGCTAGTAAGAATCAAAAGCAAAAAACTTAGAATCGATTGAATCCCTACCCAACAAAGACGATAATCAAGAACTGACACTGGTAACTTGGAACTCTACTGGCCTAGCTGAACAAATCCTCCAGGAGGAAGACTTTTTTTGAACTGGGGAATAAAAATCACCAGGCCGTCTCAACCCTCTTATCCAAGCACATTAACTTCCCCAAAAAATTCAGAGTATCAATGGAACAGAACGGAAAACAGACAAGTATTTTCAATATTGAAAAATCCTATTGGTAATACAATTAGCCGAATATCGACTCTTATAACTGAGCACCAAGAAGATATGATGACGAAACTAAATCAGGATTGGTTGACAGCAGCCATACACGGACTACCCCAGGCCTGACAGAATACACCCAACTGTGATTGGAAAAAGGACTTAATCATAGGGAAATTATAAAAATATGCTCTTGGAAGAAAAAAGGTATACAATCAAAGATTCAAAATGTGCATCTGACTACTACGGCTAGTAATTTTAAAATTATTTTGCTTCAAGAAACCTGGGCATCCCAATCTAATAAGCTAGAAGGTTTTATTGGATACTTCACTCCGGCCACAAAACTAAGTAAATATGGGCGATCCTGTGGGGGCCTAGCAACATTCATAGCAATAGAGTTAAAAGTGGAAAGCGAGCTAGTGGCTTTAAATAGTCACAACTTTTTAATAGTTAAACTACGTTACAAAGATAAAAACAATATAAAATCCCTGTTACTAATAAATATATAAGTATATATATATATATATATATATATTCCAACCACTTCCGACTTTCACTCGAAATCGGACACCGACACAGGAGTTAGCTTGCCATTCAGTTTAGGTTTTATTTTTCTTTCGCTCTGACGCGTTTCGGCACACCTGCCTTGTTGTTGAGTGATGTAATATGTGACGTCATCAGCAGTGCATTGCGGGGGCGCGAGTTATAGTTAGCTGAACTAACTATAACGGGGGAATTTCACGGGTTTTGTACGAGTGCAATGTCCAACTAACTATAACTTTCCCTAAAACCTATGGTTTTTTCAGTGAATTTCTAAGGTTTTTTAAATGCTAATTTCTAACTATAACGTGCCTGAAACCTATGGTTTTTTCAGTGAATTTCAAAGGTTTTTTAAATGCTAATTTCTAACTATAACGTGCCTGAAACCTATGGTTCTTTCAGTGAATTTCAAAGGTTTTTCAAATGCTAATTTCTAACTATGCCTACAGAGGTAGGACATGTGAAGAAAGAAGAAAAACGCACAGAAAGAAGCAAAGGAAATGCAGAAAGAAGCAACAGAAGTCCACAAAGACGAAGAAAAGTGCAGGAAGAAGCAAGACATGTGCAGAAAGAACCAACAGAGGAGCAGAAAGAGGCCTTGTTCCAAAATCATCCTGTGCCCACAACTTTTTCAGACGGGTACTGGTGGTAACTGACTCTGACTAACCAGGCCTAGAGCCAGTGCTATGCTAAAAGACACTTAGAATACAGTGAAAACACCTACATACACTAGGGAACACTATGCGTTGGGGTACCCCTGTGATTAGCATGACCTCCTCTATAAGTCCCTAGTACATAATAGGGCAGGGGGATTAAAACTACCTCTTAAAACGCGCTTCGAGGCGCGTTTGCACAGTGAAGGGAGGGGGGCCTGAGGTGATATGTGTGCAAACACGCCCTGTGGCCGTTTTAAGTTGGGAGATTAACTCCCCTTGAATCCTGCCGGTCCCTGGGGTCCAACTAGCCAACCAGGTACCTCGGGTAAGCGCCACACAGCTGCGTTGCAGAGAGGTATAAAAAGGGGCATGGCCTGGACCACCTCTCTGCAACGCAGCTCTGTGGCGCTTACTGGAAGCACCTGGTGGGCTAGTTGGCCCCCAGGGGCCCTCAGGATTGAAGGGGAATTAATTCCCCAACTGAAAACGCGCCACAGGGCGTGTTTGCACACATCACCTCAGGCCCCGCCCTCCCTTCACCACTGTGCAAACACGCCCATGGCACGTTTTAAGTTGGGGGATTAAGTCCCCTTGAATCCTGAGGGTACCTGGGGTCCAACTAGCCCACCAGGTATCTCCAGTAAGCGCCACAGAGCTGTGTTGCAGAGAGGTGTAAAAAAGGGCATGGCCTGGACCACCTCTCTGCAACGCAGACCTCTGGCGCTTACTGGAGGTACCTGGTGGCCTAGTTGGCCATCAGGATTAAAGGGGACTTAATTCCCCAACTTTAAACGCGCCACAGGGCGTGTTTGCACACATGTCACCTCAGGCCCGCCCCCTCCCTTTACCACTGTGCAAAGGCGCCCTGTGGCACGTTTTAAGTTGGGGGATTAAGTCCCCTTGAATCCTGAGAGTCCCTGGCTCCAGCTAGCCCACCATGTACCACCAGTAAGCACCACAGAGCTGCGTTGCAGAGAGGTGGTCCAAGGCCATGCCCCATTTTACACCTCTCTGCAATGCAACTCTGTGGCACTTACTGGACGTACCTGGTGGGTTAGTTGCACCCAGGGACCCTCAAGATTCAAGGGGACTTAATTCCCCAACTTAAAACGCGCCACAGGGCGCGTTTGCACACTTGTGACATCAGGCCACGCCCCCTCCCTGCACCACTGCGCAAACGCACCCCCTGGTGCGTTGTAAATTGGGGGATTAAGGCCCCTTGAGTGCTGAGGGTCCCTGGGGGCCAACTAGCCCACCACTTACCTCCAGTAAGCGCCACGGATCTGCGTTGCAGAGTTGTGTAAAAAGGGGCATGGCCTGGGCCACCTCTCTGCAACGCAGCGCAGTTGCGCTTACTGGAGGTAAGTGGTGGGCTAGTTGGCCCCCAGGGACCCTCAGGATTGAAGAGGAATTAATTCCCCAACTTAAAACGCGCCACAGGGCGTGTTTGCACACATGTCACCTCAGGCCCCGCCCCCTCCCTTCACCACTTTGCAAACACACCCCGTGGCGCGTTTTGAGTTGGGGGATAAAGTCCCCTTGAAACCTGAGGGTCCCTGGGGTCCAACTAGCTCACCAGGTACCTCCAGTAAGCGCCACAGAGCTGCGTTGCAGAGAGGTGTAAAAAGGGGCGTGGCCTCTGACCACCTCTCTGCAACGCAACCCTGTGGCGCTAACTGGAGGTACCTGGTGGGCTAGTTAGCCCCCAGGGACCCTCAGGATTGTAGGGGAATTAATTCCTAAGCTTAAAACGCGCCACAGGGCGCGTTTGCATAGTGTTGGTGGGAGGGGGCGGGGCCTCCAGCGCGATGCCAGCTTTTTTTTTCTTTTTCTTTTATAGAAGGGGGGCTGTGTGGCCCCCCTTCCTATCCGGTTTTTTGGGCCCAGGGCCTGACCCCTATTTTTTTTTTTATCGGGAAGGGGGCCGCGTGGGCCCCCCTCCCGAGGCCATTTTCGGCCCCGGGGACCCCATCCCCCGGGGCATGGCCACTTTATTTATTTTTTATTTTTTAAAATATTTACAAAGGAGGGGGGCTGCGTGGCCCCCCTCCGGAGGCTTCTTTTAGCCCCGGGGACCCCATCGCCCGGGGCTCTGCCTCGTTTTTTTTGTTTTTTGGGGGGGGAGGGGGGCCGCGTGGCCCCCCTCCCGGGCCAATCCTTGCCGTGAGGCTCCCGCCCTGTCATTGCAAACAGCAGTGTCCCGGGGGTGGGCACCCCGGGACACTGCAGGAGCCGGCCCTGGGGGGTGGCGGTCCGCAGGGCCATCACTGGCTCCAGGAGGGGGGCCGCGCGGCCCCCCTCCCACCATTTGCAAAGCCCCGGGGAGGTGGTGGTCCCTGGGGCTCCGTTAGGACCCCCAAATTTGAATAATTAGAGCCCCGGGGGGTGGCGGTCCCCGGGGCTGCGGGGGGGGCAGTGTACCTCCCGCAAATAATTAATCAAAGCCCCGGGGGTGGCGGTCCCCGGGGCTTGGGGGGGGCCTTTGAGGCCCCCCATACATTAAAAGAAGCCGGGGGTGCCGGTCCCCAGGGCTGCGGGGGGGGCTGTGTGCCCCCCGCAAATATTTATAGAAAGCCCCGGGGGGTGGCGGTCTCCGGGGCTGCGGGGGTCCCCCTGGGCCCCCGCAATGATATTTCAAATATAAATATGTTTCTATTTTGGGCATGCCCCCGGGCTCCCGCGCTTCGTTTTTTTTATTTTCGCGGCCGGATCCGCGGATCCTCCGCGCATCCCGGCGATTTTTATTTTAAAAAAAATGCTTTTTTGGGACCCCCTGAGCAGGCCTAGGGGGTCAGGGTGTTTCTACCCTGCCCCCTTTTCTTGTTTTATGCGACTGTTTTTCTGTTTTCTTGTGACTCGGTTCTACCGAGTCACAAGATGGCTGCCAACACTTCCTGGTTTGGAGTGTTGACAGCCAATTAGCATGAAGCTCGTGATCGGGAGGGTGCGCGGATCCACCGCGGCCATAGATATCGAAAGTTTTATTTTTTGAATTTCTCAGGAACTACTGAACGGATTTACACCATTTAAAAAAAAGGGCGCTTTCTGAACCAAGCACTACCTTTTGCCAAATTTGGTGTAATTCCGTTCAGCAGTTTTGGCTGTAACCGTGTCTAAAGTTTCCTATGGGAAATTGATTTTTGACCTCTATTTTTTGATTTTCTCCAAGCAACTACTGAACGGATTTACACCATTTAAAAAAGGGCGCTTTCTGAACCAAGCACTACCTTTTTGCCAAATTTGGTGTAATTCCGTTCAGCAGTTCGGGCTGTAGCCGTGGCTAAAGTTTCCTATGGGAATTAACATGGAGAAAACATGTTTTGGGACCCCCTTTTTCGGCCTCGCTTGGCGAATCACCCCGAAACTTTCAAGACAGGAGCTGACCGGAGCGCCCCACTAGTTTTGAAAATTTCGCGATGATTCGTCATCCGGCGCTAAAGTTATTGGGAAAAGAACGTTACGAATTTCCTATGGATAATAGGTCCTAACTATAACTATCTACTGGCGACCGCCAGTAGATAATATATATATATACACACGCCAAGGTGTATTGAAGAATGAGTGGGTGTATGAGTGTCTGAATGGATAATTTAGTGGGTGCGTGACTGACTGTTTAAGTGATTAAACGTGTCTTAGTGAATGCATGGGTAAATGACTAATCTGTGTGAATGTCTGTATCAGTCTGTCAGTTGGTGTGTAAGTGGCAGCATGGGTGGTGAGTAGCTACATGAGTGTCTATATGGGTTAATGATTGGTGTCTGAGTACCTGTATGGGTGCCTAAGTGTCTGTGTGTGTGGGTGGGTGGGGGGGTGACCCCCTGCATGGATGTGTGAGTGGGTGAATTACTGGGTGTATGGGTTCATGAGTGCGTGTGCAAGGGGCTATATGGGTGAGTGTGCGTATGGCTGTGTTTGTGAGTTAATGGATATCTCAGTGGTATATGTGTGAGTAACTACATATGTGAAAGGCAGTATATATAAGTGTTGGAGTATACAAGTGACTATATGTGAGAGTGAGGATTGTGAGAGTGACTGTATAGATGAGTGTGTGCTTGTGTCAGTGATTGTATAAGAGAGTAAGCATGTGTTAGTATCTGTATGAATAAGTGAGGTGGTGTGTGTTTAACTGCGTAGGTGAGTAAATGGCAATGTGATTGATTCTTTGCGTGACTGACTAGGTGTGTGAGTAACTCTACGGGTGAGTGGCGGTGTGTGAGTGTCTGTATGGGTATATAGTTGCATATGTCAGTGGCTGTATAGATGAGTGACTGCGTGAATGAGTGACTGTATGGGTGAGTGAGTGGATGTGTGTACACCTATGAATCAGTGAGTGGGTATGTACTAACTGGTATTGGTGTGTATATGATTTCGAGAATGGCAGTCTGTATTTTAGAGTGGGTGTATCAAAGGTTATATTATGGTGTGAAGAGGTGTATAAGATATTAAGTGGATGGTGTCATCAGAGATGTCATTTGAGATGTCATCGAGTGTTGTCAATGACCATGTCATGAGTGAGGTAATATGTGACGTTATCAGCAGTGCATTGCGGGGGCGCAAGTTATAGATAGCTCAGCTAACTATAACGGCCGAATTTCTCTGGTTTTGTACGGGTGAAATGTCAGCCTAACCTTGGGGGCCAACTACCCCTCCTATTACCTCCAGTAAGTCCCACGCAGCAGGATTGGTAAGTTCTCATAGCAGGCCACACCCCCTTTGCCCACCACACTGCAAACGCGCTCCCTGGTACACTCTTGGATGGGGATTAAAGTCCCTTTCGCTGCTGGGGGTCCTTAGGGGCCACCTAGCCTACCTGTCACCTCCAGTAAGCCCTAGATAGTGGGATTGCTAAGAGGTGGACACAGGCCATGCCCCCTTTCTCCACCACACTGCAAACGTGCTTCCTGGCGCACTGCTGCTTGGGGGATATTGTGTCTGGTGGAGCGCTGTGGCATGAAACCGGACTGATCCGGATGTACCAGATCCTGAATGCATGCGCGGAGGCGGGCGGCCAGGACCTTCCCCGGAAGTTTAGGCTCGAAATTCAGCAAGGAAATGGGGAGATATGAACCCGGATCTTCAGGAGGGCGGCCAGGCTTGAGGAAGACTACAATTTCCGCATGTCGCCAATCCGGAGGCAGAATGCCCTGCTCTGAGGCCTCGTGAAGTGCCTTAAGCAGATGTGGACCAAGGGTCCCCATATGTGGGCGCAGGAAGTCACACGGGAACCCGTTCGGGCCCGGTGCATGGCCCGGGTGGGTATTGGATAGCGCCATCCGCAGTTCCTCTAAAGAGATGGGTTTGTCCAGGGAGTCGCGTTGATCATCTGATAGGCGGCAAGGAGGGATATCTGTGAAGAAGTCATCTATAAGGGACTCGGCAATTACCTCGCGCTCCTCATACAGTGCCGCATAGAAACTGGCAAAGGCCTGAACCACGGCTTCGGGGGAGGCGCACATATCGCCATCTGGGGACTTCAGAAGGGGGACCTGCGTCGGGGACGTTCGGGCCTGGCATAGCCTATGGAGCATCTGGCTGGACTTGTCGCCCCATCGATAGATCCTGTATTGGGTTGCCAACCAGGCCTCTTTAGCGCTATCCGTAAGCAGCTGATGAAGCTGTTGCTGAACATGCAACAGATTCCGACGGACGCTGGAGTCAGAGCCCTCCACCATTTGGGATTGCAATTGGACCTGATGATCCTCCAGCTCCCTCACCTGCGCCAAGCGCCGTCGTTTCTCCCCAGAGCGATAGCTGATGTCTGCACCTCTGATCGTGGGCTTGAAGGCCTCCCAGAGGGTGGTTGGGGACGGGGAAGTTCCGGCATTGGAACTAAGATAGTCCGCGATTGGGGCGTGGCCTGACAGCATGGCCGGCTAGACGTGTTTTCTGCGCCGCTCCTGCCCCAACACCGTAAATCCTAAATAATCCTGGCGCTATGGCGACTCTCCTAGTGCGGAACAGTAGCGGAACCCTCCCCTGACCCCAAGGATCCCAGTGAACTGCAGGGAAATTGGCCCGCGACTGCAGATCGCTGATACGGACGGAGGCTGATTTGGAGGAATCCCGGTCGTCATAAAGGCGGCCGTCGAGCTGTTTTCGGAGGTGAGCGCAGGCGGGCAGTGGTGAGGCCCCTGGGCCGCGGTGAGTCCGGCCGCAAGCTCTGGACAAATTCTACGGCCCCAGGAGGGGGGAAAAGCAGAGGGAACGAACCGCTGTATGCGGCCGGCTGGCTGGGCTCCGACGACCGGGAGCAGAATCTACGCGAGACCGCGGCGGTGCGGCCTACAGGTGTTCCGACCGGAGAGGCCTGGACGCGGCGCGAGAGCCGCCTGGGGACCGGAGCGGCCCGGTGTGTTGCCGGAGGCCTGAACTTGGAGCTGACTGGCGGGGGTGCACAGACCCCGCATGCCATTACGAACCCCGGAGCAGCGGTGGGTCCCAAAATGAGGCTGAGGCGGGGCCCCGGTGGGTCCTCAGTCGGACGCGGGGGCAGTCTGGCCGCCAAGGAGTCAGCTTACACCGCTGACGATCAGCAACAATCGCCCAGTAGCTGGGAGGCTCCCCCTACGAAAACGAAGCCGGAGGCTGGGAGATTAGGCCTCAGTGTGGCCGGCGAGGTGAGAAGCGGCCTACCGACACTCCGGCTGGCAGGGCTGAAGCGGGCCACGAAGACAGCTTAGGGGCGGTGTGTGGGGCTGCAGTTCAATAGAGTCGGTAAAGAGCACCCCCCCTGAGGCCAACGAGCCACGGCAAGGAAGTGGGCCTGGGGAGCGGTGTGGCGAACTGGGGGCAGGTGGTGCCAGAGAACTGCCCCGGCCAACGGAAGGGGAGGCCTGCCTGATATAGTCGACACAAAGGCCACAGGGTGAACGGCCTGAGGTACTCATTTGGCCCGGACGGAGCGGGCCACCAGACAGCACACTAGGACGGCCAGACTGACTATGGGGAAGGACCGACCCCTAAGAGGTGCCCAAGCAAATAAAATTATGCAATATACGGTCCCGGGGCCGACGGCGGCGGACCGCCTTGGAACAGATACGGAGCGGGGGCCCACCCCGACGCGGCAGCCCGCGACAAGGCCGACATCTTGGCAGCGATTCGTGATTCCAGGGTGGCGTTAGAAACCAAAATGGACGGTATGGCCATGGACATTAACCATCTGCGCCTGGATCTCCGGAAGGTGGCAGACAGGGTGACCACCACGGAAGGGGACCTGAATACTGTACAGACGGAGGTCAGCCAACTGCGGGAGACGGTGGCAGCGCTCCAGGATCATACGGCCCGGCTGGAAGAAAGGGCGGAAGATGCTGAAGGGCGGTCCAGAAGGAATAATCTCCGCTTTTTGGGATTTCCAGAAAAGGCGGAGGGGCTGGCGGCGGACCTATTTCTGGAAGATTGGATTGGCACATCGTTCCCGAGCCTTAGGCTCTCCAACCTGTTTGCAGTGGAAAGGGCGCATAGATCTCTTGGGCCGCCGCCGAGGCCGGGAGCCCCGCCCAGAGCCCTGATTGCCCGACTGTTCAATTTTAGGGACCGGGACATGATCCTGCAACATATTCGCACCAATGGCCCACCTAAATTTGAGAACCAAGACATCCATATATACCCAGACTATACCAAAAAGGTGCAGGAACTGCGGAATGACTTCTTGAGCGTAAAACGGCGGATGCGGAGCCACGACATCAAGTACAGCCTACTGTTCCCGGCCCGGCTCCGAGTACAACATGCCGACAAGGTGTACTTCTTTGGTAACTCATTAGAGGCAGCTGAATGGATGGACGCATTGGGCTTGGCCGGCCATGACCAAAACCAGGGCTGGCGGGAGCAGAGACGCCGGAGTAATCGACAGCGGACCCAGCAACGTCGAGAAGAGGGGCAGCACCGACGAGACCGAGATTTGACGGATGGAGGACGTATCGTGGTGGGTCCAGATGGCACTCTCCTGGCAGATCGGGAGGCGATCCCAACGCAGAACCAGTTTTCTCCGCTCTGTTTGGTACAGGAAACACAATCGGAGGCGGGCAGCACCGCCGGCCCGGTTGTAGAGGGCTCCGGTAATGAGTGAGTGATGGACCTAGCACTGAGACCGGGAGGTTCTGGGACACAGACACTGTGAGTACCTGTTTTGGCCCGTGGGGCGCTTGACTTTCTCGAGAGACTCGTGTGCGAGGACATGGCGCCCAGTGACATTGAGGGGGGGGGAGGTTTTGATAAAATTGATAAAAATTGGAGGAGGGTACACTATTTTGCCTATCTGTTGTCTAGACTTGCCGGCTGTAGAGTGCTGAGGTGGCCTGGCTAGACCTTTGGTCGGGCGGGGCTGCACGGTGCCAGTCAGTCGGCTGATTTACAGAGTTTAGGAAGGGGGGGGATTGCGGAGTGGGGAGGGCACGCCCACTTGTAATTGCTATTTTAAGTTGAGGGGGGTGCTCTAAGGGGTGGGTGGAGCTTTGGGGCGGGGTTCAGAGTCCTCGGACCCGGACCGGGTTACGGGAATGAAGGGCTACCGCCTGTGGGTGGAGGGAGTTGGGGATTCACGTTATGGGGTTGTTTGGGGTGCTGCCGGGTCTGGTCAAGGTCACAATACAAGAGATCGAAGTAGTCTACCCTTAGAGGGGCCACGCTATATTTCTCCTGGGGGGCCCCACATAATAGTCGGGGGGCAGCGATGCCAACAACAGCTCACTTATGCCAGGTGATTCACAGACATACAAATTGATCACATGGAATGTTCGTGGGCTCAACAATATGGTCAAGCGAATCCGGGTAGCATCCTACCTTAGACGGTATGGAGTAAGCATAGCCCTGCTCCAGGAGACGCACTTGTGGGGAGATTGTCTTAAATATGTTCAACGCCGATGGAGGGGTCAGTTTTTCGCAACATCCTACTCGGGGTTTGCTAGGGAGCGTTGGTCTGGGTGGCACCGGGGGTCCCCTTTAAGGCTTTACACACTATACGGGATCCTGAAGGGAGATTTGTGATGGTGGAGGGGACGCTGGATGGCCGCAGCATATGCCTGGTAAATATATATGCCCTGAATACCGACGACGGGGGTTTTTTGAGCCGAGTGATGGGGCAACTCGATCTCGATCCGGACACAGAATTGATTGTGGCGGGAGACTTTAACTGCGCCCTTGATGGGGAGCTCGACAGGCACCCCCCAAAGCTGGATGCCAAACCTAGAGTCAGGGAAGCGATGGGCCAGATGCTTCACAATCATGGCCTGTTGGATATATGGCGACACCATAATCCTGGTCGTCGAGTGTACTCGTGCCACACACCTGCTGCCAATACCCATAGTAGGCTTGATTACTTTTTCATTCAAAAGGCGGCGGTGCATCGGATAATGGAGACACTATATCTGGCCCGCTATCTGTCTGACCATTCCCCGTTATTAATTACCTACTCGCTGGACCGACCGAGATCTAAAGTACCGCTATGGAGGCTTAACATCGAAGCTTTCGGTGATCCGATCTATAAAGACGCTATAGCGAAAGGGTTGGATGATTATTTGGAACTCAACTGGGGTTCAGCCGGCACCAGGGCGACTGAATGGGACGCGATGAAGGTGGTAATACGGGGGATCTGCATGTCCACAGAGGTGGGGGTTAAAAGAGTGCTGGAGCGCGATCTGCGTCGGCAGGAGGAGCGCTTGGCAACATTGGAGAAAGAAATGCCCACGAACGGTGGGAGGTCGACTGAATGGGCCACCGTGCGACGACAGATAGGGGACATATGGGACTCGCTAGGCAGATTTAATAGAACGGAAAGTAGACGTCGCTGGTATACAGAAGGGGATAAGGCGGGGCGGCTATTGGCGCGCCTGATCAGGACGGAGACTCAGCCCCACCCGATTATGGCCCTCAAAAATGACTCAGGACAGGTGGTATATACTCAACATGCGATCAATAACGTATTCCTGACCCATCTACGTAAAATATACTCCAAGCCCCAATCTCCAGCGACCCTCGTGGTTATGGAGACCTATCTTGCAGGGGTGGACCTACCTAGCATAGACACAGACAGTCAGGAGGCCTTAGGAGGCCCCTTTAGTGGGGAAGAAATTCGGGCGGCGATCGCCCTCCTGAAGACTGCGAAGTCCCCTGGGTTGGACGGCATAACCGCCGAACTCTATAAAGAGAGCGGAGGAGTCCTGATCCCCAGGCTATTAGACATCCTGGGCGAGGCCGAGGAACGCGGTATGCTCCCAGATTCCATGCGGGAAGCGCTGATTGTGATGATCCCCAAACCGGGGAAGGATCTCCTCCTCCCCGGCTCATATCGGCCCATTTCAATGTTGAACGTAGACCTTAAAATTATCAGTCAGGTGTTGGCGTGTCGGCTCCTCCCCTATCTCCGGCGGCTGGTCCATGAGGACCAATCCGGGTTTATACCGGGCCGGAATACGCTGCGTAATATCCGCCGCCTCGCGCATGTTATGCACTCATTAGAGGGACGGGCCCAACAGAGCGCCTTGGTGTTCCTAGATGTCGAACAAGCGTTCGACTCGGTCGGTTGGGACTACCTACGGCGGGTACTTTTAAAAATGGGTCTGGGGGAGGGGTTTGTAAAGTGGATTAAATTACTCTATACTCGACAAACGGCAAGAGTTCGCACGGGGCGATACGTGTCAGAGGCGATTTCTATAGGGAGGGGGACGCGGCAGGGTTGTCCACTCTCCCCCTTGCTATTTGCCCTGGCAATGGAGCCATTGGCTTGCCATCTGCGTGAGGTGCTCAAAGGACAGGGCATACGGGTAGGAGGTTCGGAACATGTCGTATCGTTATACGCCGATGATGCACTAATATACCTGAGACAGCCGACCCGGTCATTGCCAACACTGATGACTGCGCTGGCGCAGTTTGCTGCTGCCTCCGGACTTTCCATCAACAAGTCAAAATCGCAACTGTATGCGATTGGCCCGGAGTGCAACTGGGAGGGGTCACAGCACCCAGTAATGGAGCTTCCATGGGCAGGGGACGCTATCCGCTATCTGGGGATATGGATTGGTAGGAATGAGGCAGTTTTTTACCAGCACAATATGGGGAGGATAATCAGGGGTCTTCAGGGCAGTATTGCCTTTTGGAACACGCTTAAACTCTCCCTAATGGGGAAGATTGCCTTAATTAAGATGGTGGTCTTACCTCGCTGCCTCTATACCATGCAAGGCTCCTTCTTTGAACTTCCACACCGGGTATTTAAGGGGCTGGATGCCCTGCTGGTCCTATTGTTATGGAATGGGAAGAGATGTAGGGTAAGTCTAGAGGTCATGAAACGTAGATGGGGCAAAGGGGGTTTAGAGATCCCCGATCTCGAACTATATTATTTTGCATCCCAATTGCAACATGCCATAGCCTGGTTGGATACGGATCCCTCTTGGGAGAGGTCCCTGCTGGCAGGTACATACGGGGACCGACAGCTAGGAGCGCTTCTGTGGCGGGCCGGGGGGCACAAGGAGCAAGGTCCTTCATTGGTGCGGCTTGGGGCAGCAATATGGAATCGGGTGATACGCAGAGTAATCCGGGAACAGCCGTTCGCCCCGGAGACGGACTTTTGGCTGATGCCGCCCTTTGCGCAAATAGACCAGGTAATGTCCACGGAGGCCTGGAAGACTGGGGGCTGCCTAATGTTGTCTGATCTTTACCCGGACAATAAATTTATCACCTACCAGGAGGCGGTGACCACCTTTGAGCTGGGAGCTGGGCAGTTTCTGCAATACGCTAAAATAGCGGCAACAGCGCGACAATTATGGCCCACGTTCCCCGAGGCTCCGGGGCAGTCCCAAACCCTGGTTACTATGATCACCATGGCTGGGGGGAGGAGGCTTGTTACTCACCTCTATAGGGCGCTAAGAGATGATAAACAGATTGGCCCCCTCAAAATAGAAGAAAAATGGCAGCAGGTGTGTCCGCAGGAGGTCACAGCACCAGAATGGGAAAAAATACACGAGAGTGTGCGGAAGGTGTCGGTGAGCAACCGCTTCAAACAAATTCAGTACAATATAATACATATGACCTACCTCTCACCTCGGAGGCTTCAGGCCATTGATGGTTCCAGGGATTCACGCTGCCCTCGATGTCGCTCTGATCAGGCAGACTTTCTGCACATGGTATGGATCTGCCCAACGATCCAGACATACTGGGTGGCGGTCCTCGAGGATCTGACTAGGATAACAGGGTGGACAATAGCCCTGGATCCAAGGGCTTGCCTCCTGGGCTTGATACCTCGGGATCCTAAGCGGAAGACAAGTAGGCGGTTCCTGGTCTTGGGCCTGGTTATAGCCAAACGGCGTATAGCGATTCATTGGTTAACCCAGCAGGGACCGCTATTGGTGAAGTGGAGGACAGATCTCAGGGAGTGGGCATTAGCAGAGGAGGGGCACATACGGAACACCAGGAGAGATGACAAATTACCCGAGGTGCTACTGGCATGGGGAGCGATGATGCAAGAGATAGCAGGACAAAACTCCCAACTCACACCAGAAGGTTCAGGCGAGGTGTCTTTCACGGAGGGGGTGGCCACAGGACGATGAGGGGAAACACAAGGTGTCCCCGCATGAACACTAAGCTGTATAGACCATCAGTTACATAGACCCGGCAGAGGGGGAGGGCACCGGGAGGGGGGGTTGGGGGGAGGCGGGGGAGTTTAACACAGTTCAAGTTATGTTTAAGTATGTAAAGAACACAAAGCGAAGAAAACTAGGATAGAGGAATCTCCAAGGATGTCAATGCAGATCTAATTTTTGCCATGTATTACCAATGTAACGTACACCGCCTCGGCTGAGGTGGACAAACTCTGTAACTATTTTACATGCGAGCTGCTGATTTGGAGCAATAACTCAATAAAGAAATATATTTTTAAAAAAAAAAATTAAAAAAAAGATAGTCCGCGATTGCTTGCTGTAGCATTTTCTGATAGTCGGCATCTCGGAGCAGCCATGGGGACATGCGCCATCGATAAGGGGCTCTACGAGTCTGAAGGCGCAGCTTGAGTTGGACCGGCGAATGATCGGAGGGACCCCGGGGCATAATGGATGTGTGCGTCACTCGGTGAAGGTAGCTGTGTGGGAGGAACAGGTAGTCCAAGCGTGAAAGGGTGGGGCGGACTGACGATGCATATGTGAACCCGGCTTCCGAGGGGTGAAAGGCCCGCCATGAGTCAGCCCAGCCCAGTGTATGTGCCAGTATATTCAGTTTGGATCTGGGAGGGGGTACGTCCGGCGGCCTAGCCCGCCACCGATCAAGCGGAGTCATGATGTCATTCCAGTCACCGCCCAGTATCGACAGGCCGCCCGGAAGATCGCCCCAAAGCTGTGTTAGTTTGTCTATATATGTCTGGCCTAACGGTGGAGGGGCGTAGATACTCCCAATTGTGACCCGTTCACCGGCTATGGTGCCTGATATAAACGTGAAGCGCCCACCCGGATCCAACCAATGCTGTGTAACTTGAAGCGGCACACGGCGGTGGATGAGGATCGCCGTGCCGCGCGCGCCCCTCGGAAAGCCGGAGTGGTACACCGTGGCAAACCCATATCGAGGGAGGCAGGGGGCTTTAGTGCCCAGAAGATGTGTCTCCTGTAATAGTAGGATTTCCGCCGAATAGCGCTTCGCTAAGTGGAGCACCGCCCCCCGTTTGACCGTGTTCAATAAACCCCTAACATTCCAGGCCAGAATATTGAGTTCCTCCAAAGGAGAGTCACCCGAGGTGTGGGTCATCCCTAATCTTCAATATGTGTAATGACAGACGATGTGATATTGACGGAATATGGAATTGTGTGCATGGCGTGCTAAACATAGAACTAACGTACAGCCCAACATGTCCCACCCCGCTCCCCCCACCCCCATACGTCCAAAAACAAGGAGTATCTGTCGCGGTGGAATCCTGTCCCAGGCCCCAAACGTGAGGACCTAAGCGGTTCCCCCCAATGGATCCCCCCCACCCAACATCAACCAACATTACCCAAACCGTTTAGGGTGTGCAATGTCCGACACCTTCCAGGGCCTGTAATGAAGACCCCAGCCCGCAGGATCTGGAGCGACCCAACAGGGAGCCACCGCCTTCGACATCGCCCTGCCGCTGAAGAGGAACAAGAAAGGATATGCCGTATGCCGTGGCAACCTCAGTCTGCCGAGCCCGACTGGCCCTTGGCTCGCCAATTGGAGAGGGATCTATGGCGCCTCACAGCAGTGTCTCTATCCTGCCGACCGCTCCGATGTGAGCCCTGCGAGGAGTCCGAGTCCATATGAATCGGCGAGTGTGGCTTGAGGTTATGCTTCTCATCCGTCCACGCGAATACTTCCTCCGGGGTGTCAAAGAAGAGAGTCTTGGCATTATAGATCACTTTCATCCGGGCGGGAAACAACAGCGCATAGGATAAGTTCAGCTCTCGGAGCCGTCTCTTGGCCGCCACGAAGGATTGACGTTGTTGCTGGACCAGTCTGGTATAGTCAGGGAAGACCATGATGGGATGAGAATCAAAGGTCATCTTGTCTTTATGGAGCCGGGCATACCGAAGGATGGCATCTCGATCTGCATAGTTGAGGAGCCAGGCGATCACCGGCCTCGGGCGCTCCCCGGGCGGCGGCTTCTTGGTCAGAGCATGGTGAGCCCAGACGATCACAAAGCATGGAGACATGGCCTCTGGTGGCCTCTGGTGGCATGCCAACCCGAAAGGAAGTCATCTATCAACGTCCCCTCGCAGCCCTCCGGAAAACCCACCAGGCGGATATTGTTGCGGCGGGCCCTACCCTCCGCATCTTCAACCCGCATCGCCAGCTCCCGGGAGACCATGGCTAGTTTGTCTACTTTCTTCTGAAGGGTGGATACAGTGTCCTCTACTGTGGAGACCCTTGTCTCCGCCTCCGTGATTCGGTCCACCGCCTTCCGAAGATCCTGGCGAAGAAACGACACCTCGGAGCCGACTGCCCCGATCTGGGCCTCGAGAGCTGTCCGCGACTGGTTGATCGCCGCGAGCAGCGTCGCTGTGTCTGAGGACAGGCCCTCAGCAGCCTCCTTCCCAGCGGGGGCGGTGGTATAGTGATCCATGGTGTTCTGTTTGGGGGCCGCCGCACCGTGCTTGTCCTTGCCCATGGCGACTGGAGAAGCAGACCGAAGGGGCCCGCACTGGGTCGACCACCACAGAGAGTAGGTATGTAGGGGGAAGCCGATAAAGGATGGCGGGTAGTCAGTAGTGGCAAAAGTCACTCAGCCCCGGGTCCGAGCTCAGGGTGTCTCCCCGGCACCTCCAGCATTAGGACCCATGGGAGCCTCGGGCGGCACGTAGGAGAAGCTCTCCAAGGCCCTAGGTGATACGGGAAGGGCCCGCCGCCAGAGCCCAGGCGCAGCAGAATGGAGTCCCTCCTGGGGAGAGGGGCAACAGCAGACGATGCAGTCCGGGCACACACAGCCCCAAGGCCACGCGCAATCTGCAGGGCCGTCGCAAGTCCACAGGCCTCACGTCGCACCGCCCCTACCTGGGAAGCGGGGCACAGGGGGTAGCAGCGGGACACTGCACAACAGAGTTCGGTCGCAGGGCGGGCCACTCACCGGCAAGGCTCCGATTCCACGTGTAGCACCAGCACCCCAGCAGAGAGGCGGCCGCTCGGCGATGTCCACACAGGCAGGGCGCGGATAGTCACTGCCGCAGACCCAGGCCTCCTGGTGCACCCCTACGTGGTCTCACCCGCAGTAGGGGGATCTGTAGCCCCATGACAGGACGATTGGTCCCAGATGGCGCACAAGGCAGTCCAGGCGATGCAGGCAGCCTCCAAGCGCCAGGGCCCTACCGGAGCCTCACCCGGCCCGGAGCCCCTTCAACGCGGGCGCCCGCGCCTGGAGAGGCGGGGGGATGGGCACCACGATGGCGCAGCGGCGGCGTTGCGGGCCGTCCGCCCGATCCGCTCACCCACAGCCGCTCCACAGGGTCCGGTCAGCGTCGC
This sequence comes from Calotriton arnoldi, assembly GCA_963921515.1. Classification (NCBI taxonomy): domain Eukaryota; kingdom Metazoa; phylum Chordata; class Amphibia; order Caudata; family Salamandridae; genus Calotriton; species Calotriton arnoldi. The sequence goes on from CAWUFW010001884.1 coordinate 985,918, forward strand.
ACACCTACCCAGGCAGCACGAGGCAGGGCAGCCGCCGCCGTAGTAGTCTCTCCCAGCGGCCGTAGCTAGCAGTGGTTGTGGCTCGGCCCACCGAGCCCTCGGCCCAAGGCGTGGCCGCCGCCGATCGGGCGCTGCTCCGGGTCCTCTCGGCGCTTCCCCACCGCCAAACTCTGCCAAAGGGGTCTCGGTGTGCTCCGCGGTGAATGACCCGCGGTAGCGGCAACAGGGGTCAGGATGCAGCAGGATAATGGCCCTGAGAAGGGGCGAACTCGCGGAGCTCTAAAGAGACGCGTCCGCCATGTTCGGCTCCAAAGCCACGCCCCCCCTTTTCTTGTTTTTAATCCTTTTTTCACCTTTTTTCTTGTGACTCGGTTCAACCGAGTCACAAGATGGCTGCCAACACTTCCTGGTTTGAAGTGTTGGCAGCCAATCAGAAGTCAGCTCGTGATCGGGAGGGTTAGCGGATCCACTGCGATCACCAGATACTAATATTTGTTTATATCTAATTTTTCAGGAACTACTGAACGGATTTACACTATTTAAAGCAAAGAGTGCACTCTGGACCAAGAGCTACCTCTCTGCCAAATTTGGTGTAATTCCGTTCAGCAGTTCGGGCTGTAGCTGCAACAAAAGTTTCCTATAGAAATTAAAATGGAGAAAACACGTTTTGGAACCCCCCTTTTTTCTTGGCCCCCGCTTGACAAATCACCCCGAAACTTTCAAGACAGGAGCTGACCGGAGCGCCCCATTAGTTTCGAGAATTTCGCGAAGACTTCTCAAACGGCGCCAAAGATAATGGTAAAAGAAAAAACGCTTTTTGAATAGAAACAAGGTCCTAACTATAACTACTTACTGGCGACCGCCAGCAGGATATGGATATGGATATGGATATGGATATATATATATATATATATATATATATATATATATATATATATATATATATATATATATATATATATATATATATATATATATAATCTACTGGCGGTCGCCAGTAGATAGTTATAGTTAGGACCTATTATCCATAGGAAATCCGCGACATTCTATTTGAAATAACGTTGGCGCCGGTTGACGAATCTTAGCGAAAGTTTCCAACTTGTTGGGGCGCTCCGCTCCTACCCTGAAAGTCTCGGGTTGATTCGTCAAGCGGGGGCCGAGAAAAAAGGGGGGTCCCAAAACACGTTTTCCCCATTCATTTTTCCATAGGAACATTTAGTCGCAGCTACAGCCCGAACTGCTGAACGGAATTACACCAAATTTGGCAAAGAGGTAGCCCTTGGTTCAGACTGGTGCCTTTTGCTTAAATGGTGTAAATCCGTTCAGTAGTTCCTGAGAAATTCACAAGTAAAGTCACATATATATCTATGGCCGAGTAGGGTCCGCGTACCCTCCCGATCACGAGCTGCATGCTAATTGGCTGTCAGCTGGCTGTCAACATTCCGATTCAGTGTTGGCAGCCATTTTGTCCCTCGGTAGAACCGAGGGACAGAAACAAGTGCGCAAAGCGCACAAAGGGGGCAGGGTAGAAACACCCTAACCCCCTAGGCCTGCTCAGGGGGTCCCACAAGGACCCCCTGGGCAAAAAAAAGCATTTTTTTTTTAAATCGGCAGGATGCGCTCAGGGTTAAATTTATGTATGGGGGGCCTCTAAGGGCCCCCCAAGCCCTCGGGGACCGCCACCCCCCGGGGCTTTAACAAAAAATGGTGCGGGAGGGCTCTTTGCCCTCCCGCTGCCCCGGGGACCGCCACCTCCCCGGGGCTTATGTTTTATTTTTTTTACCTGTGTGGGGGGGCTCCAGCCCCCCACATGCCCCGGGGACCGCCACCTCCCCGGGGCACTAAAAAATTAAAAATGGGGGTCCGTTTTGGACCCCCGAAGCCCCGGGGACCACCACCTCCCCGGGGCTTTGAAAATGTGGGGAGGGGGCCGCGCGGCCCCCTCCTGGAGCCAGTGATGGCCCTGGGGACCGCCACCCCCAGGGCCGGCTCCTGCAGTGTCCCGGGTGCCTACCCCGGGACACTGCTGTTTGCAATGACAGGACGGGAGCCTCGCGGCTCCCGTCCTGTCATTGCAAACTTGCTTTGGATATTGGAAGAGAGAGCAGGAAACCTGCTCTCGCTTCCAATATCCAAAGCTGATTGCTTTTCCACATGGGGAGCAGCATGTTAGCTGCTCCCCATGTGGAAAAGCAATGCCGGCTCGCGCAGGAGGCGGGGAGCCGGCTGGGACTGTGGGGGATTGGGGACCCCCCCACAGTCCCCAACCAGAGGCCAGGCCCCGGGGGATGGGGTCCCCGGGGCCATAAGTGGCCAGGAGGGGGACCACGCAGCCCCCTCCCCAAATTTTAAAAGAAGTGCAAGGCCGGCCCCGGGGATGGGGTCCCCGGGGCCTTAAATGGCCTGAGGAGGGGGCCACGCAGCCCCCCTCCAAATAAAAAATAAAAAAATCGAGGCCATGCCCCGGGGATGGGGTCCCCGGGGCCAATACAGGCCCAGGGAAGGGGGGCTACGCGGCCCCCTTCCCGTTTTTTTTTTTTAATTAAAAAAAAAAAATGCTCAGGCCCCGGGGATGGGGTCCCCGGGGCCAAAAGTGGGCAAGGGAAGGGGGCCACGCAGCCCCCTCCCATTAAAAAAACTAGAAAAAAAAACGACCGGCATCGTGCCGGAGGCCCCGCCCCTCCCTGCAGTACTCTGCAAACGCACCCCCTGGCGCGTTTGCAGAGGGGAACGAACCCCTTGAACTGGGGGTCCCTGGGGCCAACTAGCCCACCAGGAACCTCCAGTATGCGCCAGGGGCTGCGTTGCAGAGACGTGTACAGAGGCCACGCCCCTTTTACACCTCTCTGCAACGCAGCTCTGTGGCGCTTTTGGAGGTATATGGTGGGCTAGTTGGACTCCAGGGACCCTCAGGATTCAAGGGGACTTAATCCCCAACTTAAAACGCGCCACGGAGCGCGTTTGCACAGTGGTGAAGGGAGGGGGCGGGGCTTCAGGTGACATGTGTGCAAACAGGCCCCGTGGCGCGTTTTAAGATGGGGAATAAATTCCTTTTCAATCCTGAGGGTCCCTGAGGCCAACTAGCCCACCAGGTACCTCCAGTAAGTGCCACGGAGCTGCGTTGCAGAGTGTTGTAAAAGGGCGTGGCCTCTGAACACCTCTCTGCAACGCAGCCCCTGGCGCATACTGGAGGTACCTGGTGGGCTAGTTGGCCCCTAGGGACCCTCGGGATTGAGGAGGAATTAATTGTTCAACTTAAAAGGCGCCACAGGGCGTGTTTGCAGACATGTCACCTTAGGCCCCACCCCCTTCCTTCACCATTGTGCAAATATTCCTCTAAAATCAGCCGAACTACGAATTCCGATTTACTCACCTGTTATCAGGAGAGACCTCAGTGCTGCATCTTTCAGCCCAGTACTGATCCTGAAAAGTAATTTTAACCGTACTTACCAGTAACTTGAATTTCCTTCCATAGGATATCATTGCCTGCTTTTTGCTGAAAAAGTTTCTAAGTGTCGATTTTTGAAACATACAAATATTCCTCTAAAATCAGCCGAACTACGAATTCCGATTTACTCACCTGTTATCAGGAGAGAACCCAGTGCTGCATCTTTTAGCCCAGCACTGACCCTGAAAAGTAATTCTAACCGTACTTAACAGTAACTTGAATTTCCTTCCATAGGCTAACATTGACTGGTTTCACTTGGAAATTCTTCTAAGTGTGGAGTTTTGGAACTTTATAATATTTCTCTAAAATCAGCCGAACTATGAATTCCGATTTACTCACCTGTTATCAGGAGAGAACCCAGTGCTGCATCTTTTAGCCCAGCACTGACCCTGAAAAGTAATTCTAACCGTACTTACCAGTAACTTGAATTTCTTTCCATAGGAATCCATTGTCTGGTTTTCAGCAGAAAAGTTTCAAAGTGTCAATTTTCACAAACTACAAATATTCCTTAAAAATCGCATGTGTGACTTAAACGCATTCTTTCAACTGTTTACAGGAGATGCACCAGTGCTGGTTCAAAGATCCACCACTGAGTAAGAAAAAGTAACGATAACACTACTTACCTGCTAAGTGAATTTCCTCCCATAGGATAACATTGGTGATTCTATATGAAAAAGTTTCTAAGTGTCAACTTTTAAAATACAATAATATTCCTTAAAAATCACTACTGTAACCAAAACGCTTTTACTCAACTGTTTACAGGAGATGTCCCAGGACTGAATCTAGGATCCAGTCCTGTGGTTAGAAAAGTAATCCATAAAGTAACTAATTGCATTTAACTAGAAATTCACATTGAGCTCAATGTTGCATTGTGTTTGAAATTGTGTTGCCCATTGCAACAACTGTAACTACTGTACTTAAAAGTCTATTGCCTATTTGCAAAGTATTTAAACTAAAGTAATTCATTCTGAGAAAGTATATTTTGTAATGTAATGTATAATGTAATTACAATGTAATTTAAAAAATAAAATATCTAAAAATAAATAGTTTAAAAAAATGTTGTAAATCAGTATCAAAAAAATAAATATAACAATTAATACATTTAAAAATTGTCATTTACAAAACCTTTGAAATTCACTGAAAAAACCATAGGTTTCAGACACGTTATAGTTAGGAATTAGCATTTAAAAAACCTTTGAAATTCACTGAAAAAACCATAGGTTTCAGACACGTTATAGTTAGGAATTAGCATTTAAAAAACCTTTGAAATTCACTGAAAAAAACATAGGTTTCAGGCACGTTATAGTTAGAAATTAGCATTTAAAAAAACCTTAGAATTTCACTGAAAAAACCATAAGGTTTTAGGGACAGTTATAGTTAGTTGGACATTGCACTCGTACAAAACCCGTGAAATTCCCCCGTTATAGTTAGTTCAGGTAACTATAACTCGCGCCCCGTAATGCACTGCTGATGACGTCACATATTACATCACTCATGACATGGTCAGTGACATCACTGATGACATCACTGATGACATCTCAAATGACATCACTGATGACATCATCCATGTGAGAATTTAATGCACCTCCTCACACCCTAATATAACCTTTGATACACCCACTCTAAATTACAGACTGCCATTCTCAAAACCATAGACACTCCAACACCAATAACTACATACCCACTCACTGATTCTTAGGTCTACACACACACATCCACTCACTCACCCGTACAGTCACTCATACTTATGGTCACTCAGTACAGGACTATCATATGCTCTCATACTCCTATATAGACACTCAAACACCGCCACTCATCCATAGAGGTACTCACACACCTAGTCAGTCATGCAAATAATTAAACACACTGCCATTTACTCACCTATACAGTTATACACACACCAGCTCACTTACTCATACAAATACTAGCACATTCTTACGCTCTTATACAATCACTGATACAAGCACACACTCATCCATACAGTCACTCTCACAATCACACACTCTCGCTTATAGCTATTTATATACTCCAACACACATATATACTGCCTTTCACATATGTAGTTACTCACACATGTACCACTGGGACATACATTCACTCACTAACACACTCTTACACACACTTACCCACCCATACAGTCTATCACAGATGCACTCTTGAAACCATCCACCCAGTGAATCACCCACTCACACATCTATGCACAGAGTCGCACACACCCCACCCACACAAACACTCAGGCACCCATACAGATACTCAGACAACCAATCAATAACTCATATAGACACTCATGTAGCTATTCACAAACCCATGCACCACTTACACAGCAACAGACAGACGGATACAGACATTCACCCAGTTTAGTCACTAACCCATGCATTCAGTAAGATACGTTTAATCACTCACTTATCGAGTTAGTCACGCACCTACTAAATCATCCATACAGACACTTATACACCCACTCATTCTTCAATACGCCTTTCCCTATATATATTAAAAATATTTAAACTTTACAGAAACACACAGTCACTGGATGATGTCATCAGTGATGTCATTTGAGATGTCATCAGTGATGTCATCAGTGATGTCACTGACCATGTCATGAGTGATGTAATATGTGACGTCATCAGCAGTGCATTGCGGGGCGCGAGTTATAGTTACCTGAACTAACTATAACGGGGGAATTTCACGGGTTTTGTACGAGTGCAATGTCCAACTAACTATAACTGTCCCTAAAACCTTATGGTTTTTTCAGTGAATATATATATATATATATATATATATATATACACATACATATATATATATATATACATACATATATATATACACATACATATATATATACACATACATATATATATATACACATACACATATATACACATATACATATATATATACACATATACATATATATATATATATACATATACATATATATACATATACATATATATATATACACATACATATATATATATACACATACATATATATATATACACATACATATATATATATATACACATATACATATATATATATACACATATACATATATATATATACACATACATATATATATATATATATACACATATACATATACACATATACATATATATATATACATATATACATATATATACATATACATATATATACATATACATACATATACATATACATATATATACATATACATATATATACATATACATATATATATATACATGGCATGGGAAACAACAAAACACGTGCAAGAAGAGCCTATTGATGGATGACATAATGGTCAATAAAACTATCATTAACCTTTCAACAAGATCTATGAGTGACATTGAGAAAAGGACTTTATGTCTTGGACTTTCCTTCTGTCCCTCTTACTCCTCGAATTATACAGACGTAAGAATTGATCTCTTCAAATATGTCAGAAAACTTAAACTCACTAAATGGCATAAACTTAAAGGTAGTGATAACAGTAGAGTTGCATGTAGAGATATTGACAACGCTAACTGTAATTTCAACATTGGTGATATTGATGTTTTGAATACTATGCTAGAATTAGGTCAGAGTGATGTGACAACAGACCAAGACATCACCCCAACACAATTACTTGCCGAGTTGGATATTACTACTGATGCCTCCTCGGTCACCAATTTTAAACCCAAGTCTAGTTTTTTGCCCAATTTACCTCATGACAGCATTGATACTTTTCACGAGTGTGTTAGTAAAGCGTTAAACGATTCCAGACACAAAAATAGGAGATATAACATGAATGGGGACACCAATCTCACGTACAATCAGAGACAGGCCCTCAAATCTCTCATGGAGGATGACAGCATTGTCATACGTCCGGCGGACAAAGGGGGCAATGTTGTCATCCTTGATCGAGAACAATACATCATGGAAGCAGGCAGACAACTTGATGACAGGAACTTTTATGAACCTATCAACACTGACAGTTACAATATGAGCATTACAACCATTTGGGATTTGCTCATGATGTGGAAGGACAAAGGTATCCTCACATGGGAGGAGTATGGTTATCTCAAAAGAGATTATCCAGTCCTCCCAGTACTCTACCTTCTCCCTAAGGTTCATAAGGACCCTATCAGACCCCCGGGCGTCCCATTGTTTCATCCAGAGGGAGTGTAGCTGAGCATATTTCCAAATACATTGATCATTTTTTGAGGAGTATGTGATCAATCTACCCAGTTACATCAGGGACACAAAGGATTTCCTCAAAAAGATAAAGGATCTAGAATGGGATAAGGAATCACTGTTTATCACCTTAGATGTGCATAGCCTCTATACCATCATTAATCATCAGCAGGGGTTGGAGGCTTGCAAGCACTACCTGAATGCCAGACCGGTGAGATTTAGAGAGCATACACAGATGTTGTTGGACATGACAGAGTTCTGTTTAACCAACAACATCTTTATGTTCAATGGTACTCTGTTCCGGCAGGTGACCGGGACAGCTATGGGATCGTGTTTCGCTCCCAGTTTTGCGAATCTCTTCATGGGACGCTGGGAGGAGAGCATTTTGGTCCACCCTGCTCTTCAATCTGATTTTGAACATGTGTCGATGTGGCTTCGCTACATTGACGACCTGTTCATTATTTGGAGAGGGTCTGAAGATGAGGCACGAGAGTTTATCAAGAAACTCAATGAGAATGATCTTAACATCATCCTGAGTGGCAACATCAGTAGGACTGATGTTGAGTATCTCGATGTCAAACTGGAAGTAAAACAGAATACAGTACACACATCTCTGTTTAGGAAATCCACCGCTGGCAATAGTGTTCTACATGCCCTCAGCAGCCATCCCGAGACCCTTAAATGGAGCATCCCCTATGGGGAACTGCTGAGGGCTAAAGGAATTGTAACACTGATGAAACCTACCAGCTGGAAAGTAACAACATTGTAAAGCGCTTTAGAGAGAGAGGTTATCCCAAATGGGTGCTGAAGAGAGCATGTGAGAGAGCGGGGTTGGTAGATAGAACATCGACCATTTCAGATGAGCCAGAGAATCATGACACTGAGGACAATAAGTCGAGAATGATCATGACATTCAGTTCTGATGCCTGTAACATCAAACGGATTGTGACCAGAAATTGGGATATCCTCAAAAGTGATAATGTCATTGGTGACATTATCCCTGATAGACCTAGTATTACATATAGGAGAGGTAGGAATATCAGGGACATGTTAGTACATAGTGACATCACCACCTATCCGCAAAGACAACAACATGGTCTCAAGGGTTTCTACCCGTGTGGCCACTGCAAGGCATGTAACAACAGTAAGTTTCACAAACAGGTTGTGTACAACGGTGTCAGCAAGGAACTTACTCAATTCCTCACGTGTAGCTCCACGTTTGTGATATATGCCATAGAATGCACTTGCAAACTTTGGTACATAGGGAGTACCACGTGTATGGCCAAAAAGCGCATCTTAGAGCATGGTAGGGCCATCACCAACTTTGATCCCAAATACCCTGTGGCACGCCATTTTAGGGAAAAACATTTCTCCAATACCAAAGAGATGAGTTACCTCATCTTGGAACAGATAGTGAAACATCCTAGAGGTGGCAACAGGGTTTTGCATCTGGGACAAAGGGAGTCTAGGTACA